>JAJJMC010021281.1:1341413-1464351 GCA_023531435.1 Papaver californicum | reverse complement strand
TATATATATATATATATATATATATATATATATATATATATATATATTAGATGGTTGCAGGACCTTGTTGTGTACAACTATTAGAAGAGCAAAGGAGTTTTAAGAGGATTAGGAAACCCAAAAATAAAAGTAAAAAATAATAAAACCTATAAGAAGAGGGAGTGAGGACCTGCCAAGGGTGACGGTCCCAAATTCCTCATTTTTTTTTATTTTCTTTATTATTATTAGTCCATTTTTCCTATTTTCTCTTCACGACTTTGCTCTTCGCAGCTATAAGCTCTTGGAAGCAACATATTAGTTTTTCACGTCCAAAGTTTTTAGACGTAACGTCTTTTAGTAAAAACAATGTAGATTTCTCATACGATGTCTGTTTTTGATGATCAACCCCAATTTGGAATCGGAACATTGCTGGCTACATTCATGTGTAAAAGGAATTAGGTTTCGAGCTTGTTTTGGTTGTTCAACGGAGCAAACAGAAACCCTTCAGATGAAATTCTGACAGTTTTCAGCTTGTAGTTCATCTAGGGTTTAAATAATATCTCCTAGACCGTTATTCGGAATGGGATGCCCTTTTAGTATGTCGTAGTAGAAACGTAGGAGAACATATTTTGTTTGGAATATTTTTCCCCATTCTATACCCATTGTCACGTTTTTGCAAGATGATTATGATGTTGTATCAAAAATTGGCTATTAACCAAAATTACGGTTTTGTTGTATTCGACCAATGTTGGGATTTCTAATGCAACCAACATTGGGAATGTGTTATTCAAGCTCAACCAATCATTATTGGGTCTTTGGATTTGCGTTTGGCGTGATGGCGACTTAATGTTTTCACGAAGATGTGATGTTTAGACTTAATACATTCGCGTGTAGCTTGTCATGCGTTATGATCAATCAATATTATTCAATTAGAGTTTGAATGTTGATGTAATTTCACTCTCAATATTCAACTGGGGAATATAAAGAGGAATTAAGTTGCTCTATACTAGTAGGCAATCTATCTAGGACCATTGACATCCACTCAGGAACAAATAGGTGTTCTGGATGTTTTTTCTGTATAGTCATAAATCATTTGGGAAAGAGTTGTGATCAGCATCAGCGATATTATGAGGACAACGTTGCTCTATACTAGTGATTAACTCATCTAAAAGTTGTCCTATCATTGTAGAGGAATAAGCACTGAGTTGCACAATACTAATATTGTATGTAGAATATTGAGAGCTCAGCCGGACGAGGCTCTAATACTACATGTGTATTTTTCAGGGAGAATACAGGATCAATGTGAGACGCCTGTTATGAGTGTTTGATATTTTAATTTTCTTATGGAATATAAAATATAAATTTTATGATTTTGACGCCAGGCTAGTAGCATATACAAAATTATATTATTTCTTAGATTCTACTTCTGGGTAGAGATGATTTTACTATTTTATCCTTTGTTAAAAATACATTGTCCACATTAAGTCCCCTTCTTAGTGAGGTACAGTAATGTGCAAACAGAAATCGCTGGCTACATTCTACGAGAAAGAAATTAGGTTTCGAGCTTGTTTTGGTTATTTAACAGAGCAAACAGAAACCCTTCAGATGAAATTCTGACAGTTTTCAGCTTGTAGTTCATCTAGGGTTTAAATCATATCCCTAGACCTTTATTCGGAATGGGATGCCCTTTTAGTATGTCGTAGTAGAGACGTATGAGACATATGCTGTTTAGAACATTTTTCCCCATTCTATACCCATTGTCACATTTTTGCAAGGTGAATATGATGTTTTATCAAAAATTGGGTATTAACCAAAATTAGGGTGTTGTTGTTTTTCGACCAATGTTAGGATTTCTAATGCAACCAACACTGGGAATGTGTTATTCAAGCTCAAACAATCATTATTGGGTCTTTGGATTTGCATTTGGCGTGACGTCGACTTAATGCTTTCACGAAGATTTGATGTTTCGACTTAATATATTCGTGTGTAGCTTGTCATGCATCATGATCAATCAACATTATTCAATTAGAGTTTGAATGTTGATGTAAATTCACTCTCAATATTCAAATGTGGGATATAAAGAGGAATTAAGATGCTCTATACTAGTAGGCAATCTATCTAGGAGCATTGACATCCACTCAGGAACAAATAGATGTTCTAGATGTTTATTCTGTATAGTCAGAAATCATCTGGGAAAGAGTTGTGATCAGCACCAGCGATATTATGAGGACAACATTGCTCTATACTAGTGATTAACTCATCTAGGAGTTGTCATATCATTGTAAAGGAATAAGCACTGAGTTGCACAATACTAATATTGTATGTAGAATATTGAGAGCTCAGCCGAGCGAGGCTCTAATATTACATCTGTATTTTTCAGAGGGAATTCAGTGTGAGACGCCTGTTATGAGTGTTTGATATTTTAATTTTCTTTCGGAATATAAAATATGAATTTTATGCTTTCGACGTCGGGCCAGTAGCATATACAAAATTATACTATTTCTTCGATTCTACTGTTGGGTAGAGATGATTTTACCATTTTATCCTTTGTTAAAAATCCATCATCTACAATTACGTGATTATGTTATTTCTCTGTTAAAATCGAGAAGAAAATACTCACGAGGTTTTCTTTTGTTTCAACTCTTCCAATCGTGTACGAATCATATTCTTAATAGGGAAAAAATCAACTTGCTTTAAAACTCCTTAAAATTATCCCAAGGTACTTGCCAGATCACGTACAGGTCTCGAGAGAGAAAATTTTCCCGCCATATTTTATTTGAATTTGAAGAGGGTTCCCCAATCTAAGAGTTGGTTGCCTTTAACAACTGAGTTGGGTGCCTTTAGTAATTCTTTGGGTGCTTTTATCATTTTTTTGAGCCGATTTTTCCACGACTGTTTATTCTTCCAAAAATACCTAAAAACACAATAAATAGCAATATTAGTACAAAATCGAGCACTATCAATATAAAAAATTGAGACAAATCAGACAAAAAAATATGTATATCATGATGAACTGTTGATTTCATACCATTGGCTAATGAAATTAGGATTTGAGAGAGTCAAAATTTTGACTTTTGAAACATATTGGAATCTGACAAATTAAACCAAGAGGGAGATAAAAAAAATGGAGGATCTACATCTACGTGCGTTGACTGCTAGGATTATGTTTAATCTACGGCTGCTATTAATCGTTTTTTCGGCTCGGTTCAGTCGGTGTATATAGTGAAACCATTATCTATATAGGTGATCTACGGTTACGCTTTTCTGTAACTGTTGCCTTGCCGAGGGCTATCTGTTCGGTTCGTTTCAGTGTACGGTTTTCTTGTGCAGCCCTAACCCAAATGCGTGGGTGGCTCACAGGATCTTGTTAACTATACCGGTTACCGTTGCTTCTGCAGAAAGAGCGTTTTCTAAGTTAAAGTTGATAAAAAATTACTTATGATCCACTCAAGGCAGGCCCTGACTATTTGCTGCCCCAAAGTGAAACTAAAATGGGATGCCCCATGCGTATTCTCAAATAACAAAAAAAAAGTTATACTACAAGGCTATAAACACATTGATTCTACGACTATATAGCACATACGCTTCTGAAATGGTCACGTGTTCGTTTTAGATTCATGTCCGATGCTTGGACGCGCGTGTCTTTGCGTCAGACAAATCAATAACATCATATGCATATGTGTCACACTATTTTAATATGAATGTATATTAATAATGTCTGATTTTTTCGTATATGTGCAATTTTACTGGTATACATACTTATTCATTCACAAATTCATTATTTATTAACAATTTATTTGTGTTGTTATTTATAACATATATACATTTTAGTGGAAACTGATTTCATAATGCGTCTGTATCTTAATTTTTTGAAATTTATTCATGTCCATATCCGCATTATGTCAAGTTTGTATCAGTGCTATCCAACATTAATTGTTATTGTTAAACCATCTATTTTATTTTGTAAATTAATTATAATAATCACCATAATAATATGAAAAATATTATATACTTAAAATGATGAAAAATATTTAAGCCGATTATCTTTCTTTTTATCCATCTTTATCCGTCTGAACTGAAGTAAGGAAAAACGCAGTACGAAACATGTACAGATCTTTAGTATAAAAAAAATGTACCAATCGTGATTGATATGTATAAAATAGTTATTAATTATCAATAAACCCTTATAACTTTTCTCTTTTGGTGCCATTTTAATTAATTTTATTTACAAATAACACCCACAAATTAAGCCATTTTGTATTACCTCCCCATGCAAGAATTCATTTTGATACCCTATTTTTTGTGTTGCCCAAAGTTGACCTTTGTTAACTTTGGGCCAAGGCCGACCCTGGATTCACTATACCACAAGAAAGACTAAATGAGTTAGCTATGTTGTCTATCGAACAAGCAATTGCTGAAAACTTAGATTTTACGTATATTATTAATGAATTTGTTATTAAGAATTTACAATGAGAATCGACTTTCGGCCGATTATAATTGAATGCTTTTCTAGTTAATAATGTTAATGCAATTTTTGTTATATATAGTTTTTTTTGTTAACAAGGGACCACATTTTATTTTATTTTTGCATGAGGCCACAAAAATTACAAGACCGGCCTTGCTCATACAATTAGCTAGCCATGCACGCAAAGCCTTGAATTGTGTTGAACCTTCCCTGTAGCATTTTTCATGCTGCCACTAGTTGCAACTAACCATGCCATGCATGATCTATATTCTTTAGGACGATTATGCCGGAGTAAAGTCCTGGCTCTTTCTCGTATCACGTTCCTTATGACTTTCTCCATGTCCCTATGGTCGTTTTTTGGTTGGATATTTTCGCTGATTTGTGTCTGTTATTTTTGGATTTGATTTTTCGGATGCTTCTTTATTTAGTTTTTGATTTTTGAATGCAAGCTCCATATTTCGCTGCTTGAGTGACTCCTGCTCTTGGTAATAGCTTTTTCTTTGCTTCATTCATCCTTGTGAGTTTTTCCTTTAACTTTTCCACTGTCATGCTTTCCTCACCATCGGATTTGTCGCTTTCGTTAGATATGTTGTCCTCTAATCTTTCGCTTTCCTCGTCTTGGGTATTTTGGATCGTACTCCTCCTATTTCCTTCGGTAGGATTCCTTCCTCCATCTACCGTTTCACCAAGGGGGTTTACTATGCAGTTGCTTCTGGTTCTACTACTTTTCCTTGACGCTACTATCTTCGGTGCCATTCCTTTCTCTCGGAGTCCCTATGCAATTGAAAAAGTGATTTTGATGTACTTTTTGATGAGTTTCTCAAAGATGGACCCCACAATTCATGATGTTGAATGTAGATCTTTCGATTAAGACAAACAAAATGAATTTTCTAAACCTTAGATCTGACAACTTCCCCTGAAATACTGAATATTCTATCTAACCCAAAGACTGGTTTACCAGATCCAAGAAAGAAACAGGTGAAAGGACTTAACTACCAACGATTCAACCGTTTGGTGTACTATTTGGATGGAAACAAAAGAAATTTTGACGCAGAATTGTCATAAACAATACATTACTCCCTGAAAATTCTTATTAAAGACATTCTTATCTGCAATGGATCTTTCCTTTTTTGAAAACTTTCTACTATAAATGTGATTTTAAGATAAATCCAAAACGAACTTTAAAATTTTAAGACTATGTACTCTCAAATCCGATCTACAACTTCTTATTTTTAGAACCCTAACTTTTGTAATTTTTCTTCAATCACCGCTTTCCTAAATACTTGTTTTAGGAACTTGGTTTTAAGATCTGTTTTGTAAAACATGCGAAATCAAAAAATCCTTAAAGACGAAGAGAGATAGAAAATATTGTTTCAAAGTTCCTAGATCTAAAATTCTTTTCTTAAGAACAAAAGATGAAAATAACTTTTTAATGCATTTTTCCCTGTTTCTAGCGCCAAAATGTAGTTAGATGAAATCCCACAATACACTCAAATACTTGCCTCACGTAAACTCTCTCAAGCCTAAGTCAAGATCAACGATCCGAATTCACATAATTACTAGTAATGTAAAGAACAAAAGAGATTTTTTACGTGGTTTGGTGTTAAAACCTACATCCACGATGGTGGTTTTACTACGATAATGACGATTACAAACTCTCAATACCAAAATTCTCCCCATTTACATTGTTTTCACTCATATTTATAAGTTGTCACGGACCGCCTCGGCGTTATGCGCTGGGCTGGCCAGAACTCTCCGATGCGCGATTTAGAGGATAATAACCGGTTCTTAAGGTTTAACTTCTCGCTGCGTATGCATCGTTGTTTTCCTTTCCAAGCATGCTTTGCAAGCATGGTACTCGGAACGTAGTTTCCATATCGTTCCAACTCACCCTTATTCTACAAAGAGTACATGACCATTAAAGCCTATGGTGAACGCCTTTGGCAATCATCACGCACTTATAAGCATTATCCAGGCCTAACTCATGCCTTGGACTAGCACCTAGGCCATTTCGAGCCTAATTTTCCGCTTCATCAATTCAGCTTCGATCATACGCTGGAGTCTGCACTGGTCTTGCTCTTGCCAATGGTGCAACATCCAGGCACATGCCACTACATGCCGTAACGATTGCTAGGAACTATGAACAATCCATCGAATGGAATTACAACTACCCCATCATGTGCGGTAACAATCATCTCTTGACTTAGCATTTCCAAGCCAGATGATACAAGTTACCATAATATCGCAATCACCTCTAAATTAGATGATATGAGCGACAAGGTTTTGCACCTCAATGCATTGCATTGCGACTGCCTACGTACCCAACCCGTACCTTGAAGGGATCAAGCATGCACGTAGTTCAACAAAGTGTCAATTCGAAAGGAACAAGCAACTTAAGCCTATTAAAGCAAAGTCAACATCGATTGCAAACTTCATCGCAAGGCCAAAAGGCCAAGCAAAGCCTAGTCCGTATAGGACGAAGGACTTTCACAAGGTATGCACTAGCTTGTGCATAACTATTTCTATTTACTACACAAATATGCGTTCTCGAGTACATACCACGATTGAAAGATGCTTTCGCATAATTCAAACTTTATAGGCTAACCTACAAGCATATTGATGCTTAAGTATCAAGTGCTCTAACGTATAGGCCACATCGCAGATATATGTGCATTACCCCTCATGCACATTCAAGCTTCATCAGTTAAGCTACAAGCATATTGATGCTTATGCATCAAGTATACTCCAACGTATTGGCCACATCGCATATCTAAATGTGCATTACCGCTCATGTACATTCAAGCTTTATCGAGTAAGCTACAAGTATATTAATGCTTATGCATCAAGTATGCTCCAACATATATGCCACTTTGCATATCTATATGTACATTACCGCCCATGCACATTCAAGCAAAGCTCCCTCCCTATATATGTTTTATTCGCATTTCTACAAATAAATAAAAGAAAGGAAAGTGACATCCATCGACTGCACCTTAGGCAAAAACGCCAACTGGTTGGCGCCTCTTAGGCAAATCCGCTAACTGGTTGGCGCCTCTAGGAAAATCCGCTAACTGGTTGGCGCCTCTAGGAAAATCCGCTAACTGGTTGGCTTAGCTAAGGCTATTTCGCTTCTTGGTTAGCATACCTAAGCATCATCGATTTCCAACCAACACCTCCTCCCTATATATGTTTTATTTGCATTTATACAAGTGGATATAAGGAGGATATATGGCGTTCATCTACTTCACTTTCTAGTGTTACATTCCCAATCATGCATCACGATATAATAGTGCATTAGCACTATGATGCATTCTCGGCAAGCAACATTGGCTCGGTGATGCATTCTCAATCATGCATCACGGCATAATAGTGCATTAGCACTAAAATACATTCTCGGTACGCAACATTGGCTAAGTGATGCATTCTCAATCATGCATCACGGCATAATAGTGCATTAGCACTATAGTACATTCTCGGTAAGCAACATTGGCTCGGTGATGCATTCTCAATCATGCATCACGGCATAATAGTGCCTTTGCACTATGATGCGCTCTCGGGTACTCCACATAGGGTCAGTGATGCATTCTCAATCATGCATCACGCGTAATAGGGCCTTAACACTACAATTTCGAGGTCAAGGCATCCACACCCTAATGCATATCTGGGTAAGCTTTATAAGCTTAGGATGAAGCTTCATCCCATGCCATGACGCATCCCTAAGTAAGCGTCATGCAAAAATTGCGGGTGTTACATAAGCAAACTATCATAGTGGGTGACAACTTATTTCACTTCGTAGGTCACCTCGCTGGGACTATCTTCGCTTAGAGTTGGCTTCACAGGAAGCTTTTTCGCTAACACTTTCTTGGTGAAGGATCCAATTTGATACCTCCCTTCTATTTGGCGAACCATCAATTGTGAATCAGATGTAAGTCTTACGTCATCTAACTTCATTTCAATCACTAGCCTGAGTGCATGTATCACTGTTTTATACTCTGTTTCATTGTTTATTATTGTAAACTCTAGCTGATATAGGTGAACGCCCCGCGTTCCTTTTGGCGAGTAAAAGGGAATACCAATCCCTCTCCCCTTGCTATTTGGAGATCTATCAACAAATATCTCCCATCTGCTCAGATGGTTTTCTCTTAGCAAGTCCTTAGCATCTGCTAAGTCTTCTTCCAAGTTTAGCATTTCCTCTATATCTTCATTTTATTCTAATGGAAAGTCTGCTAAGAAATCAGTGATGACCTGAGACCTTGCGGATGTTATTCCTTATTCTACTCCAAATTGTTATATTTACGCGTTCCACTTTGAGACTCTTCTTACTCGTTGCGAAATTTTCAACACTGACTCAATGGGATTCTTCATAATTTCTTTGATAGGATGAGCCTTGAAGTAAGTACGCAACTTTTGAGTTGCATAAACTAGGGCCAATATTAATTCTTCAATCTTTGTATAATTTTTCTTTGCCGAACCAAGAGTTTTGCTGATGAAATAAATGGGTTTTTCAATCCCTTCATTTGTTCGTATCAACACCGCGCTAATAACATCTGAAGTTGCCGCTAGATATATTAGAAGAACTTCACCAGGTTCAGGTCTCTACAGAACTGACATGTTCGCTACGTATTCTTAATGTTTCGAAGAGTTTGTTCACACTCTTCCGTCCAAGCGAACTTTGCTCCTTTCTTTTAGGGTATCAAAAAATGGCTTGCATTTGTCCGAAGATTTGGCAACAAATCTGCTTAGCGATGCAAGTTGTCCATTTAGTTTTGCACGTCCTTCAAGGTTGCTGGTGATGGCATGTCCCTGATCGCTTGTACCTTTACTAGATCAACCTCTATTCCATTTTTCAAGACTATGTATCCCAAGAATTTTCCTGAGGCAACTCCGAAGATGCATTTTGCTGGGTTGATCTTCATTTGGAACCTTCGCATTTGTTCAAAGATTTCTTTCAAATCTTTTACATGATCTACCGATTTCCTGCTTTTCACCAGCATGTCGTCTACATAAACCTCTAATGTAGAGCGTACCCACTGGGAAATAGTTTCCACCATTCGCTGATACGTTTCTCCTACATTATTTAATCCGAAAGGCATTCTGGTATAACAGTATAACCCTCTCAGAATAAAGAAAAAAAATGTGTTCCTGGTCTTCTTCTGCGAGTGGTATTTGGTTATAACCTGAATATCCATCCATGAGAGACAACTTTCCGTACCCAGTCGCTGACTCCAAAATTTGAGGTATATCTGGCATAGGAAAACTGTCCTTCGAGCATGCCTTGTTCAAGTCACTAAAATCGATGCAAATTCTTATTCCTCCACCATATATGCAATCCACTGCGGATATCTCGCTGGCCTAATTATGCCCGATTCTATCATCCTTTTAAGTTCGGCTTCTATTGCTTCATGAAAAAGCGTCGCGACCTTCCTAATTCTTTGCTTGAAAGTCTTTATTTTTTGGGTCAATATCCAATCGATGGCAAGCCACAAATGGATCTATGCTCGGCATGTCTTCCATCTTCCACGCGAATACATCCACGTACTCTCGCAACAACTGCTCCAACTTCACTTCTTCTTGCTTGCTTAGTCTTGTTCCGATTTTGACCGTCTCTGGTTCCTCCTTGGTTTCGATATTTATGTCTCTAGTGGGTTATGCTGCTGTGAAGTTCATTACCGGTTCTCCGAGAGGGGTTGGGCTCTTTAACGGCTTTTTGACGATCCTTCCGTAGTCTCACTTGGAAGGCCATTCCCCTTTGCCGTGTTTACCTCGTAAACCTTGAATTCTTGTTCCTTCGTATCTTTTCTGACCTGCTTCATTTTCTTTAACGGCTTTTTTGACGATCCTTCGGTAGGATTGCTTCCCCATCTACCGTTTCTCCAAGGGGATTTACTATGCAGTTGCCTCTGGTTCTACTACTTTTCTTTGACGCTACTATCTTCGGTGCCATTCCTTTTTCTCGGAGTCCCTGCGCAATTGAAAAAGTGATTTTGTTGTACTCTTTGATGAGTTGCTCAAAGGTGGACCCCACAATTCATGATGTTGAATGTAGATCTTTCGATTAAGACAAACAAAATGAATTTTCTAAACCATAGATCTAACAACTTCCCCTGAAACACTGAATATTCTATCTAACCCAAAGACTGGTTTACCATATCCAAGAAAGAAACAGGTGAAATGACTTAACTACCAACGATTCAACCGTTTGGTGTACTATTTGGATGGAAACAAAAGAAATTTTGACGCAGACTTGTCATAAGCATTAAATTACTCCCTGAAAATTCTTATTAAAGACATTCTTATCTGCAATGGATCTTTCCTTTTTGAAAACTTTCTACTCTAAATATGATTTTAATTTGAACCCAAAACGAACTTTAAAATTTTGAAACTATATACTCTCGAATCAGATCTACAACTTCTAATTTTAGAACCTTAGCTTTTGTACTTTTTCTTCAAGCACCGCTTTCCTAAAGACTTGCTTTAGGAACTTGGTTATAAGATCTGTTTTGCAAAACAGACGAAATCAAAATATCCTTAAAAATGAAGAGAGATAGAAAATATTGTTTCAAAGTTCCTGGATCTAAAGTTCTTTTCTTAAGAAGAAAAGATGAAAATAACTTTTTAATGCATTTTCCCTTGTTTCTAGCTCCAAAATATATATGCAAGAAATCCCACAATATACTCAAATACTTGACTCACGTAAACTCTCTCAAGCCTAAGTCAAGATCAACGATCCGAATTCACACATTACTAGTAATGTAAATAACACAAGAGATTTTTTACGTGGTTCGGTGTTAAAGCCTACATCCACGATGGTGGTTTTACTATGATAATGACGATTACAAACTCTCAATACCAGAATTCTCCCCCTTTACATTGTTTTCACTCATATTTATAAGCAAACTATAATAGTGGGTGACAGCTCATTTCACTTCGCAGGTCACCTCGCTGGGACTATCTTCGCTTAGAGTTTTCTTGGGGAAGAATTCATCTTCGCAGATAGTGGCTTTGTAGGAAGCTTTTTCGCTAACACTTTCTTGGTGAAGGATCCAATTTTACTGGTCTTATCTTGATAATATGTTCGCCAAATGGCCTTTGCCGTATTTTTCCCTACGACTCTGTGCTCTACCCTATAGTTATCTTCTATCTCTCCCGACAGCTAACCGCCTGGTGATATGAATGCTCTGCCCGTGCATTTAATGTCTAACTGTCCCGTTTAAACTTGACCGTTGATTTTGATTTAGTGCTTTCCACGCGTCATAATTTTGGGAGGTAAGCAGAGATCCTTAAGCTAAGGGAGATTTTCTTAAATGCTTGCCTTGTATCTGCTTCTCCTATATTCATACCTCAGGATACGAACACGTGATGAAGTGATTTTATGCCGTACAAGACACATTTTTATCTTTGTTGTGAAGCTTTATATGTTGGACTAACACACCTTCGTTGCGATGCCATGGACCGACAACTTTGTAGGTAATGAGTCTATTGACACTGGACAATGTCATAACGGCAAGGTGCACCATTCTCTCTTTATAAAAGTCCTAATGTGCTGACTAACCATGACTAGGCCATCGCAATTTCTTCGTTGCTAAGGGAGGGAACTCTCTTTTTCTTTACTTTTTCTTCTCTCTTCCTCTATTTCTCAAATTTTCTGTGATCGAATTTTTCTAGTTACA
Source organism: Papaver californicum (assembly GCA_023531435.1). Classification (NCBI taxonomy): domain Eukaryota; kingdom Viridiplantae; phylum Streptophyta; class Magnoliopsida; order Ranunculales; family Papaveraceae; genus Papaver; species Papaver californicum. The sequence continues at coordinate 1,452,237 of JAJJMC010021281.1, read as the reverse complement.
CAACACAAGTCTCTCGCTCTCTCTTTAGATTTACTGTGTTTCATTTTCAGATTCTGGCTCTAAAATGGCGGGGAAATCATGGTTAGGTTCATCAGCAAATATTAACATGATCGTTACAAACACACCTGCTGCAGATCTAGCTCTTACAAATTTTGCTTATTGTGCTTCTTCTGAAATCAGCAAATTTGCTGTACCTGGTACCGGTCTCGCTCTCGGACTGATTGCCGATTCGTTCGTACTATCTCTCTCATATCCTTTTTCTGAAATTTATGTATTTGTGATTTGGTTTAGTTTATCTTGTGATTTGATTATGTTGTCCTTTGAACCCATTTTGTTCTTAAAAGAAATGTTTGATCGTGTAGTTTATGAATTAGGTAATATGATCACTTGATTAGCTCAATGTCTTGAGTTTCATAGATCAACAATTCATTTATTTATAAGTTGTCATTGTTTAAAATTAGGGCTTTGTATGTAACACATTACCAACAGTTTACAGAATGAGCATTTACTCCTTTACGGTTCCCGCTGGATATATAGAATTGTTGCATTGAACCCTACGTTGGGTGAATTGGGGGAGTGCATATCAAAATCTGTAGAGTTAGTAGAAGAAATAATGACTGACTCCTTGAAGCATTAGTTCGACCGCATGCTAGTGGAGTTGTATTTTGAGTTAGGTTATCACATTGGTGTATCAATGATTACAATCCAAATTCAGATGATGGAAAGATTTTGAACTAGTATAATAAGGTAATTGGTTTATTCCATTTTAAATTGTCCATGGTTGTTCTTTTGTGCCCTTAATCAAGACATACTGTTCATCCAAGTGTTCGCGAGGGTCATATTGCACTAAATGCCATTCAACGAAGGCATGCAAAAGTTTCTTCTGGGGATACTATAACTTGCAGCAGGTTTAAGCCCAAACTTTTCCTTTGGGTATATCTTGATGATGTTTCTGGACTTTTGCAAGTCCCATAATTTGTTCTTTCTTGAATTCTATGTAGATATATGCCACCAGAGAATTTCAACCTGGCATTGCTTACACTAGATCTGGAGTTCGTGAAAAAAGGAACTAAAAATGAACAGGCATGGTGTTTTGTCGTATGTCTTTGACATTAACCTGTATATATCTTAGCCGTGTTTCTTTCCTGGTGTATTTCTACAAGTCATCACAAGTGCCCATGAGCTTTTGATTAGTCTAATCATTAATAAATCTATGGAGGGGAAGTAGGATTGATATGTATTCTTTTCACAGATTGATGCTGCTCTTCTATCTCAGCAGCTTCGGAAGAGATTTCTTAACCAGGTATGTTTCTAGTCTTTTCTTCTTACTGTTGTCTTCCATATCCAATGCCATATGGGAACTTATTGAAAAATAATGCGGGAAACAGGTTATGACAGCAGGACAAAGGGTTTCGTTTGAGTATCATGGTACCAATTACATCTTCACAGTTAATCAGGCTGCTGTAGAGGGGGAAGAGAAATCGAACAATCTCGAGCGAGGGATGATATCAAATGAAACGTATTTTGTCTTTGAAGCATCCAATGCTAGTGGTATCAAGGTTGTATTTTTATTCTCTCTCAACAATTTTTTCTACTATTTAATTTAGTAAGTTGTCCTCTGATTGTTTTTCACTGGTTATGCATCTGGATAAGTTGTTAAACTATTGTACTTACATGGAGATATGCAGATTGTCAACCAACGTGAAGCCGCCAGCAGCAACATCTTCCGACATAAGGAGTTTAATCTCCAGTCACTGGGTATAGGTGGTCTAAGCGCAGAATTTGCTGATATCTTTAGAAGGGCATTTGCTTCCCGTGTTTTTCCTGCCCACGTGACCAATAAGTAATCTCCGCTTAAACAAAATCAGCGTTTTCCTATTTAACTGGTTATGTTTTGGTTAAATCCGAGGTTATGAATAGTAATGCTTTTGGTGTCCCAGACTTGGTATTAAGCATGTCAAGGGAATGCTGCTTTATGGGCCTCCTGGTACTGGAAAGACTCTTATGGCTCGTCAAATTGGCCAAATGTTAAATGGAAAGGACCCAAAGGTGTAGAGTTGACTCTCTTGCTTCTTCTTATATTCTTTTGTAATTCATACTTATATATGGACTTGAAGGACAGCATATTTTGAGTGGGCAATGTGGAGACTTCAAAATAATTTTCTTTTGTTCTTTGGTTTTCGGAAAAAATATTATGAATAGCATTTGGGATTAGGTTTCAGTGTTAATCTTTATCTTAAACCTACAAATCCTAAAAATGATTTTTATGTATAGTCTAGATTGTGAACGGGCCTGAAGTGTTAAGCAAATTTGTCGGAGAGACTGAGAAGAACGTAAGGGATTTATTTGCTGATGCTGAGAATGACCAAAGGACTCTAGGTGAGAAAGGAATTACATATAGCAAGTACACTTAATGTTTGTATGTGGCAGTGAATAATGGTTTGTTTTCTGCTTTCAGGGGACCAAAGTGAGCTGCATGTTATCATATTTGATGAGATCGATGCTATCTGTAAGGTAGGGAGGCTGCAAGCCTTTAGACTTTCTTTTCTTACTGTTAATTATACATGACTTGCCACCGTAAGGCAAACATGATAGCAGCAGACCTTCTAACTTTAGGCCACTAGTTTTCTTCTTTTCCGTATTTTCAGTCAAGTTAATCAATAAGCAAATTTGGGTGTTGTACACACTAAAAAGTGGTTTAAAACAAGAATCTCCATTTATCCAACACATCTTTGAGATGTTTGCGCCGCTTTAGGTATTTAGAACTTAAAAGTAGTAAGTAACTTAAGTGTAACAATGCTAGTTTATGTTCTTGACTGTTGTATGAGTCTAAGTAGCAAAACTTAAGTATTATTGAATGTTATATCTATTTAATACATGGTTTAGTTACCCCTCTATTTCTTGCTAATATTATGTGTGCATTAATTTTTTTCCCAACTACTCCCCGGCTAGTCCATGACTAGTCTCTCCAGTCTCCAGGCCCTACCCAGCCGCCTGACACCCGCCTAAAGACTTTTACTACACAGCATAGAGGTCCCAGTTCCCTAGTAGCACAAGTGTGAAAAAACATATGACATGAGAACTTGTGCTTCCTAGTTGTAACCTTAATCACCAAAATACCACGTGGCGTTGTCTGGCTGGTCGGCATTTTTGATCTATACATGTTAAAACTGCTGAATTTATTATGTTAATTACTTGTCACAAAATCAAAATGTGTGAGGACTATATGTATTTATTATGAATAAAATATGTTAACATGGATGGCGATGGAGGGTTTGCGTTACTTAATTTGCTTTAAAGTTTGTTTGTTGTACATTCCATGCTTACTTTTTGAGATTACAGTCAAGAGGATCAACTAGAGATGGCACTGGAGTTCATGATAGCATTGTGAACCAGCTCCTTACGAAGGTTAGTCTGTAGTTTTCAACTTGTTTCCATGCCAAGTAGAATCTGTAACTCTTTACCATTTTTCCACTAACCTTGTACTGTCTAATCAAGCAATTGTTGTTTCTTTTAGATAGATGGTGTGGAGGCTTTAAATAATGTTTTGCTAATTGGAATGACCAACAGAAAGGATTTGTTGGATGAAGCTCTTTTGAGGTGAATCTCTCTTTCTCCCTCTCATACAGGCAAACACATACCCCTGCACATAATCATAATATTCAACTTAAATGTTAACGCATACGGTACAAAGGCAGATAAACTTCCACTATCCTTGGTTGGTTCTCATTACAATTATGATACTTTGGCTTTAGAATACTGAAATCGTTGGAAACATAAGGAAGTGTAGTTAAGAAGTATGTAGTATAGAAGGCAATATTGTTATGATTGTATATCTGTTCCATTTTGGTAGTTGATGGGCTTGATAGCCTATTTATTTAACTACCACTTTTTTGGTTCTGATTTCCAAACTATCCATCATATGAATCCAATGCTACTGTTTTACATTTTAATTTTGTGTTTGTAGGCCTGGAAGATTGGAGGTTCAAGTTGAGATAAGTCTCCCTGATGAGAATGGTCGTTTACAAATTCTTCAAATTCATACTAACAAGATGAATGAGAACTCTTTTCTTGCTCCAGATATAAACCTTCAAGAGCTTGGTATGTGTTTCCGTGAGCTTTGGTTTTTGGAAAATGACAGCAATTGTGTATTCTTTTCAGACATGCGTATATCTCTGATATTCCATTTAGCCCCATATCTTTTCCGAAGTTAGATCTCCCCTTTTAGTCAAATACTCCGCTAATCATATTTATTTTTTGGATGCAGCCGCTCGGACGAAGAACTTCAGTGGTGCTGAACTTGAAGGTGTTGTTAAAAGTGCCGTATCATATGCCTTGAACAGGCAATTAAGCCTAGATGATCTTACTAAGACAGTGGATGAGGAGAGTATAAAAGTAACCATGGATGACTTTCTGCATGCACTTCACGAAATCATTCCTGCTTTTGGAGCCTCCACAGATAACCTTGAACGGTGCAGGTATATTTATTTTTTAAGTTTGGTTTCAACATTAATTTTATGAATACTAGTTAGGCTTCAAACACTTACTCTCTTGATGTTGTTAAACTTCTCTTATCAAATTGTGTTCTCACTAAAAGTGGTGGGGCGATTGGGAACTTCTTGCAATACAAAAACTCCAATCATCCATATAGTAATTTCTTAGACATTTCTCTGTCTAAAATGGAACCATAACTAGCTAAGCAATGTGGAATTAACATGGCCTTGTTAAAAAATATTCCCTTAGGCTTAAATACAGTTTATCATCCTCCCGGTAAAGGGAACTGGTCATCTGAAATTCTCCATCTGTTATTTGCAGGCTTAATGGAGTGGTGGACTGTGGTGAACGACATAAACATATCTATCAGAGGGCTATGCTACTAGTGGAACAGGTTAAAGTGAGCAAAGGAAGTCCACTGGTAACATGCCTATTGGAAGGCCCAAGTGGAAGGTATTTAAACCTTCTTGCTTAACATGCCTTTGGGTTTTGATTATCTCTTCTATGAAATTTTTTGTTTCTTACTTTAAAGCTTAATTATTTGGCAGTGGTAAGACAGCAATGGCAGCCACAGTCGGTATTGACAGTGATTTTGCCTATGTGAAGATTGTAAGTTCCTCTCGCTCTTATTGATTTTGCTTGCAATTCTTTTCTCTTCATGTATGTTCCTAACCTTAAACTCTTGTTATGCAATCAGATCTCAGCAGAAACAATGATTGGTCTTAGTGAAAGCAGTAAATGTGCACAGATTGTCAAGGTTTGCTTGAGATACCTAAAATTAGCTTCCCAATTTCATCATTTGCCATATTGAATTTGTATTTCTTTCAAAGGGAGATCCTGTTTTGACCTCTGAATCTGTTGCACTGATTTCCTTGTTTTGAAAATGCTTCACTAAGTTCTTGGTTCTTGGTTAAAGAAGTGATATGAGCTGTTTCCATTTCATGGTAGTTCATTGGGAAGTTGTTGACTCCCTGTTTATTGTCTCTGATGTTGTGAGCTCTCTGCTAAATCCAAAAGCCTCATTACTTACAAGGTTTTGTTTCAGGTATTTGAAGATGCTTACAAGTCACAATTAAGCATAATTGTCCTGGATGACATTGAAAGGTGATTCATGTTGGTTTCAATGTTATGAGTATATTATATTTCACATTTGTGTTTTCTTATCTAAAGTGATATTTGGGCTCAATGAATTGATATCAACCTTATAAACTTGACAACTGTTAGGTTACTGGAGTATGTTCCAATAGGACCGCGTTTTTCAAATTTGATTTCCCAGACACTCATTGTTCTCCTCAAAAGACTCCCTCCAAAGGTACTCTGGTGCCTTCTCTTTACATGTAATTGTGCTGTTGCAGTAGCCGAAACGTTCATTAATCCCTTTGTTGAAGCCTATCTTATCATAATTGGATTAATATGTAACCTTGTCTGAGTTCCTGTCTTCTTGTTTGCTTTCTTCTTACTGTTCTCTGCATTCTCAGCCCTTCAATTTGTTTGGTCTCAGGGGAAAAATATGCTGGTGATTGGGACAACAAGCGAGGTGGACTTCTTAGAGTCACTTGGTATCTGCGGTGCTTTTGCGGTCACATACCATGTGCCAATTTTGCAAAATGCAGATGCTAAAAAGGTTACTATTTTGTTTTTAAGTTTAACAAAAATTATATTGCTCAATTAATTAACTTTTTTCAGTAAAAAACTATGAAATAAAACTTGAGGCCTAATTCACTACCCCCAAAAATCCATCTATCACTATAAAAACCTCAATGCATGTTTTCTTGTCATAGATTTCAAGTTTCTCAGAGGTTTTCAACTATATTACGTGCAAATGGCATTTGACTTAACTGTTTTATCGACTCCACAGTCAAGTTGCTTGCTAATAGCTTTTGGGTGCTTCCATTTCACCCTTCTAACACATTCTATAGTTTAGGTGGTCCAATATATTCTTTCCTTTTTTTTACAGGTGTTGGAACAGCTAAAAGTGTTTGCTGAAGATGATATTGAAGCAGCTGCTGAGGCCTTGAATGATGTAAGCTAGATTCAGAATACATACTACAATTTATCTGCCCTTTCCTTCGACCAAAGCTGCTAAACATAAAGAGGAAGTGGTTTTCAAAAATATTGGATACATGGGTCTATTGAAGCCTTCATTCATCACATTGTTGCAAAATTAGATTGTTTGTATAATTCTGGAATCAGGGGTTTGTAGTTTCAAGAGTACATTCAGTTCTCATTGAAAAGCCAAAGAGATTTGCTTATTTAGATTGTTTTACATTTCTTAATCTTCACTCTGATAATTTGTCATTTGATGTTTGTTTTTCAGATGTCAATCAAGAAGCTTTACATGTTGATAGAAATGGCTGTTCAGGGTCCACATGGTGGATCAGCAGAGGCTATCTATTCCGGTAAAGAGAAAATCAACATTTCTCATTTCTTTGATTGTCTCGGCGACATTGTCCGCCCCTACTGATTTTTTTTGTATACATGCTACACGTGCTGTACATCTTCTGAAGAAGCCCACTAAAGTGTGTAATGACACTTTGAGTTTTTTTTCTTCATGTTTATTTCTTTCGCTTTTTTGAACATCAGGAGTTTTAGGTTATCTCGTCTCCATTGTCTTTTTATAGATGCCTTTTCTTCCTATTTATCTTTTATATGTAGGTGGTTTTAGATGGTTTTTATTAAACCATTTGTGAGTTTTGGTTTTACATAGTGACTTGATGAAGTAGACACCCTGATGAGTTTTGATATATTGTATGTAATCAAAGTTTACAGACTGAGTGAAAAATCATTATATAAACGGATTCTTTTCAAGCAATATTTGCTAGTGATGTATATCTTATACTGCAGATACGTCTCTGCAACTTTAGTGTGGGCAAGTAAACCCCAAAACAGGTTCAGTTTCCTTCCTAGTATGAGCTAAACATTTGAACTCCTGGAGATTATGCATGCGAAGTACAGAACACTTATGTGATGATGTAAGGATGATATCGCCATCTGGAGTATCCAATCAAAATCATCTCCATTGGTGTATGAAAACCTAAAACATATAAGTGACTGTCAGAAAAATCAGAAGAGGAAACTATTTCATTAGATTCAACCGTCCAAGGTTAACAAAAAAATAAAATCCCAGGAACCATCCTTCAGTTATAATTTTTATCCAACCTATGTAACACCTATATAATTTTTACCATATTATTAGAGATAACAAACCACTTTAGTTTGCTGTTGGGACCTATGCGGTTAAGAACCTCTAAACAGTTCAAATATAAGTGCATGTATGTATCTTCTACAGTTCTACTTGATACATGAGATGCACCAACTTTATACGAGAACAAAGTCACCCCTTGGCTTTTTGAGAAATTCGGAAAGTGACATCTCAGCAAAATGAAAAGGCAGAAACTCAACACTGCGCTTGGTTTCCGGGGTCAGTCTTCCATGCTGATGTGCTGGGAAGGAAAACAAGACAGCCCTCATAGGCAGGTGTTGACAGGTGTAAGAAGAACAACCGTGCATCCTACAAATAGATAATTATTACAGGGGAAACCAGAATTACTTATGGGGAAAGCTGACATGTGGTCTAGGACGATTAACCTAAAGTCTATAAGGTGGAAATAGGACTTACCTTGGTATTTTTCTCTTCCACCACCACCGTTCAGTTTGTTAACATATAAATCATAATTATGATATCATGCATGCCACCTCTATCATTTCCATAAATACATAAATTCTCATAATTTACTTTTAACTTACCTTATTTATTTTTACTGGCCGTTAGATTCAATCCCCTCTTTTTCTTACTCAAGATATTCAAAAACAAGAAAACCTTTTCAAACTATAAAGTAGAAAAATCTATCGAAGAAATTCTTACACAGATTCTGTCTAGATTTTCTCCTACCGAAACATAGAGCAAAAATATTTTTGAGAATATTGGAGATTATGATTTGATATTTTTCTACAAATAATAAGAATATCATGATCCCAAATAATACTCGTTGTGCAGCTTGCAAACATTTAAGAAGGAAATGTCCATCAGATTGCATATTCTATCCATATTTTCCATCAAATAATCCTCAAAGATTTGCTTATGTTCACAAAATCTTTGGTGCCAGCAATATTAGCAAAATGCTCAAGGTATTACTTAATTTCACAACTAATATATTTTGTGTCATTTGTTTCTGCTTAGAGCAAAAAAATATTCATAAGATGATCGAATTACTGTTATTTTCTTTATAATGTAAAATCCATTTGTTGCTGAGTATTTTTAACATATAAAATGTGCTAAGTCAGTTCTTGATGTTATTCTCTATCACAGTTAGATGCGTCCTAGTATCTAACTAAGTAAATGTAAATGCTGCCAGAAGCATGAATTCTAAGACCCAAAGGAATCTATGATTTTTTTTGGGAGGCTATATCCCTCCCCAGACCCTTACCAGGTCAGCCCTTGTCACTGATTGTGCACAGTTGATTGTATAGCGGTCCGAATCCTTGAGTTTTTTTGTTTCCTGTATGCCTAATCAGTTACTAACTAGTTTTTATTTTGCGTCCATATTCATCATTCAACAGCTTCCAGAGCATCAAAGAGCTGAAGCAGCAAATTTGTTATATTTGGAGGCTGAGTTTAGAGTACAAGATCCAGTATATGGATGTGTTGGTGTAATCTCTTACCTGCAACAACAAATTCAAACTACACAGCTCCAACTAGCTGAAACCCAAGCTCACATGACTTTCATCAAACCTCATCAACCAAATGAAGACCAACGCCAACTACAGCAACAACCGAATCCGTATCCTCCACAAACTTTCTCATCGTTCAGTTCTGAACAAATTGGAGTAGAGGGTACCACTCACAGTTTCTTGAACAACAATCTCTTGCATGAATCTCCTCCTCTCCCTGATGATAACTAGTGCTTCGTTTTTGTTTTTTCACTTCAGCCTCGTATATTTTTCAAATCGATCCCGGACTCTTTTAGCTTGTGCTTTCATTTTCATGTAAGTTTAATTCTTAAGAGCAATATGATTATCATTAATGGTTTACAGTTGTTAAATGTGCTTATCATCAAAGATTTTAGAGTACATTTTTGCCTCAATTAGGAGGATCGTTGCATATACTTTTTATGTCACTTAACGTCGCAATTTACCTAGATAGCGATCGAATAGTAGCAAAAATCGAACACCTCAATCATATACTCAACTGAGGCAACATTAATCGCTTCAACATAATCATTATTCATTAATAATATATGAATGAACCATACTAATTAACAAAAGCTAACTTTTACCTAAAAACAGAGTTCTTGAATAATCTTCTCTGATTGAAAATTTGCCTTGTGAACTGTTGCTAGTTTACATGACTGTTGAGTTATGACCCTATAGATGGTTGAACTGTTCCACGGAATGATCCCAAAATCATCATTATATTCATTCATACCTTCAACCAACAACTGCCAAACTAATGTCCCTGCTCCGGCTCCATTGTTCGTGGCAGATTTATAAACAATATCGAAAATCATTTTGTAAAATGTATCTCTGTGAGAATGTTCAAAGTCTTTGTTCTTGTCTGATAGTCCAAATTCAGTAAACAGTACAGGCTTCTTCAAGATCGTGTCACCGTCGTCTATGTGAGAAACTACCCATTTCTCGACGTACTTTAGTTTTTCTTCTCGTTTTTGATCCTTAAACCTACAAAAGAATGAAATATTTTCAAATACTTTGATTTGATTTTCAAGGATATATGGTATGATACAACAGTATAGCTTACCAATGATCAGGATATATATGAACAGAGGTGAAATCGATGTTTGATATCTTGGAATTTCGAAGAAAATCAGAACCAGACTTGCTTGCCCAATTTCCAGGGTTAATGCCTAATTTTGTTGTGCTTTCCGTTGGACCATAAAATCCTTCAAGACCCACTGTCACCAAATGATTCTTGTCTATTGATTTCACAAATGCCGCCATTTCTTTAATCCAATCCTGAAATTCTTTAACATATAGCTAATCAAACTCTGAGAAATAAGCTATGCTATGTTGCATTCTTTGTCGATCATTTGCTTGGAAATTAGCTAGTCTACATTTATAAACATGAAAAGAAAATTCTACTCCACTTACTTGGAGAGTGTCACCAGAAGGATCTGATGTACACCGAGGTTCATTTATCAATTCCCATGCAAAGATTGTTGGATCATTCTTATACTCAATTCCAGTAAAACTGTTCTTCCTTTTCAATATCGTCTTCAATGATACAAGAAGCAGCAAATCAGGTTAACAGGAAGTTCAATTTTTCTTATATGTATAATCCAGATATATAAAGGGTTTCGTTACTACGTACCTTCACATAAGTTTTGAAGTACTTACGAATATACGGATTGGAGAAGAAATCATCATTGGAAGTACTCGAGCCTACACCTTCTTGTAATGCCCATTTTACATACTGAGTTTTCCCTCCAAATGCTTGTAAATCATTAACCAAGCTAAGAATTAGTCGAATTCCATGTTTTCTTGCTTCTGAAATTACATAATCCAGTGCCTACACCCCAAGTGCCATATTGATTATAACAAAATAAAAGAAAACAACATTAAACCTCAACAAAACAAGATACACAATACCTTGAAAACGCGATCGTCGAATTGACCAGGGGAGATTTGAAGTGCGTTATAAGCTCCATCATTAAATGCCCATGTTCTACAAACTGTTAAACCCATCTTTGCACCAACTTTTAACATTGAACTAACCCTCGCTCTACTAAAATCTTCAACAGCTTGATCCATTAACCAATAAGAATTCCAACCGTTCACATAAAATGCTTTCCCATCCAACATAAACTGAGTCCCATTTGTTCTGACAAAACCCAAATCACCATCTTTTGCATCTATGTAATCCATTTTGAAATCCGTATATGCAATGTAAATGAATACAAAACAAGATGCAAATCCCAAAAGTGGAAGCCGAATTCCATTTCCAATCATCATTTCCCCTTTTCAAATTTCCCTTAAACCATGAATCTCCTCCACAAAAATCATGGAAACCCAAGTCAAGCACTTGCTACCTAAAAATGACTAAATCTTTTATCTAGACAATACCATAATGACTTAGTTCAATGCATACTAATATTTGGTTTATTTGTAGGGAAGCAGATTTATAAGTTAGGCTTTCGTTGATGAGTATATTAATTCACCTACTTTCAATCTCACTCTACGCTATTAAAATGAAGCGCACACAAATTATATGATTGAGGACCAGAGAACAGAGAGAGGGTGAGAGAGAGTTTGGTGAAAGGTTGGATCAACTTGGTTTGGTAGGCTAACTGCTTACACAAGTAACACACCTTTCCTTTCCTTTCATCTCATTCCATTTCTTGCTACCAAAACAATAACCAATTACAATTTGATTCCACAAGAGTAAGTAATTGTCGTTAGAATTCACCATGTTTTTGTGACTGACTAGCTGGTTGATCACATATGGTTATCCAGGCCTAAATGTTTTAGGAAGTGTTGATATACCAAAATTAACATGTGTTTGGGCGCATACCGGAACATGCATGGCACCTCCATATATGGGGCGCCAGATTTAGTGACTAGTATCCTATGAGGGCTGGCTGCACATACCCCTACATGAGAAAGAGAAAGGGTCAAAGTGGTCAAAGGTTAAGAACCATTATGTTTCTAGAGGAACTTGGGGGAGAAGAATCCAATAACTGCAGTTAATTACTTTGGTAAACTTTTACAACTGGGAATGACACATTATGTAACGTGTCGGTACTGTATTGATACATTGAACCGACTAAGTAAATAGGCATTCACGCTTTTCCGCGTTTACCATTTGGAAAACAAACTTATTAAACCCAGTATTCAGGTATTTATTTTACATTCCTCCTAAACCCTGCCCCTGCCTGATGATAGATCTTTTAACCTCATTTTTTTTCAATCCTGTTTTCATTTCATCATTCTCGTTCTTGATGGATCCATCATCTGGTTGTCCTTCAAAACCTCAAAACAATCTAACAAGACCCTTAACTTTTTCTTTTGCTACCATTTTCACCCTAACCCTAATTTATTTTGCGTTCAAATCAATCTTTGATTTCATAATGAAATATAATAATACTACTAGTACTGATCAAACATCTGCTACAATCTCAGATACTGTTACTACAACAACGACGGCAACAGAACTTCAATCCGGACCCGGAAAACCTTGTTGTCAACAACAGCATTTTGATTTAGATATAATCATACCCGTTATTACCTATGATGTTCAACCATTATCTTTACCGTCAGAAAGAGATGATTCAGATGATGAAAGATGTTCTATATGTTTAGGTGAGTTTTGTTATGGTAATACAGTTAGGATTTTGCCAAAGTGTCGACATATGTTTCATAAGGATTGTATCGATGATTGGTTACCATTTAGATCATCGTTTTGTCCGGTTTGTCGAGCTCGAGCTATCGAAGTACATGATGAACCGCCGCGAACTACCTGCACAAATGATGGTACTACATCACCTCCTTTGATCCTCAATTTTGGTACTAACCACGTTACTTCTTTTCTTTAAATTTTTACGTTCTATTTCTCCCTAGTTAGAAATTTGGAGTGCAATTGTTACGGTGATTAGATTGTGTAATCCGATTCCGAGTGTAGGCAATTTTGTTTTCGTTTTATCATTCGTTTATTCTTTATATCTCTAGATGAGAAAATTGGTGAATGATATAATATAATATTCTACTTTTAGTTCAATTGTGTTTTATTGGTGTCGAGGAACTAAAATTTTGGACATCTATATTGGATGGTAGAGGTCTTAAATTTATCTTCTCGACTGAACTTTTAAAAGGCCGTTACACTTCTTGCGTTTTTGGTGTATTTTGTTATCTCATATTCTGTGTATGATTTTGCCTATTTCTTCAAAAGAAAGAAGGAAACAGTCATACACCTCCAGCTGCCCACGGGATCCGAGGGCAGCTAGAGGTCGTAAACCATTTTGTAAAACAGAGAGAAAGTAAAGAGCCAAGACTTTTATCTCGTCAGATGGGGTGTGAATCAGTTCTGCGTCTCTCGGTACAATTTTCTCTATTGTAGTCTGCACTAATGTGGCTCAGTTCTGTGTTGACACTGTTGGTACTATTTCACTTGTCTACAATCTACACAAAAAAATTCCTCAATGTTGTAAGACATAGCATTAACGATTAAACCTAGTTATTTACTCCTTGGAAGGAAAAACACAGCATCGTAGTGATAGAAGTTCCAACTCGTTTGCAGCTTTGCTTATAGGGTTGCCTCCATCCTGTTAAGGAATGATTGTTGAATTCAGTGCTAGAAATGCGCTTGTTGAGTTCTTTGGTATGTTTGTCGGTGGTGTTTCAGAGTCAGGGTTCTGAAGATCTATAGAACAATAAAAAATTGTTAGTTAAACTTGTAAGTTTAGTGAGAAGGATGAATGAGAGAACCACATATATGATATTGTTTTCATTACCTGGAAATGCACTTGCTATTAGGAGTTGAAGGAGAAGCAGTCCTGCAGCTCCTGCTTGCCATATCCCCATGACTCTTGTCTGACACAAAAAGAGAGAGGTGTCAAGTTCTATAACAGAATCAATGAAATAGAAAACAGGAAAAAGGTCATGTAAAAACAGTAGATACGTTCTTGCGAACTTTTTTTTCGATCTTACATATTCAACAAATGTCAACTTCAGCAGTGTTAATTTGTTTTTTTCTGTTCAAGCATTGAATGGGTACTCAATGCAATGACATACTAGTACTGTTAGAATATTCGTGGGAAGAGTTCAGAATTCTATGATGAGGGAGTGTTTTGCACACTATGTTTAATTGAGTGTGTTACCGGTCAATCAGTCTTTAGATGACCTTTCATATGCTTCGAGATTTGGAGAGCATCAATGAAATTCATGACATAGAACCTAGAGTACTCCTTGTTCAAGGGTTTTCACAACATGTAAGGATAATGCGGAAAAAGTAAGGATATAGACCAAAAAGTAAAATAAGAAAAGAAGAGATTGCAAAGTAACCTTGTTTGTTGTTTTGATGATTGCCACTTTCTTGGTATCCCAGTTCTGCATCTCCATATACTTTATAGCCAGTGCACGGAAGGCTAGACGCAGGTTCCTTCTAAGGGCAGAATTAAGTGCCAGTATCATTTGATCTACTTGATGTGGTAGGTATACGCCACTAGTTGTTGCGGAGAGCGAGAAAGTATCGAGTAACACATTTATTATTTCCGTGTTCCCTTTTATGGCTGCATAATCAAGAGGAGTCTTGAAATCTCTTTCATATCCATATTCCGAAGCCAGGTGAATCAGGTTCCCTTGGTCTTCGTACAGCTTTGTCTCAAATTCAGGGCATCTTCTTGCAATGTCTGGCCTGACAAAATTGAAAAGTAGAATACCCTGGAAGGAATTTAATCTCGTCAGATGGGGTGTGAATCAATTAATTTTTACGAAGGCTCCAGCCTTAATGCCTCTACTAGTACATAGCCTTTCTCAAATTTGTAGGTCTTTTGCTATTTTTTGAATGGAGGAGCTTCCATCAATTATCAGCTCGACCTAGGTTACTCCAGTGGATAGAGTGGTGAGTTTTCCTATCCATGCGGTTGCCACCGCATACTCTTCTGTTCTGGTAATGATATAGGTGGTTACATGGGTCAGACGCTTTTTAGGTCTTAATATTTGTTTTCAGATGTTAGTGTGACAAGTATCTCAAACATACACTGTCATGGTGTGATGATCTGAGATTTAAACCCGTATTTATATCATGAAAGCATCGGAAGGAACTGAATTTTTCATATAACATCTAAAACAAACGCAGAACTTATACTACATGATGGAATGAAAAATCATCTTCTGCGAACAAAGAACTCATGTTGGAATCAAACCAAGAGTTTGTAGGTAACAAAAGTTCCATCATGACTAGATCACTCTCGCTGGAGTCCATTTTTGGAGCTTGCAATACATTAATAATAGGAATGCGAAATATCTCATGTATATATTCTGCACAAAATACTTCCTTAAAATTGCAGACTTGAGAATGTTATTGTATATTCTAATACGGAGAAAGAGCAGAGGTCACTTTAGTAAAGCTGTAATGTCGTTGGTTTGACACCAACAATTCTCCTTTTTTTTTCTTATCCTTAATTCAGGGTATAATACAAATGTTCTTACTGAGTAACAAATTAATCATATTTTTCTGGGAAAATTAGAGAAATACCCTAAAATGGGGTCATCTTGGAAAAATGTTCCAGGCTTTTAGAATTTAGGAAAATGTCTCTATCAGTCAATATTTTCGTTATATCTATGCGTGAGTCGTCACGTGCGAAAGAAAGACAAAAATATCCCAAAACGTTATGATGCCATGTAGCCAGTTCATCTGACGGTTGCCTGAGATTAAGATGTATCACGTACCTAAACATATGTCGGGTTTTAAAACGTATGAGGTGTCACCGTTCACACGTTTTAATGACACGCGTTGGAAATTGAGCCATAATACTTGACCTAGAAGAGCGGCAGTAGCAGAACATTAGAAAAAAGTCATTGTTTTTATTTTAGTCACAGTCGAGAGAAGGGGAGACAAGAACAAAGAAAGAGAGAAGATAGAATACCAGGTAAGTCTATTAAGAAATCGTCTGAATCTGTGAGTGACTAAGACTTGTTCACTGTTGCAGAGATTAAAAGGTCGAGAAGGGGATGAAGAAATAGTTGCAGACAAGGATTTGTTGAAGACGGAGATGATTCGAGTCGAATTTTTCGTCGAAACAAGTAAATGGAACCCAATCCTTCATTTATCATGAATCACATGATGTTGCTTGTTAGTTTGTAAATTGATGAAATTAAAATTTTAGGGTTACATAAAATTTTGGGGGTTTTATGCTTTTTCGGTAGTTTAGGGTTTATAGGTATTTATGTTTTGTTTAAATTTTGGGGTTTATATACAGAAATTGAAACATGTATTTTGAATTGTATAGAAATTGAAACTTATTACTCAAATTAGGGCTAGTTGACATGTTTTAACATGTTTTTATATTGAAATTGAACCTGTTTCTAAAATTGGTAGGTAAAATTTGGGGGTTTTATCATGTTTGTATTGAAATTGAATCTATTTGCAAAATTTGGGTGTTTTAACATAGTTATGTATGTATATCAGGGATAAAATGGATAGGGATCTTAGGATTACTGTGCTAAATGGGTCAGGGAAGTATAAACCTATGTATTTTGTTGGTGTTGCTGCTGGTACTAGTGGTGATGGGTTTATACTTTATACAAATGGTAAAAGATAAGATGATAACCTTGGGTATGAAACCTGAATTGAATCTTATGTTGTTTGATAAGGAAAATTTTCAATGTCAGTGTGAAAGACTTTGTTAGAATGTAGAACCAAGGGAACCCAGATGAAGATGGTTTTGTTGAATTACAAATTTGTATGGTTGATGTTGATGTGCCCATTGGTGGTAATGCTGTTATAAATAGGGAAGTTGGTGGTGCTTCCAGTGGCAGTGGCAATGGCAGTGTTAGTGGTTTTTCTAGTCTAGGTAATCCTGTAAACAAAAGGGTTAGTATGAAGCCTAATGTTAGGAAGAGTCCAAGACTAGCTGCTAAACAGTCTAACACTAGGGCTGTCAATATACATCCGAATTCCGAAATCCGTTTTCGACAGTCCGATATCCTATAGGATTTTATCCGATTTATCGGATTTCGGATTCCGGAATCGGAATTACTATCGGATTTTACCTCCTTAGCCTAACGGAACCGGATTAGGCAATATCCGGGAGGTTAATGTCCGACATCCGATAACCCAGGGGTGTACTTGTAATTTCCTACCCCTAATACATTTGCACCAGCAGCACCACCTTTCGGTCCTTTCCTCTTTCCGTCTTTCGTCTCTCTTCAGTCTTCACAGAGAGTCAGAGATACAGACGATTAGGTTTAGGGATAGTGAAGAGAAACTGCCTCCTCTCCCCACTGATCTAATCTTTTCCTTCATCTAATCTTCAACCAGGTTTATTGTGAAATCACCTTCTACTCGGGATATATTATTCATTCTTGTGATCAAGGTAATTTATTTCTTCTTTGTTTCGTGATTTGGGATGTTTTTTGTACCTGAGTGTGAAGATTTTTCTAGGTTTCGATTTGTGGGTGTGTTGATTTTTAGGTTTCAGTATCTGGGTGTGATGATTTGTTGATTTTTGGACATCTCTGATCTGTTAGCAACATTAGGGTAACAGGTTTAGACTGGTTGTATAACTGTTTTGATGGCAATATTAGTTATTCACTGTGAACAACTAGGTTTAGACTGGTTTTAGTTTAACTATCAGGTTTAGTGTAAGTATCTTTCAATTTCAGTCTTATCAGATCTTTGATTCTAACAAAACAATCATTTTACAATGTGTAGAGAATCTGAAATACAAATATATATGAAAATGTTTTCCAATTCAAGATAAAATATTCATGGGTGGTTCTTTATATGATGGTGGCTAGTTTCTTTTAAGACCCATTTGCATATACATTAAGTTAACTTAGACAACAATATTTTCTTAAAAGCAAAAAAGGAAGATCATGTAAGTATTGATTTTAGTGAACATGATGAATCTATCTTTCTTCCTGTTGAGAATGAATGATATTTACTTGATATGATGCTTAAGTTCTGCTGTTTCATTTTATAAAGTTAATATGGGAAATTTGGTGTTCCTCCTTGTTATATTTAGCAATCTGGGGTTGCAATTAGGTTGTTTTATCTTGGCAGTTTGTGGATTTAGTACTATGGGGTGTCTGTTTTCTGGGGTTCCATAATATTAATTGTATGCCTAGTAAACAAGTGAAACTGGGAGGAACTAAACTTGGTAGCTGTACGTCCTTCAGACTATAGACACTTAGTTTTTCATTACATTCCTGTTAGACTTTGACGATGATATAAGTATGTCAGTGCAATTACATGTAAGAGCAGGCAAGACATGCTATTGGTTCCGAAACACTTCGAAGCAGAGATGGGTTGTGGTGTAGCAACCACATACTACATTTGATTGTATTGTATGGCATGAAGGTAGCTGCAGAGTTTATAGAGGGTGTTAGAGGGTGTGTTAAATATGTTAAGTCTTCACAAGCTAGGAAAGAGAAGTTTGAAACAACATTGGCACAATGTAGATTGTCTGGAAAGTCAGTTAGTTTAGATGTGGACACAAGGTGGAACTCCACTTTTCTAATACTTAAGAATGCAATTGCACTTCAAGAAGGTTTTGAAAGACCAAATGAATTTGATCTTGATTTCAATCTTCTTCCATCTAGACAGCAGTGGGAACAAGGAAAAGTAATTTGTAAATGTTTAGAGGTTTTTAATGATATTTCAAATAAGTTTGCAGGGATTAAGTATCCAACTGCAAACTTGTATTATAATGGGGTGTATGAAGTTAAAAAATGCATCAAAAGTTGGGAAGATAGTTCTTTTGTCTATATCAAAGAAATGAGGTTAAAAATGAGAGAAAAGTTTAATGCATATTGGAGTAACTGCAATTTGGTTATGAGCATTGGAGTGGTTTTAGATCCAAGGTACAAGGCAAAATGGGTAAAGTACACATATAAGAAATTGTATGGAATTGATAACTATGGAGATGAGTATGAGAAATTCAAAACAGACTTGAGCCAACTTTTCAATGCATATGAATCTGAAAGCAGCACTGCAGCTCCTGATTTCTTTGGCAACTCTGTCTCTACCATGGATGTAAGCAGCTCAGGTACAAGTACAACTAACCCAGATTATGCTGAGTTTATGATGGAAAATGATGAAGAAGGTGTTCAGAAGTCTGAGTTGGAGAAGTACTTAGAAGAACCAATTCTTCCATCTCTGTCACCCCAAGATGAGTTTAACTTTGATATATTGAGTTGGTGGAAGCTCAATGCCCCTAAGTACCCAACTCTCGCAAAGATCGCAAGAGATGTTTTGGCTGTTCCAGTGACTAGTGTGGCATCAGAATCCATGTTTAGTGATGGTGGTAGGGTTCTTACAACACATAGAACTTCATTAGATCCAGAATTAGTCCAAGCATTTCTTTGTCTAAGTGATTGGTTGCCAGACTTCTTTGATCCAGGTTAAATTTTTTTTCCTTTGCTTTATCCTCAATTTTTCATAGTTTCAATTGTTGTTCTTCTGATTTCTGATTGATTTTGAATATTTGTGTACTAATGCAGATATGGAAATTGAAGACTGAAGTTGATGCAACAACATGCAAGCAGCCAAGCAAGAGCACTAGCAGTCTGCCATTGCCTTTATTTCTTTTGCTGCATGTTATTTGTTTGTGACTTTTTATGGGTTGTCTTTGTATTTTCTTTTCATGTGTGAGACTGAGAGACTGAACTGAACTCTGTTTTAGAACATTTTGAATGTGTATGAAGTCAGAAGAAGTCATTTTTAACTTTGTTTTTTTTGTTTTTTTTTTGTTTTTTTTTTTTTTACCCAGAATTCGGATTTTATCGGAAAAATCCGAATTTCCGATAAGTTAACCTTAACCTTATCGGATTGGTTTCTTTAGAATCCGTCGGATTTTATCGGATTTCGGAATTCCGATAACCCTTAACCTTAACCTTATCGGATTTGTTAAAATCCGACGGATTTTAGTCCGTTGACAGCCCTATCTAACATCGAGCATCACATGACTGAGAGAAGACCAACAAGATTGAACTTTGGTCATAAAGGTGGGAATGAGTCTGAAGTCATTACTACACAAGCTAGTGTTGTATACAATGATGATCAAACCTTTTGGGATGTTGCAGTTACACAGTCTACAATTGTTGAAGATGCTAATGTTGGTGAAGATCAAGTGAATCTGCAGAATGTGGATGACGATCAGTGTCATCCGGATGATAGGCCAGAATTCCAACCTGATATTTGTGAAGATGAAGAGGAAGATAAATATGAAGATGAGGATGGAGATAAAGATGGTGAAAGAGTCAAATATGAAGAATTTTTGCCCAAGTGTGTTGGAAATGAAGATGCTGGTGATGTAAAATGGAATATAGGTGGCAATGTAGAAGGAAATGCTATTGCTAGTGGGGGTGGTGATAAGAATTCGGCTAGCAATGTAGAAGGAAATGTTAATGCTAGTAGGGGTGGTAATGAGAATTTGGCTGGCAATGTAGAAGGTTTTGCTAATACTAATCGTCCTGCATATGAGATGACCGAAGAGGAATATGCTCAGTGGAAAGCAGACTTTGGTGTACATACAGTGTGTTTCTCAGGTTTGACAATGATCATTGAAGAAATTCCTGATGTTGAACCTGGTGTGTTGTGCAATAAAATGAGATTTGAAGATATATATGCTTTCAGGAAGCATCTAAGGCAGTATGCAATACTTAACCATATGCAGTATGAGGTGATTAAGATATATATGTGATGTTTCCTAAGAACTTTTATACTGGTAGAATTCCTAAGAAAATTTTATAAGGGTTATTTTGTGTTTTTTAAGCAATTATTTATGTTTCAATTAGACCCTCCAGTCATATTTTAATTTTTTCTTAACAAAAACATAAAACGATATACATAAAATGATAGCTTGACTTTCAAATTAAGAATGACACGTAGCAGCATCTGGTAGCTTTAATAATAAACAGCTGGATGCAATGACAGATGATGACGTGTAGCAATCTGGGAGAAAGGACACGGAAGTCATATAGTAAAAAAATCATTCATTTTTAGTAATCACGTGAATGGAACGTGACACATCTTAATCTCATGCGTCCGTCAGATGAACTGGCTACGTGGCATCATCTTAATGTTTTAAGGTATTTTTATCTTTATTTTGCATGTAACGACTGTACGCATACATATAACGGAAATATTGACGGATTGGGAAATTTTTCTAAATATTAAAAATTTGGGGCATTACTCTAAGATGACCCCTATTTTAAGGCATTTCTCTAAATTTTCCCTATTTTTCTGTCCAAGTACAAATTTGAAAGAAAACCCATGAAAAAGCCATCAGAAAGTCTCCGATAACTTGCTTAGGCCAGTGTGAAGCAAGAATTTCAACTTCTCTTTCAAAGAAAATTCTCCACAGAGCTACTAAAATATGAATAAGAATACATCCTTCAGTAAAAAAGCTCTGAAACTCTTTGTCTCTAATGAAGGAAACCATGAATAAAAGAAACCCAATTATGCAAAGAAGTAATCCAGCAAATGAATCTGAAGTTTGAATTAAAAGTTGATCATATGGTGTTGATCCTAAGAGTTTAATAGATGTTTCACTTCCATGACCAATTATAAAGATCTCATTTTGGTAAAATATCATCAAAGAACCACATGAGAAAGATATTATAGAATGAAGAAGATAGATCATGAAAAACCCAGATGATGATGCCATCAATTGAAGATTCAAAACTTACTTCATATAACTAAAAACTACCCATTATCTCAGAGTTTTTTAGATTGCAACTGGTGCTGAAAATATATATTGAGACATATATGTAAGTAAAGATGTGTAATGGATTCAATGCATATATATGCCAGGAATCCAAAAAAGGACAGAGAGATCACGCGGTGGAGTGAAGAAATTAGAAGGTTTTTTGATTGATTTCATAATAAATTGAAACTGTGATTTTTTATGCGCAAGTTGGTGTTGGCTTTGGGAAAGGAAACATGTGGTGTGCAGGATGTTGCAGTTTTTTTTTATAATACTACTCCCTCCGTTTTAAAATAAATGTCCGCTTTGACTAAGTCAAATTATTAAGGAGACCGGAGTAATTTCTAAAATTACCCCTTTTAAGTGTTATATTATTCAGTCTGTGGGTTAGAAACCAAAACATGTCACTATCCAATAACAAAAAACCAACAAAACAAATTGTTCACAAAAAACCCATTTGAAATCAACTGTCTAAACTACCCTTCCTTAAACCACTCTCATTTATTCTTCTCATTCAATTTGTAACGACATCTTGTCCCTCTTCAACCACTTCCCCAATTTCACCCATTCGGATAAAAAAAAATCATCAGAACAATCTCCTGAAACAACATCATCTTTATCTTCATCCATATCATCATGATCGTCATCATCATCATCATCATCCTCGTCATCATCATCTACATCACCACAAGTACCTTCAGAATCAGAATCAAAAACTGAATTTCTTTTCTGAAGCGGTTGTTCATCATCATCAGTAGATTTACTCCCTTTCCTATATCGTCCTTCTACTATTAACTCAGACATGTCTATTCTATCACAGTCTATTCTATTCTCTAACAATTTCAACATAACCTAACATCGAAACAAAATCACTGAACAATATTAAAAATGGTGAAGAAACAAGAGAAAAAGAAAGATAAAAAGATCGACAAAAAACTTAATAAAACAGTTAAGAAACAAGATTCTCCAAAAGGTAAATCGAAGTTTCATTGTTCTTCAGTGATTATTTATGGTTTAAAATCAACATGCATTAATGATTTTTGGTTTCGTAAATTCGGTTTCATCAATGAATTTGCGTAATAAGGTTTCATCTGTTTCGAAATCACTGGTTTCATAATTAGGTTTCACTAATTTTCATCTTGGTTTCATCTGTTTGTAGCATGGTTTTAGGTTTCATCTGTTTTCACCTTATTTATTTACTTAATGACTATTTTGATGGAACCAAAATTGGTTTCATAAACTTCACTGTGTGGTTGGGACCAACTTTGTTGGTGTTTCTTACTTAATGGCTATTTTGATGGAACCAAAATTGGTTTCATCATCTTCACTGTATGGTTGGGACCAACTTTGTTGGTGTTTTTTACTTAATGGCTATTTTGATGGAAACAAAATTGGTCACATAAACTTCACTGTATGGTTAGGACCAGGTCTGTTGGTGTTTCTTACTTAATGGCTATTTTGATGGAACCAAAATTGGTTTCATCATCTTCACTGTATGGTTGAGACCAACTCTGTTGGTGTTTTTTTACTTAAAGGATATTTTGATGAAACCAAAATTGGTTTCATCAACTTCACTTATAGTTGGGACCAGTTCTGTTTGTGCTTATGGTTTACTTATGGTTTAACAACAGGGAAAATAAGACTTACAGAACCGTATAAGTGCTTGTTGCATCATTTTTGTGCGGAGGCACCTAACATAAAAGCTTTGATACAGAAAAAGGAACAACATATGAAGGCCCTTGTTGCTTGTCCATTTTGACGTTTCTTTAAACGTTCTACGAAGGTACGCTGCAAGAAGAAAAATTGAAAAAAAGGACAAAAACAATTCAGATGATCTTAGGGTCATATTATAAGAGTGTCAAGCGTGTGAAACCATATTGTTTCAAGTTAATGAGAGTAAAGAATATGATATTTGCAGACCACACCTGAACAATTCGCTGTGATTTTTAGTCTACAAATGATGAAGGATGTAGATATAACCAAAGATAATGAGCTGAAGAAAAAGGTAAACATATTTGCGGTCGAGTATTTTAAGGGAGATAAAAAGATGAGGAAAACTGATATTATGAGAGCTATGATGGAAACTGCAGCAGATGAAACCAAATCTGAAGACTTCGTCAAGCTATCTCTTGGTTTCGATATTTTTCCCAAACAAAGGTGGGAAGAATCTAACTTCACAATACTTGTACCAAGTATTTGAGATGAATAAGGTGTATTGGCCAGATGTTTTTCATGAGTATCTAATTGAGTCGATAATAAAAGCTGAAGAAGTTGATGATGTGTCGGGTTGCGTCATTTACCCACTGGTAAGTTAATTTTTGTTTCTTTTGATTCATAAGTTGTTTGTTTTTTATTTTTCCCGAGTTTGATTACTAATTTGAATATTGTATATTGTTTTTTTTCAGTATTGGGTTGCCGAGATGTCAAACATCACCTTAAGAAAGGATGGGCACGACATGTACGCAAGGTTCGCTAGATGGAACCTAGATGAAATAAGCAAGGCAGTAGTGAATAATTTTGATGATCTTAGCAATAAACCAGAAATTTTCTCAAAGGTAAAAGCAACAATAGTTCTTGTTTGTCTATACTTTTTAATGTCTGAGAATTAAAAATTTCCATCATTTATTTGGTTCCACCTTATTCCAGATGAAAACAAATGATGGAACCAAAAAATGTTTCATCGTTTATTTAATTCCACCTTATTCCAGATGAAAAAAATGATAAAATAAAAAAAAGGTCCATCACTTTTCTTGTGTTCTGCAGATGAATGTGGGTCACCGTCAGGGATCGTTCTTTCTTCCATATAATGAACAAGAAATACGCTTGGTCCAGCGTATAAAGGAAGAAGATATTCATGTTGAAGAGTACATTGACCGTGAACTACAGGTTGGTGATGTCAATGAAGAGGGTAATGCAAGTGAATAGAATGTTGGTGCTAGAAATGAAGAGAGTGTTGGAACTGGAAATGAAGATAACCCTTACAAGGCAAAATATAAGTGGGAGAGAATTTTGATTGAAAAACTTACAACCGTTGGTAACAATGGGCTTTCTGAAGAAGATCAATCAATTTTGGCCAAATATGATGCTGAGGAGAGGTTACAACCAGTGATGAAGACTTACGTGAGACAGAAACGTAAAAGAGATGAAACATAAATGGTACCTGAAAAGGTTTCGAACAGTGGAGAAGATGTGGAGGTGATAAGATAAATCTTAGATGTGTTAAATTTAATCTTGTTTATTTGTATGTGTTGGGTTAATGATAGTTCCATTTGAATAAGATTGGTATCAATTTCTTTTTTAATGAAACCAGAAAAGTTTCATTTGAGAATTATATTAAGTTAGATATGTTAATATCTAACATATGTTAATATTGCAGGATATGATAAGCAAAGCTATAAATATTATGGATGACATGATAGAAAAAGAAAGGGTTTTGCGGCAATAAGAAACAGAACAAGATGCTGGCGATGTTGAGATTGAACAAGAAAAAGATTTATTGGTTGAAGATGGTGAACAAAAGAAAAAGTCTGACAATGTTGTTTTCGAAGATAATGCTGAGGTGATAATTTACTTTGATTTGATTTGTTTGTTGTCAATGAATCTGAGGTTTTTGAAATCAATAAATCTTGCAGGTAATTAATCTACCTGAAGAAACACAACAAGATGATGCAAGGGAACCAGAAAAGGTTTCAACACATGAAGTTCAGATTCAAGGTTTGATTGAAGATTTTGAAGGTTGTTTGTTGGAACCAGAAAAGGTTTCATCAACTGAAGGCAAAGTTTCGGTGGATGATTGAAGAGGTTTCGGAGTTAACTCCGAACACAATTGAAGAATTGAAGGTGGCTGAGGAAGTTCAATCTGAAATCAACAAAGCGAAGCAAGCGACAGATAATGTAATAGAAGAAGTTTTGGAGATAACTCCAAACACATATGAAGATATCAAGGTGGTTGAACAAGTTGAATCTTCTTTGTCGAAGACTGAATTTAAGAGTGTAATAGAAGAAGTTTCTGAATTGACTCCAGAAACAATAGAAGATATCAAGGTGGATGAACCAGTAGAATTGGAAGCCAAGAAAAGTTCTTCGTCAAAGCCAGAGATCGAGATTGAAGTGTCAACTGAGGGTTCAATTGATGAAATTTTTCTTCAGCAAATGGAAGATGAATATGCAAATAAGGGTTCTACATCAAAGCCAGAAAGTAAATACATGTGTTACTAGTCAGTTATACACATGACAAAATATGTAATCGATTTAGAAGATGATATGCCTCATTTTGGTTTGGTATTGACGCAAAGTGAAAGTGACAAAGAAGATAATGAGCATGAAGACGTCAGTCCTGAACAAATGGTGAGTAACATAATATCAGGAATGAGGGAAAACAAAAGGAATATGCAAGCACCTATTAAGATGCAGGATTATACACCTGGGAAAGTTAAGACGAAGAAAATAAACAAGAGTCGTTGTGTTAGCAGAAAGCACTCTAAAAAATCGGAGAAGAAACAAACAGAAAAAAAAATATGAAGTTAAAAGCAATTGACAACTTGAAGATTATGCAGGTACTCGATTCAAATCAAAAACCGCTCGTGTGCAGTGATAGGATTTGGAAACCCTATATAAATAAACCGCAATCGCACGGTGTCTACAATGCAGACAACGAAAAGTACGGGTCGAACCCACAAGGAGCGGGGATAATACTGCAATCAATATTCTTAATAAACTAACCAGAAACAATATTTTGGGATTTTTAGATTTATGAATAAAATAATAAAACAAAATAAACTAATAAAACAACTAAGCAGAGAGAGTTGGTAATCGGAGTTTTTAGTATCCACCACTATTTCTATTTAATTACTGAAATGAAACATAACTCCTGAATATTCATCTATTCTTCGTTCTATCGACATCACCTATTATGTATATCAGAGTCGCAAATATCACTGGGACACCCTAAGCATGGCGCATCAAAATCTCTAAGTCTCATGCATACACAATCTAATTGCGTTTGCGAGAAAATTATACGAAACTAACTATAGGTTCAAAAATAATACATGGCTATTCTAAGCATATCCCATATAAGGTTTTAACCCAAGCATGAAATATCAAATAAGTATACAAATATATTTTCTATCCTATTAATTCTGCGCATAGGTTACTGTATTGTACAGAACCGGTAAAGTAACAACTAATGTAATCATTGAATCAATAATTCAAAATTAGGAATTAATCTTATTCAAATCATAATAATCTGTACCAAATAATCAATTTAATTAGCCTAATACTTTAAATGGTTTCAACATAAAACCCTAGCTACAAATCAATTATAATATAGCAATGGATTTCTTAAAACCCATTAAAAATAATTAAGAAAAGTGGATATAGATTAAACCAAACTCTTTTCCTGGGTGCTTCCTGTCTCTCCTCCAACCTCACCAGAATCAGCCGCCTGCCTTCTCTGTCCAATCAACCTACGACTCCAACCTCCCCCTCTTCTTTCCTTTCTCTCCTGCCAAGAAAACGTACCACTTGTCTTCAATCACCTTCCAATCTCTCTCCCTAGCCTACTTCTCTTTTCTCCTCCTAGACTTCTTTCCTCTTTATGGATCTTTCTTCACCCTTCACGAGGTATCCCCTACTTCCTTCATCCTTCACGTACAGGCCCTACGTCTACTACCCAATTATGCCTTTTTTCTTCCTAACCTAGGTTACTGTCAGCCTCCCCCTTCTTCTGACTTCTTAACTTTTCTTTTATACTTTTTCTTCACCTACCTCCCTCTCACTTTAACCCCTACGCCTAGGTCTAGCTAAAACTTTTTCTTCCAATCATCATAGAGTAGTCATCCTCCTTCAATCCCTTCCAATCAACTCCCTATATTATCTCCTTATACTTCCACTCCACTAGAAAACTAAATACCGTACGCCAGCCACGCCCCCACTTTTACTTCTTTTGTCAGATTTGTTTCCTGTTTCTTTTGTTTGCTGTCATACCTAAAACAAGAAGTCCAACTCCACTTTCTCTCAATTTTCTATGTTTGCAGCACGCCCTCCAAAACCGAACCCAAGACTAAGCCAGTTTACCAAACAGAACACCATTTATCCTTTGCCACATCCGACCAAACCAATGACCCTCAGACTTCATTTGATTAAAAATGATACATCATGTTCTTTCTTTCTTTACGCCTTACTCTTCCCACTTTCTGTCAAGTTTTCTTTAAAGCCTAATGATTTTTTTCTCCTTTTATGCACCTGTCCAGAAAAAAGAAAAACCCTAGCCTTTCCATCTCACGTCCTTCCTATCAACCAACTCTTTACCAACTCTATAAGATAGCAGTGCAAAGTAAGCAAGTAAACTCCACTAGCAATTTAACATATTTAGCCATATTTATTTGTAACTTCGGGTACGCATATCACCTATTAAACAATAAAATAATAAAATTAGTATAACAATGATGACTAACAAATATAAATAAGGCGGATAAAGTGTATTAAGTGCTAATCAAATACCCCCAAACCTATATTTTGCTAGTCCTCGAGCAAAACTAGTCTAAAAATAAAATAAAAATTCTAACTCACTTTAGCAGGAATCGCGACTACATTTAGAATATGTAATAAGCCTTTAAAGCCCTAAATGGCATTAGCGGACGAGTTTTGTCTCATGAGGGTTTACAAGAGGTTTACCCACAAAACCTTTACTCCAAATTTTAGCTACCACTGAATGATTGAGGATAGACACTAAACAAGCTATTTAGGTTGTATATTATATTCTTCGGCTATATGAATCATTACCCTGTATGAGTCCAATTGATGTACACGAGTTTGCACTCAGCGTACTAAAATTCATATAAGAATGCAAAACTCTACTCAAATAATCATTGAACGTCCAAAACTGGATACATTCACATTGCTCGAAATCAATCAAATTCAAACACAGGAATAAATTAGAAAATGGATATAAAAGTGATGAATGGTGCATATATTGACTAAGATGAACGGTGTTTCCCAAAATATTAGTATAAAGTCCGGCTTGGATGCTCCTATTTTTATTATTATTTATATACATAATATTATTTTTTTCTTTTTTTTTTTCACGACTACATGATTAGATCTTTTGAATCTAAGCGCATGCTTCTTTTCAGCAGATTACATGATAGTTCCCATGGATCCTGCATTCCACGATTGCTTAGGCGACGGAGAGCACACACATATTGCTATTAAAGTGTCAATTTTTTTTTTGACAAAATTAAAATACTAATGCATCCGAGCTACGACCTTATGACAATACTAGGGCCCCACCAAATCACTTAGAGAAACATAAAATTGCAAAAATAAAAATAGAAAGTGATATGATTATGATGATTCCGAGATATGCTTGTTCAATGATTATCATGTTATTTCTAACACCTGAGTGCATCCAGATATGAATAGACCATTTAGCTGGGCACACCAATTCCTATAGATAAGAGCTATGTTTCCATTTACCTAGAATGGTTAGTGTCATCCTGAATAATTTATAAGTTTCTAAATTTCAGAGTTTCTTATTAGCATCAATTTTTAGAAACTCTACCCCCAAACCTAAATTTAACATTGTCCTCAATGTTTCAAACCGTGCAACCTAGAATGGTATGCAATAAATATAAATAAGATAAACAAATGCAAATCAAAGAGAAGGGATTGGAACGTCTCACCTGATTGACGCAAGAAAAGCAGTATTTTCTGTAACACATATCAAACGATAGTAATAACAAAGAACACTGAAAATAAAATAAAAATAAAAACAAAAAGTCTAACAAGAAAATAAAAATCTACCTACTGGATATGTACAGAAAGGATCCCCATACACTAACAACCTGAAAATTTGGGGATAAACCCAAAATACAATATATACAAATGACAGTTTCACACTTATGTTATGGCAACACAGAGACACTGAAACTATCAAAAATAGAGGATTACCCCCAAACCAAGTTTTTACTAAACTGGGAAGTGCATAAAGAACAAAATATGTGGATAATATTGGGATTGGGGAAGTATTGATTGGTTCATGCACAGTGTCAGGAACAGGCAAGTCCTCTGGGTATTTGGATGCAAAGTAATCTAACAAAACTTTTGAACCACATAACTCTAACCCTAAATTAGGTAACTTTTGGAAGTCTAGGGTTCTAGAAACAATCTCTAAGTCGTTAAACATAAATACATTTTCCTCAGAATTAACACATACATATCACCAGGTTTACTTTGCCATTTTCCATAATCCAAAACGGGTGCAGAATCTAACAACGTATTAACTTCTTCTAAATGCCAATCCTCATCGTAGTATGCTCCAAAATGGGCCAAGCAAGCCTATAACGGGTCATTACCACTATTGGTGCTAGAATCAATCATGCAAACAGACTCCATATATACAAAAGAAAATAAAATTCAATTAAACAATTGCTCCTACCCTTAAAATTGGAACGGAAGAGTTCAAAGAACTCAACTAAGTATTTTCCCACTTTGAAAAGTAGTACTAGTACCTCGTATCAACATTCACAATTTAAGGTAATGAGTGTCCAACCTGTCCAAATCATTCAATATATAACTCATAAGCAAGAAACCCGTGAGTATTTTGCAGCATACGAATTTTTTTTTTGAGCTAGACGACCAGGAGCAACCCCAAAGGTACCTGAAATAAATTTCTAAGACACAAAACTAGTCAAAAAAAACTAAAAATCCTAAAAAATAAATAAAAAATAAAATATACAAAATAAAAAAATGAATAAAATAAATCTAAACTACGATTAGAAAATCAAAAATACTAATTACAATATTCCACAACCGCTCCCCGGCAGCGGCACCAAAAATTGATAGGATTTGGAAACCATATATAAATAAACCGCAATCGCACGGTGTCTACAATGCAGACAACGGCAAGTACGGGTCGAACCCACATGGAGCGGGGACAATACTGTAATCAATATTCTTAATAAACTAACCAGAGATAATATTTTGGGATTTTTAGATTTATGAATAAAATAATAAAATAAAATAAAATAATAAAACAACTAAGCAGAGAGAGTCGGTAACCAGGGTTTTTAGTATCCACCACTATTTCTATTTAATTACTGAAGTGAAACATAACTCTTGAATATTCATCTATTGTTCGTTCTATCAACATCACCTATTATGTATATTGGAATCGCAAATATCACTGGGACACCCTAATCATGGCGCATCAAAATCTCTAAGTCTCATGCATACACCATCTAATTGTGTTAGCGATAAAATAATAAGAAACTAATTATAGGTTCACAAATAATACCTGGCTATTCTAAGCATACCCCATATAAGGTTTTAACCCAAGCATGAAATATCAAATAAGTAGACAAATATATTTGCTATCCTATTAATTCTGCTCATAGGTTACTGTATTGTACAGAACCGGTAAAGAAACAATTAATGTAATCATTGAATCAATAATTCAAAATCAGGAATTAATCTTATTCAAATCATAATAATCTGTACCAAATAATCAATTCAATTAGCCTAATACTTTAAATGGTTTTAACATAAAACCCTAGCTACAAATCAATTAGAATATAACAATGGATTTCTTAAAAAACCGATTAAAAATAATTAAGAAAAGTGGAGATAGATTAAACCAAACTCTTTTCCTGGGTGCTTCTTGTCTCTCCTCCAACCTCACCAGACTCAGCCGCCTGCATTCTCTGTCCAATCAACCTACGACTCCAACCTCCCCCTCTTCTTTCCTTTCTCTCCTGCCAAGAAAATGTACCGCTTCTCTTCAATCACCTTCCAATCTTTCTTCCTAGCATAATTCTCTTTTCTCCCCTAGGCTTTTCTCCTCTTTCTAGCTCTTTCTTCCCCCTTCACGTGTTGTCCCCTACTTCCTTCCTCCTTCACTTATAGGCCCTACGCCTACTACCCTACTCTGCCTCTTTTCTTCCTAACCTAGGTTACTGTCAGCCTCCCCCTTCTTCTGACTTCTTAAATTTTCTTCACATATCTCCCTCTCACTTTAACCCCTACGCCTAGGTCTAGCTAAAACTTTTTCTTCCAATCACCGTAGAGTAGCCAGCCTCCTTCAATCCCTTCCAATCAACTCTATATATTGTCTCATGTATACTTCCACCCCACTAGAAAACTAAATACCGTCCGCCAGCTACGTCCCCACCTTTACTTCTTTTATCAGATTTTTTTCCTGTTTCTTTTGTTTGCTGTCAGACCTAAAACAAGAAGTCCAATTTCTCTCTATTTTCTCTGTTTGCAACACGCCTTCCAAAACCGAACCCAAGACTAAGCCAGTTTACCAAACAGAACACCATTTAGCCTTTGCCACATCCGACCAAACCAATGACCCTCGGACTTCTTTTGATTAAAAATGATACATCATGTTCTTTCTTTCTTTACGCCTTACTCTTCCCACTTTCCGTCAGGTTTTCTTTAAACCCTAATGACATTTTTCTCCTTTTAAGCACCTGTCCAGACAAAAGAAAAGCCTTGGCCTTTCCATCTCACGTCCTTCCTATCAACCAACTCTATAAGATAGCACTGCAAAGTAAGCAAGTAAACTCCATTAGCAATTTAGCACATTTAGCCATTTATTTGTAACTTCGGGTTTTACGCATATCACCTTTTAAACAATAAAATAATAAAATTAGTGTAAAAATGATGACTAACAAATATAAATAAGGCAAAAAAATTGTATAAATTAAGTGCTAATCATGCATAATGAAAGGTAAGTGGCATTCATACTATTCGGTTTTTTGGTTTTATAATTTCAGTGTTGAAACCAAAATGAGAATACATTTCTTTCAGTTTCTTTTCTTCTTCTTTAATCATTAATTTTTTTTCGACAATTTAACAACAATGACATGACATGAGAGAAAAAAGAGCTTGGATTGTACATAACGGGAAGGAATATGAATAACTTGATAAGAAAGGGTGACATCGCCGGAGATATGATTGAATTCTGCATGTTGAAATTGCAAAAAAATATATCAAAGAAAAACTTGAAACCAGATGGTACTCTTAAGTACAAAAGGGAAGTTTTTCTAAGCATATATGTCTATGTAAGTTTCCTCTAAATTCTCTTATACAAGTGTTTTTCTGAAACCAAATTAGAACTAGATTTTTGATTTTTTACTGAATTTCAGACATTACACTCAATCGGGCAAAATTGTCGCTCTGCAATTGAAGCTTTCATCGACAACATGGATTACCATCCAGAAATCGTATTTGTTCCATTGCTCACAAAACTTAGTAAGAAGTTGTACCACTAGACATTGCTAGCTTTTGATAATGAAACTGGAGAATTCTCTCACTACAACTCCATAGCTGAAACTGAAGATGAATGCAGCAAAAGTGCTGAAAGCATGAAAGAAAGAATGGTGTCATCATTCAAACAACATGTTGCAAAGCTCTCACTAGACCCGACAAGTCAATCAAAAGAATTCGTTTTGAACACCCCTTTGGGTTGTCAGCAAGATGTGTAAGTGCTTTAAAAGAACTTGTGTTTAGAGATCTTGTCTTCACTATATTCATTTCACTCCTTTTTTGTTTTGTTCAATTTAAAGATCTTGTTTTGTTAATTTCAGGAATGATTGCGGCCTCATGTTTTCTATTACATGAAGAGCCTCTTGAAAGGAAATTTTTCGTCTGAAGCGCATATAAAACAAAAGGTGCGGAATATGAGGCCAAAGCTGGCCTGCAAGATAATCCTTGACAAAGGTGCAGACTATGAGGCCAAAGTTGCAACTTAAAGTTGACAGTTTTAGCTTAGGAGGAAAGTTATAATGGAGAAAGACGGGCAAAGATTTCTTCATAGTAGGGTGGAGGAGGACTACTTGCCACATACAGGAAGAGGAGTCAAAGAAAGCTTATTGAGACTAAGGATTTAACAAAAATCAAGCTTTCTACGTAAGGGTACTGGAAGGTTCATTTATGTAATTTTTTTGTTTCTTTTCAGGTGTGTCTCGTACTTTGCTAGGTGCAAGTTTAAGAACTAAGAACAATCTTTTCATCGATCACTAGTCTTAAGTTATTAAGTTGAATTTTTGGTTTTACTGGTGGTCTTCTTATAAAATATCGACTCTTAATCAAGATGTTGTGATATTTTTTTCTTTTTTTTTGGTTTTTTTTATACCGGAAGTGACGGATCCAGGATGAACATACATATCACAGACGTAAACAAAAATGATAGAACCAGAAAAAGTTCCATTATTTTTTTGGTTTCATCTTATTCCAGATGAAAACAATGACGGAACCAAAAAAAGTTCCATCAATTTAGAGATGAAAAAAATTTGAAGAATGTGACAAACTATGAAAACTATTTTGGTTCCAACAAATTATAAAAGCCTGCAACTCTGACAAACTTAATCTTAAAATAAAAAAACATGAAACACCTGCAGCAAATTAACATGTTTAACTATAAAAAATATATAAAAAAAAAAATAAATAAGAAAATGTAGATTAAAACATATAGTAGTCTAAACGAAAAATGAAAATGAAATTCGTTGAATTATAGTCAAAATGACTTCACATCTGCCGCGCAGGGCATGTCCTTCGGTTATGGGAAGTCAAAATATGGTATCTACCACAAGTTCTCACCTTCTTATTAGGAACTGAACCTGTATTAGGAATTCTGTTCTTCTTCCTTGGACGACCTGATTGTGGTAGAGCATTAGGACCAAGAACAACAAATTTTGGAGACACAATCGCAGGCTTTTCAACTGTGGGAACAAGATTAATTGCTCTTGCATATGATTCACGGTAGAACTTTACAGTAAAGTAGAATTCCAAAAATTTGTACTAGTAATATATTTTTATTTTTTAATTAGGTGGTATGTGTAAAATCCTAGGTACTGGCTAAACATGGCTAAAACGGGAAAAATTACACCAAATTACGAAACTCATCCTTTCTGAGGATTATTCGGGCTTAAAAACAAAGTTGCGGCTATAGTGGTCAGTTGATAAGTACTCGAGAGAAAAGAAGTGTGAATTGCTGGATGTCATATAAACTCAGTTGAAAAGTGGACATGACAACATATGAGTTGAGGGAGTTGAATTTTGGTGTTGTCTTAACGTGGAGATGGAGAGAATATGAGTCGGAGTTTGGTTAGATTTCTTTATGGTTTGGTCTGACAGGCAAAGAGAGGAGATAGAAAAGAAGCACGTGTGAGAGAGAGAGGTGGCGTGGTGTAGGAGGACTGATTGGAGAGAGATAGAAGAAGCTAGTGATTAAGAAATAATAGGAAGTGGAGCCCACCTGGTGTGAAAAGATGATAAAAAGTGGAGTTTGGATGGTTCGTATGGAGTGGGAGTAGATTAAGTGATGTGGATGAAGCTAATAAGACTAGGTTTTCTATAAAAGAAAGACCAAAAAATAATATGAGGGGGATCTCTTGTTAGTTCTGTTTTTTGGGGTTGGAGGAGAGAGGTCGGGTGAAAGAGATTGAAGGATGATTGAAATGAGGGAAGAAGCAGGAGGAGAGAGCGGGGTTGGTGGTGTGAAGGCTGAGAGAAAGGGGGGCTTGAAGAGGCCAGAAGCTCGAGAAGAAGATCCAGATTTTTTTTTTGTTGTTGCTGCTGCTGAAGAACACGAAGAACAGAGGCTACGACAACAGTTTCTTCAACCTCTCATCCACAGTTTCTTCATCCATTTGCAACAGATATCTTCGTCTTTGCAACATTTATCTTCATCTGCAAAGGTTTCTTCAACACTTCTGCAACGGATATCTTAGCATCTGCAACGTTTATCTTCAAGCTCTATTGTTACAGTTAATCTGTAACGTCCATAAAACGTTGTAGATTTCCTGTTACATTACTTTTAGCTTCTTTTTATCTCTCAAGCACTTTTTGAGCTATGTACCAATCTTTTGAGGGTGTATTGAGCAAGATGAGCTAAACCCCATCACTGAGGCAAAGAGGAAGCCATTTTTCCATGATTAATTGGTAACTCTTAATAGTTCTTTTATGACTTTTGCATTTATTTTTACGATTTTTCTTAATTAATTGTGATTTTATTTGATGGTTTATGCTGGGACTAGAGATTTTGATGAGCCATGCTTGTGATTTACAATTGGTATTTTAAAAATCTACCTTTGGCAAAAATTGGAGTCACTTATTTGAGCTAGAATTGTGTAGAATTGTTATTTTGGAACCAATTAAAAGTAGTTAATGGTGAAATCCATAACCTCGGTATTCGTGAATATTATTTTCAAATTTTGTGTATATTTTTATTTTAAAATTAATTTATTAAATATAAAATAACTTTTCACAAGTTCGAGAGTTTGAAACCTTTTCTTACCACTATCACAAGAAACCATCATTTTTTGGCGCCGCTGCCGGGAAGCGGTTGTTGTATATTGTAATTAGTATTTTTGATTTCCTAATCGTAGTTTAGGTTTTTATTTTATTTATTTTTATTTTGTATATGTTTTTATTTTTCTTTTAGGAGTTTTAGTTCTATTTGACTTGTTTTGTGTTTTAGAATTTTATTTCAGGTACATTTTCTGAGGATGATGACTCCTTCTCAGAAGACGTCATCTAAGATGACACTAAGGGAATATATGTATGCAACACTACATAAAGAATTTGTTACTTCACATATGGGAAGTGAAGAATCACCTATAACGATATATGAGAAGTATTATAAACACATATCGATTAGTTTGAAACAAAGATTGAGAGTTCTGGAATGCCAGAGATTATTTGTTGATGATGATCAGCTTTATAGTGACGTTGTTCCATACCAAATATATAGATGACCATGTGGATGATTGTGTGGATGATTTGCTTAATTCCATAGATGAATCTATCTCACAAGATCATTCACCCGACTTAGATGTTGTTTCTAGGCCCCTATACTTCCAAAAGTTACCTAATTTAGGGTTAGAATTGTTTGCTTCTCAAGTTTTGTTGGATCACTTTGCATCCAAATACCCAGAGGACTTGCCTGTTCCTGACGCCATGCATGAACCAATTGATATTTCCCCAGTCCTAATATTATCCCCATATTTTGTTCTTTACGCACTTCCAAGTGTAGTAAAAACTTAGTTTGGGGGTAATCCTTTATTTTTGATAGTTTCAGTGTCTCTGTGTTGCCATAACATAAGTGTGAAGCTGTCATTTGTAAATATTGCATTTTGGGTTGATCCCCAAATTTTCAGGTTGTTAGTGTATGGGATCCTTTCTGTACATATCCAGTAGGTAGATTTTTATTTTCTTGTTTTTATTTTCTTTTTAGGCTTTTTGTTTATTTTTATTTTCAGTGTTCTTTGTTATTACTATCGTTTGATGTATGTTACAAAGAATACTGCTTTTCTTGCGTCAATCAGGTAAAATCTTCCAATCCCTTCTCTTTGATTTACATTTGTTTATCCTATTTATATTTATTGCATAACATTTTAGGTTGCACGGTTTGAAACATTGAGGACAATGTTAAATTTAGGTTTGGGGGTAGAGTTTCAGAAAATTGATGCCAATAAGAAAATCTAAAATTTGGAAACTTATGAACAATTCAGAATGACGCTAACTATTCTAGGTAGATGGAAACATAGCTTTTTTCTATAGGAATTGGTGTGCCCAGCTAAATGGTCTATCCGTATCTGGATGCACTCAGGTGTTAGAAATAGCATGATAATCATTAAAAAAGCATATCTCGGAATCATCATAACCATATCACTTTCTCTTTTTATTTTTATAATTTATATTTCTCTAAGTGATTTAGTGGGGGCTTAGTATTGCATAAGGTCGTAGCTCGGATGCATTAGAATTTTAATTTTGTCAAATTTTTTTTTGATACTTTGATAGCAATATCTGTGTGTTCTCCCTGTCTCCGTCGCCTAAGCAAGCGTGGAATGCAGGATCCATGGGAACTATCATGTAATCTGTTGAAAAGGAGCATGCGCTTAGATTCAAAAGATCTAATCATAGGAGATGGTTATTTGATGGTTTATGCTGGTTTATGATGGTTTATGCTGGGACCTAGAGCTTTTGATGAGCCATGCTTGTGATTTACAATTGATATTTTAAAAATCTACCTTTGGCAAAAATTAGAGTCACTTATTTGAGCTAGAATTGTGTAGAATTATTATTTTTGGAACCAATTAAAAGTGATTAATGGTGAAATCCATAACCTCAGTATTTGTGAATATTATTTTCATATTTTGTGTATATTTTTAGTTTAAAATTAATTTGTTAAATCTAAAATCAATCTTCACAAGTTCGAGAGTTTGAAATATTTTCTTACCACTATCACAAGAAACCATCAATCTAGGAAACCCAGCTTCTTTCTCTTATTGATTTAAGTCAGTCTTTAGGGCGAACGTACACAAGTTGCTGTTCCAGTGGGCTGGCGTTCACTCTTTGTCCCAACAACAACAGCAAGAGCAGTTTAGGAGAGGTACGCTCGTATAAATGGATTACTTTTTTTAGGTGTATGAAGTGCTGCCTTCGATACTCTTGGTAGGCATTATTCTGCTACTACCACACTTTTCCCGCTGATCCGAAATGTAACTTCCACTTCTATAAATAGGTTCTTCAACCTATCGACAAGGGACACGAGTTTCTATCTCAACAACACTTGAATGATTACAGAGATATCATCTTAGAGATTCTCAGAGAACGCACTTTCGTCTTCATAGCAGTTCAACACATCTCATCATCATTGAAATTCAATCCCATTGATCTCAAAACTTTCTCTGCTTCCCTCCCTACAGATCAATCCTTCTCCTTCCTTTGTGACCGAAACGAAATTGGAACGATCACTTCTTGATTTAGGCCAATTTCATACAGATTGATCTCTCGAATCTTAAAAGTATTTCTACAGTACAAATGTTTGGTGTTTAAGCGATTTAATATTACAAGCATTAACCTACTCCATCGTTTTCCCCTTTTGTCCCCTAAATCTTTTTTACCCACAAACAGTAATATATGTGATTCTCTTTCCAAATTCACTCGATTCTGTATCTGATTCAATATCATTGATTGGACAAAACAAAGCAACAGCAGGTCACCGAGTTTATATTTAGAAGAAAATCAAGTCGTGAAAGGAAAAAAAAAGTAATACCGATATATGATTATCCTTGATGAAAATATATTCGAAATGTTTGGGAAGAAACTCGAGAGGTTGTTGTTGTACTATAGATAAGAGAATGTAGGAGGAGTTAGAAGGGGGGATGGCTTCTGCCAGAGTCGAAGAAAATCAAAGAAAAAAATTTTAGTTTGTTCAGGCGAGAAGAGAGGAGGAAGAAGAAGAAACTGTTGCTAAAGAAGGAAACTGTTGTTAAAAACCGTGATATATACTCTTGTATTCAACGATTTTAGCAACACTTTTTGGAATAGTACCTGCGACAGATTTGAAGTTTAATACACTATTAATCAGTCCTTGTTCAACTGCGTCTAGGGTGTGTCGTAGATTCAATAAATCATTTTAATCTTTTTGTGACTCAGTTGGTCAGTTCTTATTTCATTTTTTTTTTCTTCTCAAGCATTTTTGAGCTATGTACCTATATTTTTAGAGTGTTTTGGACATGATGAGCTAAACCCCAACACTGGGATAATGAAAGAAGCCTTATTTCATGATTGCGGTAACTATAATTTTATGACTTTTTGCATTAATTTAAATTTATTTATGATTTTTCTTAATTGATTGTCATTTAGTTTGATGGATCATGCTTAGCTTAGGTGTTTTTCTATGTTTAGGATTTACAGTCAATTTTTTAAAAATCTAGTTTTGGCAAAGAATCAGAGTCAATACTTTTATCATATGAGCTATAAATTGTCTAGAATTATGAACGCATGAATATGGAAAATGGTGAAATCCTGAGCTCCATTCTCTCTTAATATTGTTATTATATTTTAGTAATATGCTAGTTTAAATTAAAGTTAAGACTAAAATCAAATCTTCACAAGTTTGAGTAACGAATCCTTTTTACCACTTCTACAATCACATCACATCACTCCCATGAGTATTAGCTTATAATATTATTTGATCCCATAATAATGTTGTTTGGTACTGCAACGATGAGGCGAATGACAAGAACTTGAAGAAAATCAGTTTCAGGTGTAAGTTTGAGGTTTCAAAACCACTTTTTTTTTCGAATTTTGTTTCACATATAGCTTGAGGAAAGTGGGATTCAGATGCTTCATCTATTAGATTCTTATGTTCTTTCAGTTTATATAGATAATTTATGTATGTCGTCTAATACGTACGAGGGTGTGGGTGTGATGGAATTAGAGGTTTGGAGATGTATATATAAACAGTATGTAAAACTTTGTTAAGAGATGCTAACTAGTTTTACATCTTATTAAATTTGAACATGTTCTAGTCCTATATTCAAATCTTATGTAACTGATCATCAAAGTGGGTTTTCTTTTAGCTTCTTAAATTTGGCAAATACTAGTTAAGAAGACAATTTTATGAATTCAGTTTTTGTGGGTTGTGGTGATAAATAAGATTGATTTTTTAAGCTCTGGGTTGTTAATGAATGATGTAGTTATTTATCAATCTTAATCACAGACAGTTATTGATGTTATCTATCTGCTTACGTTTCATTTTTTTTTTATTCTCTTAAACTCATTTTTATTATGACGCTTCCATGAAAGCAGTGCTTAATTAGCTTTAGGTAAAGACCGGATAAAACCGTTACCGAATCGGACCGACTCAGATCGGTTTAAAACCGAACCGAAACTAGACCGTTCGTTGACGATATGAATTTTAAAAACCGACTATAGGTCTGTTCGGTTGACGGTTTAGCTAAAAACCGTGACGAACCGTATGGTGTACACCCCTAATTTGGTTAAGCAGAAGGGTCATCCATAAGTTTTAGAAAATTTATCACATGATCTATGGGTTTCTTCATAGAAGTTGGAATAATACATGTTAGCATTTTCAATTCCAAAAACAAATCCATTCCATCGATATCTTTCGATGAGCCATGCTGCAAATATCTTCAAACTCCATACATGATTCTTTTAAGCTTTCGTCATCGATAGAGTATATTTTATCCATATCAAATAAGAATCCAAAATTCCCTTCATAGATTTCAAATTGCTTAAATCTAGTACTTATTTAAGAAAGAGTTTGATCCAATATGTATATGAAATAGTTAACTCTAAAAGATTCATTAGGTGGTAGACGTACCTCGTTAATTGCACTTTCGCCATATGGATACTTTGTATAAATAAAACGCTTCTCTTGATAAACGGGTTGAATGTCCATTTTAGCAGCAATAAGTTCAGTTTCAGCCATCCCTTCCTAAAATCCATTTTCTCGATATGTATCAAGATAGGAAACGAGTCCATTTAACTATTGAACAACACAATTAATATCAATATCTTCCGTTTACAATATTTTACTAACCTTATTCACGGCTGATAAAATATTATGCCAAATAACCATACTAAGCAAGAATTCAAAATTTTCCATGTCTTGTTTTATTATGTTCCCAACAGCATGCCTCACCTTTTCATCTTCACAGTACTCTGTCGAATAAACCAAAGCATCTTATATTTTTGGGGCTTGACATTGTATTGCTTTAACACTTTCTACTCGACTCTCCCATCTTGTTTCTGATAATTTTTTCAGCGTGATGTTCTCTGAACCGCTAACCTTATCTTGGAAAACCTTCCACCATTTTGGATATCATCTAAAAACATCACATAAATACTTTGAATTGAACCAAAAAAAGTACTACACATCGCGCTTGATTTGACCATATCACTAATAGTAAGGTTGAG
Organism: Papaver californicum; assembly: GCA_023531435.1. NCBI lineage: Eukaryota > Viridiplantae > Streptophyta > Magnoliopsida > Ranunculales > Papaveraceae > Papaver > Papaver californicum. The sequence continues at coordinate 1,410,625 of JAJJMC010021281.1, read as the reverse complement.
GCTATGACAAGCACATATAGAATAAAATGCTATAGGATTTATTTGAATCTAACTATTTTATACGCCTTTCCGTATCCCCTTCATATTAGAACCGTTGTCATATCCTTGGCCCCTTATGTTGTCAATATCAAGCTGAAGACCACTCAAAGTATCCATAAGCACTTCAAAAAGACCTTCACCAGTTGTGTCACCCACCTTTAAGAATCCCATGAAGAACTCTTCCACTTTTATTGGAGTTGCAGAAGTATCTACACACCTAATCACAAGAGTTATTTGCTCTTCATGAATAACATCAGGAGTACAGTCTAGTATAACCGAATAACACTTTGCTTTTCGTATCTTCTTAATAATCATGTTTTTCGTCTCAGCGGCTAACATCAATATCAACTCATTTTGAATCTTGTGACTAAGGTAATGATAACGCATTTCTTTATTATGTATACAGTGAAGGTGTATTTTCATCATTTCATCAAATTTTGTTGCCCATTCAATAAAGCCCGAAAAATTCTCATTGCTTTCTTAACAAATCATTTCATTATCTCCACGAAATGCTAAATTTCTTTTAGCAAGTTTTCTTACAAAGATAACTATTTGTTGTAATACTTTTCTCCAAAGCTTTCTTTCTTTATTAATTTGCTTTTGAATACTTTTTTCAATTTTCTGAGTTGTTTTCAACCTCGTCGCCAATTCAAACCAACTACGTAAATAAGTCAAGTGCTCGGTTTTGGTTTCATGATGTCGAACATTCCCACTTAAATTTACCCAATCTTGAACACCATCATTAGCTAACTGATTTATTAATGCGTGAAGATTAAACAACTTACAACAAAAACAATAAACTTTATCTTTTGTCATTGAGTACACCAGCCAACTCCTATCGCACTTCTCCCCCTTGACAACGATTCGAGTATAATAGTTGTTAGTGAAACGCCTCCCATTTTTACCTCTTGGATACTCATGATTTAAGATTCTCACATGACCTCTTTGCACCAACTTATCTCTCAAAGATTGATCAATAACATTCCAATTTCCAGTATCAAAAATATCTAAAGGTTGATACTCATTGTCAACTTCATCATTTTCAATTATTCTAGGCTCGGTGTCATCTAAATCATAATCAGCTCTTGTAGTATCATTCTCATCTGCAATCGTGTCGTCTTCAGTGCTGTTGCTAGTAGTAAAATTATTATTCTCGACCGCATTCTCAATACTTGTTGTTTCCGGAGGTTTGAAATATTTAATTATAGCTCCCGCTTGGGACTTCTCTAAATCATCGATCCTTTGCTTCGTTTTACGCCTTTTGTTACCAGGTTCATGCTTCCTAGTTGGGACTGAAGGCATATTATAATTTCTTTGAGCTCTTAACTTGTTAGCAGTAGAAAAAAGACCAAGGGAGAATCAATAATCTTACAAATTTACAATAACATTAATACTAATTTGAATTTAACAAAATATTTAAAATTATGCAGAAGCGAGTGAATATTATTTATATGCATAACCTCAAAGGAAATAGATCGCAGCAAAAGACATATTACATATACTACAATACCGGAGCACAAATCACCTAGTACTGTAGTAACTGTACACCATAAACTAAAAATGTTGTTTTCAATTCCAGGTGCTATAACACAGTGACACTCAGAAGTCAGACTTTCAGAATATGAGGGTCACTAATTATTCTGAATGAAGGTGATCAGAATAAGCTAATTGCCCACATTAAGAAGTCACTAACCCTCATGTTCGATGGTGTTGAACATAATATACCAGAAACAATAACTAAGATAACATAAGCCTCGAAGAAGAACACGAGACTTCATGTGATTCTGGCCCTTAACTATGGTGGAAGAGAAGACATTATTCAAGCCTATCAATCTGAATATTCGAAGTAGTATTAATGGTAAGTTAAGATATCAGTCCCTTGTACCAGTACTCACAATATTCACAACAAATTTGAATCTTTAGATGAAGAAAGCCTTGCTTTGGAAAGAATTATTAATGATGCTCCGAGCACTATCTCTTTGTCCCATGGTAAGTTGGTAACTAGTAAAACATACTTTGTTTTTTTCATTCTTACTATGATGTACATTCATCACAATCATAATAACAGAAGTCGTCCAGAAATGATCATGAACCAAAATAACTTGTCAATCTTGTTTGTTGGAATCTCACACTTCCATATGTTCTGTACAAAATTCAATTACAAAGTCGTTTTTCATGTTTAGGTATTTCATATTTGAGCTCACCATAATTATTATGGCGAATGTTCTAGATCACCAGTTCATTAGACATGAAACAAGTAAGAAAATCAAGGTGTCAAGTGTGTTAATCATTTTCATGATGCCCACAACCCAAAAATTGAAATTAAAATGGAACAAAAATCTAATTGAAATCATCACAAACGAGTTTAACGTGGTTCGGCAGAGATCTATCTACATCCACGGGTAAGGAAAGTTGAATGTTCTTATTGATTTTCTTAGGTTACAGAAGAAATGAAGTCCCAAAAACCCATCCAAAAAGTCCCCTCTCTCCTACACTAAATTGTATATAAAGGGGTGATAGAAATTACATGTTGTCACGTGTCGATAGTGATCCGCCATGTGTCAATGTTGATCTTATCCTTAAATAGTCTTAGTCTAATTTTGGTGCGGGCAAATGATGGTGCAGGCAAATGATAGAAGAAACAAGATGGTGCGGGTGCGGGCAAGATTGGATGGTGCAGGCAAGGTTGAATGTTGCGTTATAGAGCGGGCGAAAATGGTGCGGTCTTGATTTGAATTTTGTTGAGCCTGAACATTCATTGGGTAATGCTAGTGGTCAATGATTAGATGGTAGAAACAAAATGGTCAATGATTAGATGGTAATGATTGCTGGGGGAATGATTGGATGGCAAAGTGGTCTTGGATTGCGGGTGAGGGTCCTCATGACCTTTTGATGCAGGTAGTTACTTCAGTTGTGATTGCTGACTGATGGGTCTTTGGATGCGGACGAGAATGGGTTTTAGTGTTACGGACAAGAAATGTTTGTGTTGCAGAAAGTAATGGTATGTCAAATTATGGCGGGAATGATTTGAATGGTTGTGAAGCTTGAACATTCGTTAGGTGTTGCTGTTGCGTTGGGTAGTGCTTTGGGTGCGGACTAATTTGAGAAGCTCATGCATCTTCATATGTGTGTCCTATACTTGATGCTTCGGATCATCAACATCCTCTAAGGTGCTTTGGAATTGAGAGTTAACGACATGGTGTATGTTCCTCTTGTGGTTTGGTAGACATACTTTGACTTGGAGTTTGTTCTCTTCTTCGGACTTAAATGTTGATAAGTTATTGCGACCTAGTGCCAGGTATTGAAGTAGATTTTTGGTACTCACAATTAGCCCTTTTCTTAAGGTTTGTTAGAAGAACAATTCTTAAGAAAATGACTTCACGTCTTGTTCGTACCGTACTTTGGTGATTGATATTGTCGATGCTCTGCAGTACGTCTTGGTTAAGTATGATATTGCTATCTTCTTGTTGATGTTTCTTGGCAATAGTTTAGAGCATCTTGTACCTAGATGCCCCCGCGATTTCCTTGTGCCTGGCCTTTTCATGAACCTGATCCATTCAAGAATAGAATTTTGCTGCCAAACTTACACATAAGCGCACATTAGTGTAATAATATTATTCCACGTGTTTTAACCAGAAATGATAAATAGATTAATAAATTGTTAATCATTCAATCTTTATGAAAATATGCACTATTGAATCTAGTATAAAAGTATAAGTCAATTAGGGATTCAAATTCAAGGTGTTAGTCGAGATGGGTCCTGTATCTTGTGTCATTTGACGTAGATTTGTATATACGTGCCAACGCCTGTGAGAACTTGTCATCTCGATTGTAAAGTAATTGCAAAATTTCAGATCTAGGAAGTATGGGGTACTTAGCTTTTTTTTGTGAGAGTCTGTGAGGGTTCCATGTCCAATGGTATGTGGCTTGCTTATTTTGTCCGGTACCCTTGACATCTGCAAATCTACGCATTTGCTAGTGGTTGCGGGCTAGACCATTTCCCAGCGAAGTGTACTCGCCATATTGATTGGATGTATGCCTTCTTTCAAGTTGTAATTGCACTTTCATTTTATGTTGTATTTTTGTCCCTGCAAAACAACTTATGAATATATATTGATTGTTAGTGCATTGAATGAGTGTGAATTGATTAACCGCAAGGAAATTTTGTACCCTGGGTTACTTTGAAGGGTTGAAGCGCATCTCTAACTTCTCTCTGGCCAGGAGGAAATTAGGATGCGGTCCCTAGAGTACCTCCGGAAGTGGAGAGTACCTGATACAATAATTAATGTCATGTTAGGCATCCCTGTGGCGAAAGATCCAATAGTCATACACTCATAGACATTTACATGGACTTTCTAGAGAGATTGCATTTATTCTGCTTTACCTAGTATGAAGCCAAATTATTGTATGATTGCATTGAGGGTTTAAGGGTAATATGGTTTGAGATATTGTGGGTTTCATGTATGCCGTAAAATTTCTCTATCCATATTCTGCAAGTGGTATGAACCTTGTCCCGTAATATCTTGTATAATATAAGTCTGGACGCATGTGAGTTAAATGGAGCTGATTGTATCCACTCGAATAAGAAGTATCAATCCTTTAATAATAATATCATTTGCATAAGAAACCCGAAGTATACACAGATTGTATATGAGAATTATCTTTGAGAAGTATATGAGAAGTATCTTAAATAAGAAATGAAAAATATCCGAAAGAAATAAGAAATATCACTTTCTTACAAAGTAGTCGTTGCGTAAGAAATCCGAAGTATAAGAAAATAGAAGTACCCATCTTCGAGAAGTACTTAATATTGAGAAGTATGAAATACCTATTTTCGAATAATAATTCCCGAAGTAGCATTTAGATTCCCACTCAAAGTATAAGAAACATACAATGAGAATTCTTCTCATAATTCATATGAAGTAAGAAATATTGATTCTTGACTGACGAGAAGTATGGTTCTTGAATAAGAAGTATGAAGTATACGAAATAAATAAAAATATCCAATGAGAATTCTTCGTGTGAAGTATAAGCAATTAGAAGTGTCAATCCTCGAATGCTTATATGATGTATTTGTGAATTGCTGACTTATATTAAGAAGTACAAGGCATATAAAATAAAAATTACGAGCAATAAGAAGTACTGAATCTATTGAGTTTAGTAAATTATCGAAATGAAATACCTAAATGGCGTGTAATATTTAGCTCATTTCCCAGCTAAAAACTTGGTTTCTTTGTAAACTGCCCCTAGTACATCATCGCATGACCGCTACATCTCTGAAGTGCCTTTCAAAGGTATCCTCGCATTTCATAAAAATGTTTTAAGCAGTTCATCTGGCAACAATTTCAGTAGTACCGTAAATGCAATTTAGCATTAGCAATGTTTTTAATGAGAGACTAGCAGAAATACAGTGTGTGAATCCGTAAGGTATTTAAACACGAATCAAATGATGAATCGAAGTGATTGGTCGTGCTACTAACGATGTGTGAGACTATATACCAATAGTATGTGTGACTACATCCTGTTAATGAGCCGTAAATGGTATGAATTAACTTTTCTCAACTATCACAATAAGCTGCAGATGTTGCTCAAATTGGTGATATACACATTAAATGCCATTCAGATACTGTCAGACGCAATAAATCATTGTCAACCTGAATAGCTAAAGTTCATCAGATTCTTAAGAAATTTCTACCAGGGTGTTAAAATAGATAGTAATTTGGGGAACTTAGACATCCAGCTCATAGCTAGAGATTAGAGATAACTCATCATTAATTACAGATAACTCATCATTTTCATTCATATACAACCGGTTAAACGGATTAACATTCATAGCTCAATGGGTACATGTCAAAGATGATTCACATGCTTTTATTTGCATATCATAGTTATACATAGTCAAACAAGTTGAAGTTTGCACATGCTGAAATATATGAGTCAACATGCTCTTGACTGAAATGAAACATTCAGTTCATGCTCATCATGCTTTTAACAGTGAAGCCAGATCTTTGTACTGGTAATGATTTAAACAATTAAAAATCGTTCTTAGGTTTAAATTGCTATTTAGGATATGCCACAGATATAGCAATTGAAAGTTGAAGAAGATAATAAAAGCTTATCTTTGTTGAGTTTGATTCTTTCACAGATATTGACAAGAGTTGCTGCTTCTCTTAGAAATATTAATACATGGAAGCATTAGCTCATATCTCTCTTTTGTTGTAGCATTTGTTCCTAAGAAGTTGTGACTATGCGTACTGCGGGACTGAAGCTTATGGAGCCATATCTGTTGCTGACTTCATGGTCGCAGCTCGGTTAGCAGCCTGCCGCACATATCTTTCCAGCTAAGGAATGGGAAAGAGTTCATAGTTTGTTGCATGAGCAGAGCCTGGAACTGCATATGCTGCATTGCCACTGCTTGTTGCATCACCATGGGCAGGAATGATTGATTCATAGGTGTATTCAAAGTAGCTGGTTTTTGAGGCAGGGAGTTTGCCATCTCCATATTAAGAAGGCGTCCACCAACATCCATATTGTTCAATTGCAAAGCAGCATTGTTCAAATTAAAGGTTAGCACTTCATATACTTATCAATTTATGTTCTCAGAGGCATCAACATGGTATTACTAACTCTTACTACGGTACAACTTGAGAGATAACAAGGAAGCATACACTTTTCATTATGCACAGTGATCCTAACTTATAGCATCCACTGTGAGTAGATGACATTTAAGGCATGAACCTACAAATGTTCTCACTGTATATATGATTAGGAAATACTAAGCAACTTTCACCAAGTATAGGCATACATACTATCAGGCTTTACATTTAATGAATCCAAAGAGAACAACACAGGAATTTCTACTATGCTAGGTCATGTATGATGTAAACATATTAGATCCATATCACAAACTATTCATAAAACAACAAAATTCATAAAAGAAAATATGTAAGGAAATCCATAAAAACTTTAGCCAATTTTCTCTCGATTCGGGCATTTTATTGTACAGATTGTGGGCATCTTGCTCTTCGTGAAACTACGAATTTGTTATGGTGTGTCTAGCCTCTAATCATAGTTTTTCTTCCCTGCAAACTCAAATTGGTAGATAACCCAACCTTCTAAATTCAATACAGACACTAAAATCAACTAAAATCATAGTCATTCAACTTTCTAACACTACCGTCTCCTTTGAGTGAATTACTCAGTCTAATCATGGAACACACAGGAATGAGCAGGAAATGGGTCGACATCAAGATATCAAAGACAAGGTGTATAAAGATGGAAAGTAAATAAAACTTATCCCAATTTCTGTCTTGCTGATGGCTTTGAAAATAAAGACATAATATTGTCTGGGCAAGCACTACTATCTTGGAAATAAAGAAAGTTAAGATTTAACACCAATAAACTATATGCATCAAATGAGATTTATAAAAGATTATGTTCTTGTTACCAGTAATCCTGGTATTAAAATAGTTCCCATAAAATTCAGCATGGGTTCGTTACTCAAATATGATTATCTCAATCAGCGCTTCTCAAGGTGGGAGAGAGCTACCTGATTGGTTTCAATTGAAATAGGTGTGTAATTCGCTGAGGCAGTCTGGATTTTCTAATCATTCATATGCTATTTCATGTTATACTACACATAAAAAATCTTTAAAATGATTGATAGTTGGATAATGGAAGAAATTGCTGGTGTATTGAATAGTCTCTTCGCTACGACTGGATCATTTGTTCGTTTTCGCCTTCTCTTGCTGTTTGTATTGCGACTGTAATTCAGCTCATTTTGGCAGCTTCTCATTCGATTGGTACCCGTTCTCTGTATATGCAGGCTAGGCTTGTATCTGTGAGCTGTTCTCGTGACTCCTTGTTACTGTTATACTAACTGCACCTTATGTCTCTTGATTTGAGTTCTCTGCGAACCATCTCTATATTGCTTGTAACCTTCGTCAACCTTTTACTTGCGACATAGCATTCAATGAATCTTCTCCTTTCATCTTGCTTTTACTAAGCACTTGTGAGCTATCTTGCTTTGCTGGTGACCTGGAATGCTTCGGACCTGTCACTTTGAAACATGCTCCGAAACAAACTAGTTGGTTAACTAGCGAATCCAAGTTGAACTCGCTGGTTGTATCACATCCGAATCCTGAATGTATGGATCTGAATGTCCGACACAAATGTATGGTTCTGAAATGAACTGACTTAAATGCAAAGTTGTGATGTAGTGGAGATTGTTAGATATGTGTGAACATTAAGTAAACTCCGATGAATTCTTGCCAGGCTCAAATGCAAATTTGTGATATAAAATGAAAGATATAGAGAGAAACGAGAACTTAGCCTTGTATTCGTTGGTTGCGAAGTAATGGCCTCTTGCTCATGAACTGCTATAACACCTTGTTCATTCTGGTATTGACAATTGTGTGACTATTGATGTAGTTGTTTTGAACCGGCAGCCTCTTCATCATTAATTAAAGCGGTGTTAGAGACACCTGAAGGCGTTCGCACTTGATGACGCTTTGTGGAGGAACTGACATGCTTAGGTGTGGTTATACATGTGTGACTGTAACTCCTGCCTTGCTCATCTGTTGAAGCTGTGATATTTGGTGCCCCTGTAATTGAGCAGGTTGTTGTCACCTTTGAGATAGATGTGCCAGCTGCTAGAAGCGATGCTGTTGCTGCTGCTGCTGCTGAAGTTGTAGTGTTGGTAGTTGTTGTTGATGAAGTTCTCCGACTTAAGTTGTATTTGTTGACGCTGTGAACTGTTGGTGTTATGAACTGGTGAAGGTGAACTGGTGGTGTTATGCTGTTGTATGCTACAAGGCGATTGCACATCTCGGTGCTGCGAAGGTGGAATGGGGTGGAGAGTCTGCTGCTACCGGTTTTTGGTTTTGTGAATACCCTGTTTAACAACATCATCTTCTGGGAAACTAATTGAGCTTACAGCTGAAACAACAGATAATATTGTAGTTTTATCAGGTCTAATTCCAGCCTTCAACATCTTCGAAAACGTGAATAAAGCTTCATCAAACCGCTCATTCTGAGAAAACCCAGCAATCAAAGCATTCCAAGGAACTAAATTCCTCACCGGCATCTCATAAAACAATCTTTTCACATTCTCTAACTCACCACATTTCGCATAAGCACCTAACATTGTATTCCAAGAAGACACGCCTCTATAAGGCATTACATCAAACAGCTTTTGTGCATACATTAAAGCACCAGGACTTAAAAACCCACAAATCATTATATTCCAAGAAGTTGAACTCGGTTCAAAAATTCCCTGAAACACCTTCATTGCAAATTCACTCTGCCCACACTTTCAATAAATATCAAGTAACGAATTGAACACGAAAACAACTTCTGTGCATATACGAATTGAAAAATTCCCAGAACTCGAGTTTGCGCTGCTGTTAATACGAATCGGATATTGACCCATTGTTCCTTAGCTTTACAGACCCACAATAACCCTATAATCTGTTCCGTTCATTGACATATTTAATGGCAGAAACCTTAACTTCTTGTTGACAAAACAAGCTCTGAACTTTAAAGATTTCGTCATTCAGTGTTTTCAAAACAACTTAAATGGATTTGTAAAACAAGCTTTGTTAATAGTAAAATTGTCATCAAAACTAAAATTAGTTTACGATTTTGCAAGAAAATTCAGTTTCGGTTCAAGAACAAGCCCTTGTTTTCCTTAAGATTTTTTTTTTTTAAAACCTTTTGATTTTAAAACTTTTAGATCTAAGTGTTGAAGAACGAACCAATAGAAAGAAGAAGAAGAATTATCCCTTCTGAACTAATTGGTAGTGAAAAATTTATTGATACAGCAGCAACTCCTTCATCTCTCACCCCTTTTGTTCTATCTTCCCTTCTTCTTGGTAATTTTAGAAATATTGAAGTCGCCTTACTTCCATCACCAGCTCCATCAACTACTTCTTTTTGTTCTGACAAAGTTCTGTATTTACCCCTTGAACTTTAAGATCCAGCATAATAAATACTTTGAAATTTTGAAGCTCTGGTATCTCTAACGATAAGGAGAATGTTTTGATGGGGTTTTAAAAGATGAACCCAGAATCCAATTGTTTGAAAATACTGACAGAGAAAAACAACAACTAATAATATTAACCACAGGGTTTACTTCACATAACTATCTTTCATCATCCCTGTTTCTAGCGTTAAATTATGATAATCATTTTTATGATGCCCACAATTAGGAGTGTTCATGGCCGGTTTCGGTTCGGTTTGGCACAAAACCGAAACCGACAAGGTCGGTTTTTCAATTATTTTTTCATAACCGTTCCGTTTACCGTCGGTTCGGTTTTACTCGGTTTTCTCTCGGTTTCGGTTTTTTCAACGGATTTCGGTTAACCGTTTGGAAAACTAAATTTTTTTTTAAAAAAATCAAAAGAATCATTTTGTTTTTAAAAAAAAGTGGATTCTTCCATAACTAGAAGAAAATTCTTCCATAACTAGAAGAGAACTAGGGTTAGAAAGTTAGGGTGGGATTATATATCAAGGATAATGAAGGGTTCAGATTAGATCTATCAAAAACTAGATCAAGGGTCTTAAATAGTCGGTTTTCCATGGTATAACGGTTCGGTTTTTGGCTAAACCAAAACCGAAACCATGACTACCGGTTTCCATACTTTTTTTCCATAACCATTCCATTAGTAAACGGTTCAGTTCGGTTCGGTTTTGGCCAATTCGGTTCGGTTTTGGCGGGTTTCCGTGGAAACCCGTTACCATGTACAACCCTACCCACAACCCAAAAATTGAAATTAAAATGGAACAAAAAACCTAATTGAAATCATCACAAACGAGTTTAACTTGGTTCGGCAGAGATCTGCTTACGTCCACGTGTAAGAAAAGTTGGATGTTCTTATTGATTTTCTTAGGTAACAAAAAAAATGAAGTCCCAAAAACCCAGCCAAAAAGGGGTGATAGAAATGATATGTTGCCACGTGTCGATGGAAGTCCGCCATGCGTCAATGTTGATCTTATCCTTAAATAGCCTTAGTCTAATTTTAGTGCAGGCAAATGATGGTGCGGGCAAATGATGGAAGAGACAAGATGGTGCGGGTGCGGGCAAGATTGGATGGTGCGGGCAAGGTTGAATGTTGCGTTATAGAGCGGGCGAAAATGGTGCGGTCTTGATTTGAATTTTATTGAGCCTGAACATTCATTGGGTAATGCTACTGGTCAATGATTAGATGGTAAAAACAAAATGGTCAATGATTAGATGGTAATGATTGCTGGGGGAATGATTGGATGGCAAAGTGGTATTGGCTTGCGGGTGAGGGTCCTCATGACCTTTTGGTAAGGTAGTTACTTCAGTTGTGATTGCGGAATGATGGGTCTTTGGCTGCGGACGAGAATGGGCTTTAGTGTTACGGACAAGAAATGTTTGTGTTGCGGACAGTAATGGTATGTCAAATTGTGGCGGGAATGATTTGAATGGTTGTGAAGCTTGAACACTCGTTAGGTAGTGTTGTTGCGTTGGGTAGTACTTTGGGTGCGGACTAATTTGAGAAGCTGATAATCCGAAGCATCATCAACATCTTCTAATGGTGTTGCTGTATGAACTTAAGTTGTGCTGCGGGAATGAAAATGACAAAAATGGCGGGAATGATTGGTTTATAAAATGGTGCAAGACAAGATTGAAAAGATAGTGTGCGGTCAGAGTGGTTGGATGGTGTGCGGGAAGAAAATATAATGATGGGTTTTAGTGTGCAAATAATGGAAGTGACAAAGCGTGCGGGATGGAAGTTTGATGCTTAGTTTAGTCATTGATTTCCTGCCGTAGGGGAGATCATGGACTTGATGGATATCGCTGATCTCTATGGCAAGTGGGAGCATGACTATTTGGTTGCAAACAAATCGTTTGGTCTTCAAGCCATTTCAGGTATTCATGGAAATGTTGAAATGTGCGCAAGCTGCTAGAGCATCCTGCCTCTGACTTGCGCAATCCAAACAAGGTACAGTCACTCATTGGAGGATCATGTGCGACTGTCGTTGCTGCCACGTGTTGGAATAGATTTTTGGTACTCACATTGATGGTGTACTGTTATTATTTGATGTTCAAGTATGGGACTAATGTAACTTAAACAGACATAAAGCTTTTGAAAAACAACAAAATCAACAGTTGATCTAGTACCCAAATATTAGAATGGATAAGCTCAATATTCCCTTACCCTGATCTACTCATCAGAACTAGTGAACACAGGGTCAGTGACTTTTTAATGTGGCAATTAGCGTTTCTTTCATGATGACCACACTATACAGTAACAAATAGATGATAATTGGTACACGATAGATCGATCATCTGTTTTTACTTTCTACTATAAACCCAACAAAGACAAAGTAACAAACTAATCTCAGAAATCACAGATCATTGTAGTAACAGGTAACAACAATAACAGTTGAATTAAAATATCAAATCATCAATTGTCTTAAAATAAAATAAAAACTCATACGTCCATGAGTTTTCCAAACCCTAAAAGGCTAGAACAACTTCCTTTTTAGTTTCCCATAGGGTCATTTTTTCACTAGTGTTCACAGTTAAAAAATAAAATTTGGCCCCTTCTAACTTGTGGCCTCAAGCAAAGCTTTACTTGCTTTATTTAGAGGTCCGGCCCAGTACAAGTTGGAATGATTATAAAGTGAATTATAGCTGCAATGGAAGGTATTTAATCACCTAGGATAGATACAGCGACACTAGGACTTGAATGGCATAAAGGGAGCATTTGAAAGCATATATCATGGGTCGGGTCATGGAACTGCCCCTTGGCAAATGTATGTCCAAGGCTTGTGTATAAAGTTATGCACAGTTTTTGGTCATTAGTTTACAGGATAGATATGCCTGAAGATTTGTAAATTAGGAAGGCATGAGAGTTAGTACAAGAGTTGTGAGAAAACAAATGTGTAGACTGCTTGTAAACTACTTGTAATCCATGTTTGGACAATTTCGGATGTTCTTCCCTCTGATGCAATAGAAGTAAGTATGTTGTATTATGTTTTTTAGTTCTTAGTAATACCAAGTTGTGAGTTTCTTCGTAGCACAGACCTCTTATGCATTATGGGGTACACGAAGAGAGAAATAAAAGAGAGTCTTCCGTTGAGCAATCTAACGTGATTGATGATGCACGCATTTGTAGTGGCAAGTGTAAGAGGTTGGACTTTGAGGTGTAAATTTGTGATAGAACTACACTGTGCTTGTTACATTCAAAAAAAATTGTCGCCTTGATTTCAGGGTGTGACAGAAGCGTAGAAGAGTAGATAGTCCAAAATAAGTGGTGCATATGTATGAAAGGTGGTTTACTTCAAAATAAATAATAAATACTCCACTTAGAGTGCGTGTATTTTTTTTTTAAAGAAAATGGGATTACCCGAGAATAATTCAAGCATAAATAGAAAGAAAAACTATTTACCAATCAATGTGAGCAATAACAAAAAAACTCCGTACAAACCCACAAATAATTAGGGATTGTTTACATTAATCTCCGTTTCCTTTCATGAAAACTCAATTATACGAAACAAGAAATCGAATATCAGACGTTGGTGGAGATCATTTTACCTTTTTCTAAAATGATGTTATTTTTTCTCAAGCATGTTTACATTGCTACCACTTGAGGGTATATATTCCAAGTAACCCTTAAAAAATCTTCATAACAACATCAATTGAAATGAAATTAACAAATGTTTTGACTCTTTCCTAAAATCAATCTTCTAAAACTCCATAAATATATTCTATCATTATTATTTTTTAAGATGATGTTCGTTTTTCTCAATCATAATTACATTAAAATTGACTATTATTTGAAATCATCAATTATGTTATAGATCTTACGTAAATTTAATTATGAAATTATGCAATTAGTTTTTCTTTTTTTGTTGTTTTAGGGATTTGAAAATTTATTCAATTATTTTGGGCTATATATATAATAATTGTCTATATTTTTGTGGGTTATGTTGAATAATTATTAAGATTTTTTTGGTTACCTTAATCACTTATTTTGTATGGGTTATAGTTAACAAAAGCATGGGTTACATTTAACAGAAGCCTATTTCTTATTGAGTTTGGTTCAAAAATTCTCTATGAAATTCATCACTTATATTCCACATGATATCAGTTTGGTTCAATCATCCAAAATTTTGAAACAAAATATTTTCTTCACTAATTTTTCTATGTTTTTTCCGTGGGATTTCGCTAGGAATTATCCAATTTTTTTTTATCAATTTTTGGTGAAACTTAATATAAATTCACATTTTATCTTCAGCAATTTTCCAATAATCGTCAAACCCTTTCAAAAGGAAAGTGTGGAGAATTTGATAGATGCATTATTTGCACTAGTTTTATACTAAAATGCATTGCTTTCTTGTTAGTTTTCATGTTTTATGCTTTGATTTGTTTGGTTTTTCAGTTGTTTAGGTGTTTTGAAAACTAATTAACCAAAGAAGAAGAAAGGAGTTTATTACGGCATGAAATGGAGAAATAGGGTTGAGAAACAAGTGTTGAAGACTCAATGGAAACTTATAGAGCCACTTACGGCTAGGTCTAGGGCATTTGACCTAGCCGTAAAATTAAATGCAGAGACATCAAAAGTTTTTCAGCACCATCTTGTAGATAAGGAAGAGATGAAGCCAACACAAAAAAAAAGGTCAATCGGACACCGTATGAGAGAGTTATGACCAAAATGGCGAAGAAAAAAAATCAAAACTCAGATTCATTTACGGCCATGTTTTGGCTTAATCGACCTAGCCGTAAGTGACTCCGAAAAATCACTAAAAAATTTCGTTTTCTGATCCACTTACGGTTGGGTCTTTCCTAGCCGTAATTATGGAGATTTCTTGACATGAATTGGTTGTCAAACCTACAATTAGGTTGTGGGAGTATTCCTAGCCGTATGTAAGGTATTTTTTAGCGTATATTTGGTTTTTAAATCGAGTTTTCTCGGTCCCAGAAGGTTTTTAATCTCTAGAATTGATGATTACAATATAAGAAGACCCTCTAGACTCTAGTAGAGGATATATACTTTACAAAAAGAAGGAGAATAAGGAGCTAGGGCTTAGAGTTGCAATTGAACGTCACGATTCCTAGGGTTTTTGCTTTACTTGCTTTCTACTATATTTTCCATGGATTTTGAGAAATACATGGTGAACTAAACCTTTCGTGTTGGTTAAGGATGTAGTCGGATATTAGAAACATGTTACTCGATTAGTATATTAGTTTTGCTATCTTAATCTCTTCATTATCGTTCTTGTTCTACTGATGATTATCGCCACGTATGATTGTGTGAATGTTTGTTTAGGAGCGCTACTAAATAACCATTGATGTATATCTATCGCTATAATAGGGTTTGAAATACGGAATTGTTGATAAACCTCGTCATAAGTAGCATAATGCTATTATTGATTGTATTCAGAACCTTCGTATGATTGCATGTAGAAGCTTGACCTATGGTAAATAGATTACTCGTAGTATTTCTATTGCATTGATTAGCCTAATTCATAGAATTTAACGCTCTTGGAGGATTAAACTTAGTAGAAAATTGTGTTAGGTTGTTATTTGAGTATTATTTGCATATTCATCGTTATGGTATGTGATGACATATGGAACTTACCGGGGTATGCTCTCGATGGGGTGTTATAGGGCTCTTGATAATGAATGATTAAGTAATAACTCTAGATATTATTTAAAATGCATGTCTTCTGATTGAAGATGAACCCTTAACCAGTATTCTCAACCTATTGATTATCTTTATTCAATCTTTTCTAGTGTAATTAGTTTACCTACTGTAGTCTAAAATCACAAATCCTCCTTGTTACATAAGTTTTCAAATACGAATAACAACCCATACCTCTCTGAGGAACGAACTTTTTCTTGCCACTATACTCCAATCTATATTTGTAAAGTGAAAAAATTTGAAATAATTTTGCTTTGCTGACAACCGACCATTGCTTCCTCGATACCTTGAGTCTGAAGGGTAGCGACGTGTTTATGATTAGAACGTATATGGTTTATCCAACCCAACTATAAAAGAGAAGTCTCGATTGGAGAACAAATGTGCACTTCCTGAATAAGATAGTCACCACGATGAACGACTAGATGCGTAATTGCACTTAAAGATATCCAAAGAGGATCAACAATATCCGGACGTATAAGCCATTCAAAAATGAGGTTCATGGAAGCACGTAAGATTTGCAGGACGAGTAACGAAGAAATCATCAGTATGATGTATCTTATTACCATCATCGAGAAGCGTAGGCCTTAATATACACGTCAGACGCGTGTTACCAAATATATCATCTATTATATACTCCTCGCCATCTTGAGGAAATGGAAGTGGCTCGCCGCTTGAAGAGTCATTAGACGATTCTTTGCCGCTCATACCGATGGACGGAGTTTTTTTTCAAAGTAACAGAGAGAGGAGATGCTAAAAAGAAGATAGAACGGTAGAAAAAAAGGGGGGAAAAGACACTCACGTAAATAGGATCCTCCAAGAATAGTAACTAGGGGGCGGTTACAAAACCAAAATTGAAAAAAATTTGAAAAGTTACCGGGACATGTATGATGAAAACGTTAGGAAAGGAAAGACCCACATGACACATCTAGGGTTGCATAAGAACTGATTCGGGACCAGGAAATCGAGACAGATCAGGCTTACGCCCGTTTCCAAGATTTCCCATTGCTTCCCTCCATGATCGGAGACACTGAACCTAAACCGAGACGAAACCGAGATCGACCGCTTAAGTACCAGTTTGAAAATTTAGAACCAAGCCATCATGATTATAGGTACCGCTTCTTAGGTAATTCCCGACCGAGCCGAACCAGAAAAAAATATGAAATTGACTAGTAATCATGGGTTTCTCTTAAATCTTTGAATGATATTTAAGTTTCAATTTTTATAATATTTAAGATTTTATGTTTCTATAAATCAAATATAGGAACTGTATTCCAACTTCATTAGATTTGTAAAAGGTTAAAGGAAAGATAATTTTAAGTATTGAAGATAAGGGTTTTCAAAAAAAAAGAAAAAGATATCAAGATAGGTAGTTCCCTTGTCTCCGATGCCAAATGAAATAATTTTGGTTGATAAGGCAACACAATATTCATTTCCGACGGATGTTGAATTAACCTTTTTACAAGTTGATAACAATGTTGCAGCTCAAATACTTGATTACATGAAGTCGACCAAGTAAGGAACCATTATCATTCGAACAATTAACACTTTATTTGTAAATTGGAATCCTCAGTCCTTCTGGTTTGGCATACAGGAATACAACTATTATTATCCTTCAACCAGTGGATATACTTAAGTTTTAACCTGCACCTATTATTCGCGATCTTTCATCACGAGGCCCTGGAAAGCTAACCGAAGACATTCTAAAGATTTTCACTATAGATTTACATAAAATAAAAGATAAGTGGTAGACACATTTTAGTGTCTAAATTGCACATTAGTTTCTATTAAGTTAGTATTCGATTTTGCAAATATTACGTGTTTTGATGCTTTTGTAGGTACATTAGAAGAATAAAGATTTGTGGAAAAATTGGCTCAAAAAGTGATAAAGGCACCCAAGGACAAGTGTTTTTGGCACCTCAAGAATGGATAAGGGACACCCTAGGATCGGGCGAGTCAACCTAGCGAGTCACCGAGTCAACTCAGCCGAGTCCCCGTCCACTCATCGGGTTCTCCTGTTTCAAACAGGAAAAGGATTTGGTTGTCAATTTTGGGTTGTTTTCGACTATTAAAGATAACCCATTGCGAATAGTGTTCAAAGCAATCAAAATACAGCGAAAAATCCCGGAAAATCAGCTCGGGAAATCCAATTTTGGCCGGAAAATGGACTCGGTTCCTGTTTGAGTTGGAATTGAGTTTGGGAGTGATTTGAGAGAGTTCTATTAGGTTTATAACTCTTTCTAGGGTTTGTAGACCCTATATAAACCAAGAGAAGCGAAGAAAATTGATTACGCAGCCCTGGAAATTAAAAACAGCAATTTTCGGCCACTTCCGATCATCGCCGATCACTGCTGCTGCACATGCCGGCGTGTTCTTCATCCAGCCATCATCGGGGAAGACGACTCAACAACATTTATATCTGTTGCTGATTCAAACTGCTCTGTTGCGTTTCCTCTTTACCTTTCTGTTGCCTTAATCCTTTGTGTAACGGCTGAACCTTCTCCTGTAACGCTTATAAGCGTATCTAATCAGCTGTTTTACACCTATTTCACCTTGTAATCAATATTTTGAGCAATGAAAGGGTATTTTGAGCAAGTTTTCTCCACCATGGGCTAAGTTTATTTACTGGGGTGATGGAGGAGGTTTTTCTCTCAATTTTATGTGGTAAGTCTATTTTTAATTAATTATTTACAATTCTTACTTGTTAAAATTGCATAGTTTCGAAATAGAAAAACGGTTTTCATTCAGTAGTGGTGTTTTTGTTTGATGGGTCATGCTGGGTTGACAACCTCTGATGTCCCTTGCTTGTGATTTACCTCTACTTGTTTGCATAAAAACCTATTTTGGCAATATTTGAGCTTAATTTATTTAAAAGAATTGCATGATTAATCACGTAAATTGTTAGAAATAACTGAATCTTGATTCCTGGTTTTCTCTATATTTTCCATATATCATCTCTAGTTTATTTTCCTGATTTTTATTTAATTAGATTAAGTCCATTATTTTCTAAAATCATTACCTCCACAAGTTCGAGAATCGAACACTTTATTTACCACTATTAAAATTACATCAATAAGTTATGAATTATCAGATACATATATGGTATTTACCAGATGTTATTGATATAAGCAGGTCCATTTTTTGTCTGGTTTAAAAAAAATTTGATGAGTACAAGTATCGGTTCTTAGGTAACCCTAAATCAACACACATACAAATATCTAAGAGAAACCCATGATTGAAATACTAAAAAAATAAATTACCTTTTGCAATTTCTTGAAATCTTGAATCAAAATTTGATGTTTATTAAACCTATTTCTTGTTTTTTCATCATAAGAAAAAGGAGATGATGAAGATTTAATAGCAACCACTTTTATCTTCCTATTCAACATCTCAACAGATCAACAAAAGAAACCACAAAGATCTCAAAACCGGGAGAAGAAGAAAAATATAGGAGAAAGAAGAAGATGTGAAAAAAAAAAAGAAATGTAAGGAGAAATAATTTACGTGGGGGATTGAAAACAAAACCGGAACAAAACGAGTTAATCAGGTTCCGTTTAGAACTGTACCGAACAAGACAGGTTCGGTATCAGTACAAAATATGAAAACCGGACTATGCGGTGCTCAGTTTAGTCAAAAATCGAGCCAAACCGTACGGTGTTCACCCTTATACACATCTTCCTTGGAGCGTGAGAGTCAGAAAGAGTATATCTGAGACAAGATGCTCCTAGATACGGGCGGCCTCGAGTCCTGAACGTCAACACCTAGCCAAAACAGTTGTCGCGGTGATATTCAGGTGACTGCTGGGCTAACTGACACGTAGCCAAATAGTCAAGGGACTAATATTGATACCTGAATATTTGTGACCCTTAACTAAGGGGATATTACCCTTCTCCTAGGTCGAAGCCTGATAGACACATTTATGTGTCTTATTTGATCTCATATTTGTATTAATAGTTCTCAATTTGTATATTTATATTAGGTAACTATTGTATTTGTAGGTATTTTCGAAGAATAAACAATTGTGAAAAATGGGCTTAAAAAGTGTTAAAGGCACCCAAGAAAAGTCATAAAGGAACCCACCTGGGAATTGATAAGGGTACCCCAAAAAATTGATAAAGGCACCCATATCTTATTGTTAAAGGCACTCATTTTCTTTCATATTCAAATTCAAATTTGGATGGAATATTTCTTCCCTCTATCTGCGTGAGTTAGAATTGAGAATTTGGAAGGATTTCAAGGGTTTTTAAGAAAAAATACATGATTGCCATAATTGTAAGAGAAATATGTGTTTTGAAGACTCAAACAGGGAAAGAAAAGTATGCTTTTACACAAGCTTTATTTTCCCTGTTTTATTTCGGGAAACAATATATTCGAGATTTTTATTTTATCTTGTGCAATGTTGTAGAGACAAACAAAGAAAGAATATTACCAGGTTTATTTAAAGAAGGAATAAGTATATCACCTGGAGAGAAAAAATTAGGGCCGAGATGGGTTTCGAATAGAAAAATATCTTTCCAAGAATATTCCAATGAATGTAAAGAGTTTACAAATATTTGGAGAAGTGTATTATAAATAAAAAACGAGTAGAAGGATTGGGGGGAAGGCTGGCGAGAGCCAGGTTCGAAGAGAAAAAGAATAACTCAAAATTTATGCAGCTTAGGCGAGAAGTGAAGAAGAAGAACACAATACATTCCAAAACTGTCGCTGAAGACGTTGCCTATTCTTTCAAAATCAGTATCTACCGCAACAGTTTTCCTTAACAATTCAGCAACAATATATGTATTATATAAAGAGAGTATGTGTTTTATTCTACATCGCCTGAAATCAGTCGTTGATCCATAAAAACTCTTTGTAAGCAATTTTTCATTAATAAATATTTTGGTTAATTGTTTTTCTTTTATTCTTTTTCTCCATGAGTAGCTAAATTCTTTTCTAGGGTAGAGGAGAAAGTTATTTTTGATGTGTAACTTTAATGTTTAATTTCTTAGACAAAATTACTCTCTTTTGTGCTTTTCAATAACTAATAATTTCTCTTCTTTAAAAGCTTCATAATAATTGTTCTGAATAGTTTTTAAACTATTGATCTTTTATAAGCGAAGGAAATTAGATTTTTGCATAACAACGAAAGTTTTAATATCAAGTTTTAGAACATTTAATATTTCGAGGCATGGGATTGGTTTGAAACTGTCTTGAGTAATTGTGAGAGTATATTTAAGATATTAATTTATTAATTTTACAACCATCAATAGTAGTAGAATCCGAAACCCTAGAATTCTCTCTTCTTGGTTAATTGATTGGGTTAATTGATGTTTGATACTCATGTTTTGACCAGGTTTAGTGTTTGGTCTAACATTTGTCCAACGTTAGGGCTTGGTACCTTGACTGATGGTTGACCCGAGTTGACAATGTTAAATACTGACTTCTGTTTAGTAATTAAAAAAAAAAAATAGTTAATGCTGTCAACACGTGAGTGTTTTAAAAACTCACACGCCTTCTCATTTGTCGCACGACTATGATTGTTCAGATCCAATGGTCAAATTTTTAGATTTTCAAAAAACATGACCGTTGGATGGACTTTATAAAGCACCATTGTTATCCTACTTTTCACCACCATCACCTGAAAGTTCCTATCTTCTTCTTCAACAACTCAATTCCTGAAATTTTTCACACAGAAGCATACATAATGAAGGGTTCAAGCTCATCACCAATTAGCAAGTGTTCTCTATGTATTTTTGTTGGTCATGTTGCCAGAGATTGTCCTTGGAAGGTACAAAATGCACACTCACCAATTGCAAGGGGTACATGTTTATTAGAAAAGCGGTAAAAGGAAAAAATAGATTTCAACCTTATGTGAAGTGCAACTACTGTGGAGTTTTCATCTGGTAGATGCTTATGTAGCTTCACACCGAGGTACCTATTCCACCAACTTTACCAGATGATGAAAAGTGGTTAAAAGAGAAGCAATTTTACTGCTGCTCATGTGGGGAAGCTGATCACATGTCTTATAACTGCAAAACCAACCTCTTACCATGCACAGATCCATGTTGTGATGGTAAGATGAAGCTGCTCACTTCTACAAAACCATAATCTATTGGAAACAGATACTACTTATCTCAAACATGTAAGAAGGTTAAGTTTCAATAAATTTATAAGCAAGTGTTGGAAGATGTATGAACCTAGTAAGATGTATGAACCTAGTAAGTTGTAATGAATCTAGTAAGTTGTTCTAAGTACTAATAAATCTAGTAATTATTTCAAACAATGCAACAACATTCCATTAACACAAAATAAGATGATAAAGATAATAATGATGACATATTGTCATTAAGTTGTTCATAAAGATAACAACTAAGATATTGTCATATTGTCATAAACAAGTAATAAAGATAATAACTTAGCAACTGCATATGTTATTCACAACCTTTAAACATGTAATCCCTAGCAACTACAGTGGTCTTACATCCTTCATCTTGTTCATGTTAATATCATGGTCTTCCTTCACATATGACCTACCTGCATTCCACATTAGTGCCTCTAGATATGAATGTAAGTGTTCTAGGATGCTCTTTAAAATAAGGTGCAACAATCCTAAGAAACTCAGTCCAATTATCTTTTTTTTCTTTTCTACACAAGTAAATAGCAATGGGAAACAATCCAATGTTTGCATCTAATGACATGATAGACAAACACACACCACCATATTTACCTTTCAGAAAACATCCATCTAAACCTAGAATAGGTCTACAACTATTCTTAAAACCATCCATAAAACACTTATAACTATACATACATGCTTGAACTTACCACTTTCATTTGTTGCACAACTAGTAATGCTACCTGCATTCCTCTTTAGTATTTGGTTGCAACACTCAGGGCTCATGGCATAGCTGTCTTCATAGTTACAAAATACTCTCTCCATACACATATGTCAAGTATGCCAAGTTGTCCAGTATGAGATCTCTACATGATAAACCCTCTTCACTTCATCCCTGAAATCCTTTGGTTTATAGTTTGGATGAGTTTTGAACACATCTAACATAACCCTGAATACCCACCTGCAAAACATCACAACTAAATAAGTATAACAGTGTTGTGAAAATATAAAATAACTTAGGAAAAAATTCAAGAAATAAATTAGAATAAGTTAAGCCAAAAGTTATTTCACACCTTGATTTGGCTAAAGGATTGTTGATTCCATGTGTTGGCGTACATGTGTGCTCAAAATCACCATTCTTACACCTAAATGTCACTTTATCCCAAATCCTGAAGCAGTATAAATTCCATTTGGAGTTTGGTTTGTTCTTGCATTCATAATGTTGTTGAATCTGGGTATTATTCTTCTGGACAATGTCAAAATTCTATAAGATGTTCTGATCCTTGATGTAATCCCTGCATTCTAGATATGAAGTCCATTCCTGCTCAACAAACATCTTGTCCAATATTGTTGTGTTACTCTTCCAAGTCTTCAAATCTTCCTCTTCATAAACTCTGCCTGTCTCCTTTACATAATTCTTATACTCTGCACTCTTTTTAATCACACTTGCTAACTGCTCAGTCAAGTCATCTTCTTTATCATTAAAGTTCTCCTTTGGAAATTTTATTTTCTCTTCTTCTTGTTCTGACTCACTAGCAGAGATATACTCCTCTTCAGGTCTACAATTATTAATGTTGACTAGCATTTTCTTAGTTGGTTGCATATCTCTTGTTTCTACTTGAGTAAATGACTCAAATGGGGTAACATCCACATCAACATTTACTGTTGGTTCTACTTGAGTGTCAGTACCACCATCTCCAATACAATCATTTACATCACTACTAGACCCACCCACCAATTTAACACGTTTCTTAACAATTTTCTTTACTTTTCTTCCAGTACCACCACCCACAACTTTAACTCCTTCATTAACTTTCCTTGTACTACCACCAACTTTTTCTACACCTTCCCTAACTTCATTTACAACAGTACTTGATCTAATTGTATTAGACCCACCATCTGTGTCCATATTTACATTGTCATCCACATTTACAACACCTCCCTGACTAGAAACAGATCCATCTTGATTACATGTAGTACTACTTGGCTTGACATACTTGTGTAACTGAGACAACCAATCTAATTCCTCTTCCAACAAACAATCAACCCTTTTAACATTTTTATCAGAATCCCTCTTAGCCCTACTTGTCCCTACCAGATAACCAGCTTTAGTAGGGCAAAACTTAGGGAATTCAGAACCATCCATTTCTGCATATCACCATCACACAAAAGTTAAAGTCATTGCGTATTTTAATCAAAAACCAATGACAATACTGTATAAACATAAAATTGTGAAAATAAAATAAAATTTTGAAACAAACAAAATTCGACAAACCCACGTTATAGTTCCCCTTTTCAATCATTTAAAAACACCCAAATCAAAAATTCCCCAATTTTTATGAACCCTAAATTAATTTAATCGAAAAATTGAAGAGATTAAACAAAATCCAACACATAAAGTACTCTTATAATTACTATTGATATCATAAATTATGAATCTAATGCAGATAAAAAATAAATGGTAAATAAATTGAACCACTTACCATTAAAATCGATTGAACAGTTAAGCAAGACCTCGAATAACCTCGTAATACTAATAACCCTAACAATAACACCTCAATAATCTCTTCAAATATCAGTGTATCACAATCAATCTCTTCAACTTCTGAAAACACTCATCATTTTCTCATATCTTCTTCTCTGATAGATGGAGGCAAAGAAGAAACTAACTAATGAATTAGGACTTGGAATCCTTTTGGGTTATAATAGCTAGGTCGATCGCAATTATTCATCTTTGAGATGGTTCAAGATCTAATAACAACTGTACACGTGTTTGATGAACTAATCTGTTAGGGACTTGGTTTGTCATTGTTAGTAAAGTTTAATTTTATTTAGTAACTCAATATTTAATTGATGGGAAAATAAGAAACGTCATCAATTCACCTGGTCAACTATCGTCAGCGTCAGTCCAGGTACCAAGCCCTAACTTTGGACAATTTAGACCAAACATTAAACCTGGTCAAAACCCGAGCACCAAACATCAACTAACCCTAATTAATTTGTATCGTTATTTCATCTTTTTATTTTATTTAAATAAATTCGTAAAAATCATTCTTTTAGTTTGTAGCATATAATTTATTTGTTAATTAGAAATAATATTATCAATCCCTGTGGGAACGAACCGTACTTGTCGTTTCTACTTTGTAGACGTCGTGCGATTGTGACCATAAGTTTTGGCCTATCAACTTTTGGTGCCGCTGCCAGGGATTGAGAATTATTATTTTTGGTTATTTACAATTTTTGTGCTAATTAGTTTCATTTTTTTTATTTTCTCTTTTAGATTTTACTTGGGTACTTTTCTTATTTTTGTTGTGCAGGTAATATTTTACATTTATTGTGGAACTGCTTTCCAAAAAAGGTAAGTATAAAACCCAATTTTTTTCATTAATTCTTAGATTTTTCGTTAATTTTTTTAGAAACAATTTGTTTTTATTTCATATATAAAAAAACACACGTGCACACACATCATTTGCATCGTCCGCTATCGAATTTTAGGAAAACACGTGGAATAGTACACTGAACCATCTAGGCGTTATCAATCGAAATTCCACAAGCCTTAACATGCACCTTTGACCAATATTTGACTGTAGGTATATTTTGCTAAGGTAACCTGAGCCTTCCCAATTGTAGTTGACCTTGTATTTTCACATGCACCCATAAAAAATGTCGAACTGGTATTATGAGGACCAATACAATGAATATTGGTCTGAATTTTAAAATGGACATTACTTGTACTATGACTATATTGTGGATAGTACTTAAGACCACTACCCACACTCTGAAGGTTATGGTTCATACTATAGTGATCCCAATTAATATTTGCAGGCTCACCAGTCGTACGAACGGGTAAACGAGCAATATCATGAGGAAAATATTTATTCTCCATCTTTGGAGGATTTAATGAAGCAGTTGCAACAAAATACTTCTTATGATCAAAGTCTTTCTTTAGAAGATTCGCTCAAGAGGTTGACTAAATGTTCACGTAAATCTGACATAATAATGAAAAAAATTTATGAAGAGTCACATATGGATGATTTAGTGATAGGAAGGGTAATTAAATATAAATTGCACAAGGAAGGACGACAATTACGATATTGTCTCTTCCCCTTGGGTTCATACACTGACATAGGAGTTGGTGTCCTGAGTCGACTTCAACTGTTCATCCCCCGTCTGGAACGGGAGGTAAGACTCTAACCACCCACGAATCCTCTGTCAGTGGGTTTTCTGGACGCCTTTGTAATGCATATATACTGAGGAGCTGACGATATAAACATTTTTGTGTCTAATTTATATGTATTGTTGGTACTCGATTTTATACTTATTATAGTTTTCATGTCTTTGTAGGTATTTTTGGAGAAATAAACTTTTGTGAAAAAATTGGCTCGAAAAGTGATATTTGGACCCCCCCCCCCCATGAAAAATTACTAAAGGCACCCTCATTTTGGATAAGGGAACCCCTCCCAAAATTGATAAAGGCACCTATTGAGTGTTTAAGGCACCCACCTCTTTCATTTCAATTTTTTGAGGCAAAGTTTTTCTCTCAACAGGGAAATCACAATCAGTTTTTTTCGAGAAACTTTTAAAAGATTTGACAAGATATATTCTTGTCTTAATTAAAAAGAGTTTTGAAAGTTTGGGATACTAAGAATCAAAACAAGATTTTTACTTAAACTCGTGAGATATTCTCTCACGTAAAAAAAAAAGAGATAAAAATCTCGGAATAATACTCGGTACTTTGATTTGATTTTATGACAATTATTCGCTGGATCATATCTTGTTTGATTTAGCACCAATATACTCGAGTAAGGAAACGACATCATAAGGAAATACATCCAAGAAGAAAATCAAAAAAATCACCGAAAAATATTTCCCTTGAATGATCTTTACAGAAAAGATTTGATTCGAGAAGATTTGGAAGTTATTAGGGCTTGATGATGGTGTATTATAAATAGGAGAAGTCTAAAACAACGAAAGGAGGGGGTTCTGAAGAGGCCAGAATCACAAAATCAAAAATCCAGAAAATTCTCGTGATGAAGAAGATGAAGATTCTGTTGCAAAAGGGTTGAAGTTTTCGTGGCCAAAAGGTTGAAGATTCGGTTGCTAAAGTTTTTAACTTTGCAACGTTTATCTTCATTGAAACACATTTCTTATGTAACAGTGAGTCTGTAACGCTTATAAACGTTGCAAACTCGTTGTTTTCATTATTTTCACTCTTTTTCATCATTTGTAAACACTTTGAGCTATGTACCAATTTTTTTAGGGTGTTTTCAACATGAGGAGCTAAACCCCTTTACTGAGGTGATGGAGGAAGCCATTGTTCCAAGAAAAGTGGTATAGTTCTATTTTAATTGATTTTTGCAATTTCTTTTATGATTATTTACTTTGATTAAAAATAGATTTAATGATTTTTATTAAACAGTTGTGATTTCGTTAGATGGTACATGCTTGGCCTAGGTTTTTGATGTTCTATGCTTTTGTTATACAATTGTTATTTTGAGAATTTACTTTTGCAACATATTAGAATCACTTTAAATGTAAGAATTGCA
The DNA here is from genome assembly GCA_023531435.1 of Papaver californicum. Taxonomy (NCBI): domain Eukaryota; kingdom Viridiplantae; phylum Streptophyta; class Magnoliopsida; order Ranunculales; family Papaveraceae; genus Papaver; species Papaver californicum. The sequence goes on along the minus strand of JAJJMC010021281.1, from coordinate 1,383,272 downwards.
TAATTATAATTATTGAATTGAATCACTTTAATTGGTTTATGGTGAAATCCATAACCTCAGTATTTGTGAATATTATTTTCATCTTTTGTGTATATTTTCTAGTTAAAAATTAGTTTATTAAATCTAAAATCAGTCTTCACAAGTCCAAGTGAACGATATTTTATTTATCACTATCGAAAAACACATCACCTGAATACGGATTTACTTTTTTAGTAAAGGGAAAGAACTGGCCATACAAGATAAGGACTCGGACTTCATCACCGTATCTTTCTTGCCAGTTTTAGGAACACGTTACCAAATGCGAACCTAAGCCTTAAAATTTGACTAGAAAGGGACCGATAGGATAACGAGCTTATAAGAAAGTCATTCAAAAGGACTGTATTGGTTACTCTGTTAGCCTAACTCAAAGGTCAGGAAGATTATTTTAAGTAGATTCGAGCCGCCTTGTAATCCAAGGAAACGTTGCCAAAGAGGCAGGGTTATCAAAGCTCCTTAGAGATTATCCTGTTTCTTTTTGACTTAATCTAATTCGGATCGTTCTAAGAGATTTTCTAAAACTGTAACTAGTTGCCTCTTGGAAGAACAAAAGCTGGTCTTGAAACAATCTAAGTGGAGCCATCATGCTTTTTGTTTGCTAGATTCAGTAGGTTTGATTTGGTTGAGTCGGCCTTGTTTGTGTATGTTTAGAACCCCTTTCCTGTTAGGATTTATTTTCTTAGATTTTTTGTAAATATATTAGGAAGTTTTTGTCAGAAAATGTCGAACTGGTATTATGAGGACCAATACAATGAGTATCCGGCTGAATTTCAAAATGGACATTATCCATATTATCAATATAGTGTGGATAGTAGTTGGGACCACCATCAACCTTTTGGAGGTTATTGATCATACCAGGGTGATCCCAATTACTATTCATATACACACCCGTCATATGAACGAAAATGAGCAAAATTCGAGTTCTTTGTCTTAGAGGGATGCCCTAAAGCAGATGCGATCTAGTACTCCATATGATGATCCAAATCCTTCTCCAGAAGAATCACACGAGCAGTTGCGATCCAGTACTATTTATAATCCATTTGTTTCTCTAGAGAATTCCCTCAAGAAGTTGACTAAGAATACAAATATACAGGCAGCGTGATCAAGAAATTGTCACTCCGATTGTGCTTCATGATGATAGTGTTATTTCTGGTTTAAATCCAAATAATTCTAATAATTATTCACCTATTCAAAAGGAAGAGGATTTGACTAGAGATACCACTGTTTTAGACGATGTAGAATTTTCTTGTTTTGAAGTCGATAATGGTTTAGAGGAACGGGTTTATCCTGAGAATACTGTTTTAGAGTCCAGCGATTCAGAAACAATAGTCTTAGGTAACAAAGATAGACCCTTAGATATTTTAAATATGAGTAAGGATGCACCACCTGATTATAACCTAGAAGAATCAATTGACCATTTTCAAGAATCTGACGATCTAGAAATTAGGAAAATTGTGACTAGTCTATTTAAAGACACTGAAAACTCTAAGTTTTGGGGTGACTATTATTGTCCATGTGTTTTACCTTTGACTCTTAGAAAGGTCCCTAACTTGGGACTTGACATATGCACCTCTACTATTTTACAAGATTATCTTCAAAATATATTTCCTGAGCCTGGTGATGTTCAGAAAGAAGTTCAGTTGTTAGAAACCCATCCTCTGGTCGATGTGGTTACCTAGAAAGTAATACCAAGATTGACTTTGTTTTTCCACCATAACTTTTTCTACCATATGTGGGAACGTATGAATCTCAAATGTATCAGTTATTAAGTTTTGAGACAAAGCCTAATTACTTTAGGGAATTAGAATCGACATATTTGCTCAAGAATGACTACAACCTTCATTGTAGTCAACTGTGTGGGTCAAATATGATTGACTTTGAGGATCCACAATTATTCAGGTCATTATTATGTGATTCTAAGTTCTTGATTGAGTTTTTCCATACTCTAGAAGCTGATTCTTTTGATGCTGAACCTTTTATATCCCATGAAAATATTTTATCTAGACCCTTTTATAGATCCTAAACCTGAACCACAACTAGATATAGTTGTCTTAAACAGAAAACTAGATAAGGGTATGCTCGGTTTGTTCATTTTCTTGGCCTGCTGCAGTTTCCTTTTGTTTGTGATAACACTATTTGATTCAGATGACCCACAGTTGTTTTGTCTATTGCTATATGATTTTATGAGGTGAATAATTCTTTCTTAGTCTGGATGAAGACTTTAAACTTATCACTTACTGGGAGGTAACCCATGCTCATGTGACACGGTAATATCCTTTTTTAACTCTTTTCTTCAAGTGGTAACAGTTTCTTCTTGTTCATGTTTTTAATCATTTATCTTTATAACATTGAGGACAATGTTAGATTTCAGTTTGGGGTATGGGAGAAACTTTTTGGTGCAATAATAAAACTCAAAAATTTAGAAACTTATGAACAATTCAGAATGACACTAACCATTCTAGGTAGATGGAACCAAAATTCTTATCTATAGGAATTGGTGTTCCCAGCTAAATGGTTTATTCATAAAAGGACAAAGCTCATGTGATAGAAATAACATGATAGTCGTCACCATACCACCTTTTGTTTTTAGTTTTGCAAAAAAAAATTGTTTCTCTAAGTGATTTGGTGGGGCGCCGCCAGGATGGAGTAGAGTGTTTGAGATCAAGCCCCATTATTGTATTTTATTTAGATCATTTTTAAAAAATAAAAAAAATAAAAAAAATAAAAAAATAAAAAAATAAAATCAAGTATCGACACTTTGATAGCAATATATGTGTGTGTTCTCGTTGTCTCCGTCGCCTAAGCAAGCGTGGAACGCAGGATCCATGAGAACTATCATGTAAGATGCTGATAAGAAACATGCGCTTGGATTCATTTGATCCAATCATAGTGTCAGTATATTTAATAAAATAATAAATAATTATTTTATTTTCAATAAATCGATCGCTGGGACCTTTGTATATACCAGCTGAGTCGATATTAGTATAAAGAGTAAGACCAGTGGGAGCGTATCTCAATCCATTAGGATTCATCCTGGCACTGACCTTCAGACATATATGGGAAACACCGTTCACCTTAGTCAACATGAGCAAACTTTATTTTTTTCCACATCCATCTTCTAAATCTTTTCATGTGATTGTACTTTGATAGATTCTGAGTATCGTGGTTGCACGACTATCTAAGTAGAGCTTTGTTTTCTTATATATGAATTTTAGTATGCTGAGTGCAAACTCGTGTATAGCAATTGGACTCATATAGGGTAATGATTCCCATAGCCGAAGAATTTAGTATGCCAACTAAATAGCTTGTTTAGTGTTTACCCTCAATCGTTCACAGGTAGCTAGGGTTTGGAGTAAAGATTTTATGGGTATACCTCTTGTAAACCCTCACGAGACTGAAACTCGTCTTATAGGGACACCTATGGGTTTAAAGGCTTATTGCACAAGCTAAGTGCAATCGCGATGCCTGTGAAAGTGAGTTAGGATTGTTATTTTATTTTTAGATTAAATTTTCTCGAGGACTAGCAAATAATAAGTTTGGGGGTATTTGATAGACACATTTTTGTGTCTAATTTGTTCCTAATTCTCTGTATTATTAGTGTTCGATTTTATACTTATTGTGTGATTTTATGTGATTGTAGGTATTTTTGAGAAATAAATATTTGTGGAAAAATTAGCTCAACAAGTGATAAAGGCACCCAAAATTACTAAAGGCACCCCACTTCTGGATAGGGGCACCTCTTTTCTTTGGTTCAAAAAGAGAAAAAAACGGGAATTTTAAAGTTACGCGTGAAAAGTTTCTGAGTTAGTTGGAACCGAGTATTTTTGGGATTTTTATGGCAGGTTTCGATATATCAATTGGAAGAAACAATCTAAAGTTGTTTAAACACGTCATTGAGAGTTTCTCGCCATTAAATGTGGCTGAAAATCCAATGTGTAGTCGGAAAAACTATTATTCTTGGGTTTAGATAAACTCGAGTTTGGATCTGTTTTGGAATAAGAATATTGAGTCCTTATCGATTAAGGATTAATTCTAGGGTTTACTAAACCTATTTAATCCAAAGAGAAGCAAGAAAAACGAGGGAGGGGGATTCGAGAAAAAAATCAGGGAGAAAACCCCTGGAGCTTCAATTCAAAAAGAACAGAGATTTCCTCGAGATTTGAGGGCTCTGTTGTATACAAAAAGGTTGTATCAAGTCCAAAAAATATTAGAGAGGTTGGGTCAAGCTCAAGAGGCCAACAGAAGGAGAAAAAAATCATCAAAGGGAAAAGTATTTTGTTGCTGCTGAAGAACACGAAGAACGGAGAAAAGACAACGGTTTCTTCAACCAGTTTGCAACGTTTATCTTGAGCTTTGCAATGTTTATCTTCAGTTGCAAATGTTTCTTCAACCCATCTACAACGGATATCTTAGCATCTGCAACGTTTATCTTCAGCTGAAAACACTTTTTTGTAACAGTAAGAATAGTGGTTTGCAACGCCATTACGCCATTGCAAACCATCTGTGTTATTATTTTTTTCTTCTTGTTACACACTTTTGAGCCATGAATAATTGTTTTGAGAAGGTGTACATCATGAGGAGCTAAACCTAACCACTGGGACAATGGAGGAAGCCATATTTCATGAATGAATGGTAACTATTTTTGATTCTTAATGACTTTTGCATTGGTTTTTAATTGATTTATGATTTTTCTTAATTAGTTGTGATTTTGTTTGATGGTATATGCTGGCACTTAAGAGCTTGTGATGGGCCATGCTTATAATTTACAATTAATATTTTAGAAATCTACTTTTGACAAAGAAACATAGTCAATAAAAGAGTTATAATTGTTATAGAGTCATTGTAGACATCAATCAGAAGTGATTTTGGTGGAATCCTGAGTTCCAGTTCTTCTCAACATTGTTAAAATCTTTTACTTATTTTCTAGTTTAACTCAGAATTAGGTCTAAAACGAATCTTCATAAGTCTCAGCGAACGAACACATTTTTACCACTTTTCTGAAACGATCATTTAGTCAAACAGTTGCCATATAATCCTTCTTATGAAAGTCTATCTTTAGAATATTCCCTCCGTTGCTTCATGGAAACTTCGTAAATTCCTTATTATTCGTATGATTCTTTGAATAAACTCAATCAATTAGCTGAAAATAAACGGAAGATGACAGAAAGACTTGAAGCGATAAGTACTACTCTCAGTGAACTTATTGCATGTTTATATGAGGAGGAAATTGAAGTAAAATGGTCAGTTGCTAATATTGCTCGAAATAAACTTAATTTCCAAAACAATGTTTCCAATTTAACCCTTGATAATAATGATAGATATTTAGGTAATCTGGTGGGGGAGGTTAGAATTGAAAGCACTACTAGTTTAATTAAGGTTCAACCATCTTCATACTATTATGATGATGAGGATAGTATTGATGAAGAATTTGAAATCCGTAGTCATAATGATCAGGAATTTTTTACAACAATTGAGCTTCATGATAAATATGATGTTTCTAGTTCTAATCCTAATGATGTTGACGATTATTTACCTATTCAAGAGGAAAAGGATTTAACTAGAGATACCATTGTTATAGATGGTGAAATATTTCCTTATTATTATGAAGATGATGATGGTTTAGAGGAACGAGTTTATCTTGAGACTAATGTTTTAGAGTCCAACGATTCAAAGACCATAGTCCCTGATAAAAATGATAGACTCATAGAGGTTTTAAATATGAGTGAGGATGTTGTCATAAACTGTAGGACTATTCATGATCTTTTAGCCTGCACTGTGTTTGAAATCAACTATTAGATGAACCTTTCAGTGAATCGGAGGAAGTCGACGAGGCTTTCTTTGATAATCTATTATAAGATTTTGATGATGTTGTTCGCTTAGATAACTAGTCCACAAAAGAAAGCGGGTATTGTGATGACCTTACGGACCCTAGAGTCCAACCTATAGTTTTTAGTCCATTTGAGAGTAATGTTTACCCTAAGTTTGGGGGTACTGATGATTCTTGTGGTTTTCAAGTATCCTTGCTGAAAGTTCCTCACTTGGGACTTGACATATGTGCTTCTACCATTTTAAGAGACTATCTTCATACACTTTTTCCTGGACCTAATTTTTTCCAAAAAGAAATTAAGTTGTCAGAAACCCATCCTCTGGTTGATGTGGTTTACCCGGTCTATGATACCATGATTGATTTTGTTGTCCCACCAATATTCTATTTACCAAATATGGGAACATATAAATTTCAAATGTGTCAGATATTGAATATTGGAGCTAAGCCTAATTATTTTAGAAAGTTTAAATCGACACATTTTTATGAGAATGACCACTAGTTTCATATATTCCATTGTGGTCATCTATATAAGTTAAATCTAATTGACTTCAAGGATCCATAATTATTTCGATTATTATTGTATGATTCGTAAATTGTGACTAATCCTTTCTTGGTCTGGTTGAAGACTTTAAACTTAGCGCTTTATGGGAGGCAACCCATATGCTTTTGGTATGCGGTGCTGGTAATATCCTTCCTTATTTCTTTTACTTTGTTCATTATTTCTCATAACCATGATTTCTTTTATCTTTAGAATATAGAGGACTATGTTCAATTTAAGTTTGGGGGTAAGGGAGAAAAATTAAAATTTTAGTTGTACCAAAAACTCCAAAATTTAGAAACTTATTAAAAATTCAGGATAACACTAACCATTCTAGGTCATGGAAACAAAATTCTTATCTATAGAAGTTGAGGGACCCAACTAAATGGTATATTCATAAAGGACAGAGCTCAGATGATAGAAATAGCATGATAGTCGTCACCATATCTCGGAGTCGTCATCATATCACGCTATGTTTTTATTTTTAAAAAATTTTGTGTTTCTCTAAGTGATTTTGTGGTTTACTAGTATCGCCTTGTTGTCGTCAGGATGAAGTAGAATGATTGAGATCAAGCCCCATTATTTTAATTGAACTTGACCATGAAAAAAAAGTGACACTTGGATATCAATTTGTGTGTGTTCTCCCTGTCTCCGTCGCCTAAGCAAGCATAGAACGCATGATCCATGGGAACTATCATGTAATCTGTTGACAAGGAGCATGCGCTTAGATTCAAAAGATCTAATCTTGTTGTCGGGAAAAATAAAATTAAAAGAAAAAAATGAATGAAATAAAAAAGTAAAAAGTAATTGTATATATTCAATAAATCGACCGCTGGGCCCCTTGCATATACAACTATTTTGATAGTAGAATTAGGATTCAGACCAGTGAGTGTGTATCTCAATCCATTAGTGTTCATCTTGGCATGATATTCATATAAATATTATGGGAAACACCTTTCACCATAGTCAACATGCGCACACTTCTATCTCTATATTCATCTTCTTAATCTATTCATGTGATTGTGGTTTGTTAAATTCCGAGTATCGTGGTCCATTGTACGACTTTCTGAGTAGTGCTTTGTTTTCTTATATATGAATTTTAGTACGCTTGAGTGCAAACTCGTGTACAATAATTGGATTCAAAACAGGGTAATTCCTCTCATAGCCAAAGAATTTTGTAGCCAACTAAATAGCATGTTTAGTGTCTACCCTCAATCATTCACAAGTAGCTAGGGTTTGGAGTAAAAGGTTTTGTGGGTACACCTCTTGTAAACCCTCACGAAACTAAAACTCGTCTGATAGGGACACCTATGGGTTTAAAGGCTTGTTGCACATGCTAAGTGCAACTACGATGCCTGCGAAAGTGAGTTAGGATTTTTATTCTTAAATTAGATTTGCTCGAGGACTAGCAAAATATAAGTTTGGGGGTATTTGATAGACACATTTATGTGTCTTATTTGAGCTCATATATATATATTACTTTTTCTCAATTGTTGTACTAATATCATCATTTTCCATGATTTTAGGTATTTTTGCGAAATAAACGATCGTGGAAAAATAAGCTTGAAAAGTGCTAAAAACACTCCCAAGACTTGGATAAAGGCATCACCCAGAATTGATAAAGGCACCCATCATATTGATAAAGACACCTACCTTCAACTTCAAAGAAAGAAATCTTGGCGGGAAAAATATCTTCTCTAACTGAATATTCTTGCACGTGATTTGGAAAGTATTTTAGGTCCATTTGAAGGGTTAAAACATAGATTACATTCTTGCCATAAAAGCAAGAGTTGTAGAAAACTTAAACATGTACGAATCAAAACAGAATCTTTCAAAATCATGGGTTTTGCTGTAAAAAGGAATGGAGTTTAATCTCGGGTGCTACTTGGTAAAAAATCAGTTGTAATAAAGGAGATAATATCTCCTTAAGATTGGATATACCGAGAGAATATTACTGGTGAGTTGTGAGAAGGAAATAACATCACATAGATTGATTATCGAGAGAAAGAAAATAATCTCCAAAGATTTTTTCTCATTAATTCTCGAAGATTTGGGAAGTGTTAATCGTTGTACTATAAATAAGAGAAGCTAGGAAGCAATTATGGGGTTGGCTTCGGCCAAAAAGCTAGAAAATAATTCTCTGCAAAATTTCTGGTGGTGTGAAGAAGATGAAGAAACTGTTACTAAAAGGTTGAAGAAACCGTGGTTGTAGCTGAAAAACTCTATTGCGCATTCTTTTATATTCAACTCTTTTGTAACAGATAAAAACAATGATCTTTTCTTCTCTGCAACAGTTCTATCTGTCTCAAATTCACTGTGTCTGTTTTATTTCTTCTTTTCAAAGCACTTTTGAGCCATGTATTTATCTTTTGAGTGTGTTTTGAGCACCATGAGCTAAACCCATCACTGGGATAATGGATGAAGCCATATTTCATAATTGTGTGGTAAGTATATTTAATGCTTTTACGACTTTTGCATTAATTTGATTTATGGTTTTTATTAATTGGTTGTCATTTATTTTGATGGATCATGCTTAACTTAAGTGTTTTGATGGCTCATGCTTAGGATTTATAATCAATGTTTTATAAATTTACTTTCGGAAAAGAATCAGAGTTATTAATTTTATCATATGAGCTATAATTTATCGAGAATTAATATTTGAACCACATGAATATGAAGTTTGGTGGAATTCTGAGTCCCAGTATCTCTTAATCTTTTCATCTTTTGTATATAATTGCAAGATTAAAATTAGAATTAGGTCTAAAATAAAATATTCACAAGTCTGAGAGAACGATACTTTTCTTACCATTGTATATAATCCATATCAGTATCCAACTGTCCCATTTGAATCTGCAAGTCAAATATAGCCATATCTTGTTTCTGCAGAGTTGCATCCTGACGCTGACAGCTTGCTTTCTATTCATGAGCACTTGCATGTTGCTTCTGTATCATGGCCTTCATCATCTCCTCTAAACTGGAACTCTGAGTTTGTTGTTGAGGTTGAGGATGGGGTTGGAATTGTGGTTGTTGAAAACCACTTTGTCGCCCATAAGCTGGTGGCATATTAGTTGCAGCTTGCTTGTTCGCATAACTGAAATTTGGGTGATCTTTCCAACATGGATTGCAGGTACTATAGTAGGTATCATACCTTAGCCTTGTATTAGGTAATAAAGCATTAACCTCGGCATCCTCTTCCTATGAAGGAGAAACTGCAGACGCGATACGATAAATTGTTTTTTCAATAATACTCAACCGTTTTTCCATATGTGAAGAGTTTCCTATCTCGCTAACTCTTCTGAAATTTAAGTCATGTCTGGTATCAAATTGTTGTGCATTCGAATCCATACTCTCAATCAAACTAGTCGCCTACGAGATCGTCTTTTCAGTAAGTGTACCTCCTGCAGCCGCATCAATCAAGTTTCTCTGTTCCAGAAGTAATCCTTCATAGAAATATTGAATGACGAGTGTTGAGGAGAAGTTGTGGTGTGGACATCTTGCTAACAACTGTTTGTACCTCTCCCAGTATTCATAAAGAGACTCCCCAGTAATCTGCAGAATGCTACTAATCTCTTTACGAGCAGATGCTGCCTTAGAAGTAGGAAAATACTTTTCAAGAAATAGCTTTTTCATCTTTGTCCATGTTGTAATACTCCCTGAAGGAAGGTAATACACCCATTCTTCTGCTAAGTCTGTTAATAATAATGGAAAGACTTACAGCATAGTCGTTTTAGTATCATCGGTTCCATGTCTAAGACTCGTCATCGTGTTCTGAAATTGTTGAAGGTGACGATTTTGGTTTTCACCTGCATGTCCCTTGAACTTAGGTAGATGATGAATCATATTCAACTCCAGCTCCACTGGTGCAGCTATGTTAATGCACAATGGTTGCGAATCTAAGTATGGAGATGTCAACTCTCACAACTTCTTCTCTGGAGGTTGTTGACCACCCATCTCTTATAGAGGTGGATCTTGTATCAAAAATTAAGGTTCTTGTAGTATTATCCCCTTGCGAGTTTGAATCCCGCACCTTCGTTAATCCCAACGTTTAGGTGCCACAGATCAAGTACCTGAATTCAAAAATCTAGAAAACAAAGTTAAAAACAAAAAATAAACCTAAAAACAAAAATAATGGAAGTCAGGTTCGTTCCTACGAGGAACAAGGTGTTTAAGTTTTCAACTATCACAAAGGGGGATTTGTTTTAGGATTTTAGCAAAGTAAATAAGAAAGCAATTAAAGTTAAAGTTGTAAGCAATAAAGAGACATATGATCGAGGAATCATTCTTCGTTACTAAACAATTATTGAATTAGTATACTCATCTATCATTCATTCATCACAGATTATCACCAACTGTAGAATAACATCTAGATCAGTGTTATCCCCGAAACTCCTTATATCACTGGATACAGGAGTTCTCGCGTACCAGATTCTATTCATCCTAACCAGCTAGTAGTATATCACTCAGGTTGTAATTTGGTAGAATGTTTTATATTTTGTGAATATATAGGTTAATCCTAGCAGTTAGACTCTTAGATCAAAGTCCACTTACTAGTGTTGTTCATACACATAATTGCTCCACATAATCCCTCTGCAAAGTCTCGTTTTCTGTAATTGTGTAGTCAATGGACTATTACTTATCTCACAACTCAATACTAGCAGTCGATTAAATCAATAAATCAATTCAATTAGCCACCTAAACAATATATCAATCAATCATAAATATTCTTTATGGTATAAACAAACGATAATCATATGAAGAACTCAAAATAGAATCATATATTAGATCAAATCATGATTAGAACTTAGAATTCATCCTTAATCAATTAGGTTTTTATCTACTCATGGATGTAGAAGCATCCATGTTATACATATAAGAAAGTAGATTAGAAATCGTTACGATAATGGAACCTCTTTGAAACCCTAGCTTTCTCCTCTTGTGTTGTTGATCTCCTCTAAGAGTTGCAAAGTTGTGTAAAGGTGTTAAATTCTCCCTTGCTAATGACTTGGGAGTCTTCTTATATAGTGCTTATGATATCTAGGGCTTAGAATCCTTCCGGGACCGGGTTTTCCTCGTTTTAGAAGCCAAAAAGCGTTCAGTTACGTCCAGAGTTCGGCTGGCTCTTTTGGTGACCTTCCCAACCGAAACTAGCAAGTAAAAATAATCTTGATTAAGTACAAAGTTCCGCTCGGTCATGGTGGGAGAGTTCCCAACCGAACCTTCTCCTGGAATCTTTTCAATTCCTAGCCGAACATCTCTTTGTAGACTTCGTTCTTCGCCGAAATTAGACCTAAAAGTTTGGTTGGCTTCATTGGGAATTCTTCTAACCGAACCTCTCTCTGTAATAGGACCATTAAATCATCTTATAACCGAACCTTTATCTTTAAATTCTTTCGCAAACTCGATTTATCATCTCTAAGTTCGGCTTGCAAGCTCTCAGCCGAACCTTCTTTTGTAGACTCAAATCTTCCAAGTTTGTTTTGCCCATAACATCTTCGTCCGGAGTCGGAATGACCTCATTCTTTTTGCGTTATCTTTATATTTTAAATTTATTTCAATATAGAGTGAATAAATATTAGATTCGAATGAGTTACATGTGGTCCTTTCTCTAGCTCCAATTGTAGCACTTTTGTAGCCATTTCCTTAAATTTCGGATGATTCACCTAATATAAGAAATAAGATAGAAACCGAACATAATACCAAGTAATATGCAAGAATTATATATAAAAAAAGTATGGATTTGACACTAGAAACATATAAATTAAGTAATTATCAGCAGACAAAGGAGATATATTTGGTTTTGGAAGAGTTTTATAACTACAATATAGAAAGAGAATTGCTTGTTACCGTTAATCACTATTGAAGAAGAATTAAAGGAGAGTAGAGTTTAACGAGGATAGGGAGTTTGAGTAGTTGTAAAACTTGATGGATTGAGCAAGAATTCAGCTGATTGATAAGCTTTCAACCTAAAACTCAGTTGAGATAATTGTTCCTTCCATTGATTTGATTGATGAACGGTGTTGATTGGTAGAGTTTTGGGTGTTTAAGTCGGTTTGGAATTATTGGTAGTAATTGATTTTAATTTGTAGGAAAGTGGAGGTATAAAAGGGGACGCACATAACCTAGAAGAGAACCAACCTCTCACGACCGCACCTCAACAAAGAAGAGCTAAAAAGCTCTTCTCCAACCTTCACATCAACTTCCTCTCTAAAACCAGTTCTACCACCTGCTCTACTCCGCACCACAACAATACCAATAAAGCAGCAGGCCTGAGTTCTTCAAGCCCACTACATAAGTTGGATTTCTTGGGTTTTCTTAGTTTGGTCTGAATTCTAGTTTTATCTTTCTTTGTTTTTATTTTTGATAAACTTTATTATTATGTATAATTAAGTTTTTATATGATTAAAGATGATTTCAATGTCCCAGACGTAAAACTTTATTAGTGATATAAATTTATTTGGAGTTTTAATTATTTATCGATTGTTTTTACAGTAATACTCTATATTTTTGTTTATCGTTTCCGGTCGGTTTTAATCGAGTTAGCTTAGGTTATTGTATCCTTTATCTTAGCCTGGGTGGGTTACTTTAACTAAAAAGCTACAAGTTTTGGGTGAGAGTATAATCACCTAATTATTTTATTAAGTGGATAAAATTTAAAAGAAAATGAAAAGGTAAATAAAATAACTAAAGAAATTATTAAATATATGAGATTTAATATTAGTATAAGGTTTATATTAAATTACGGAGAAAACCAAAAAGATTAGAGAGAGAAGGAGAAGGAGAAGGAGAAGAAGAGGAAGCTAGGATGTTTAGAGAAGAAGGAAATGGAGAATTAAGAGAAATTTGTATCTCATAAAAAGGTAGAATGCTAAACCCCTTTTTTCTTTGGGTGTTTTTCCTGATTTCAATTTCGTATGATTTTGTGTTGTTAGTTTTCAGTAATTTATATACATAAATATATGTCTCTGATTGATGATCGACTTTTATTTTTATTATATAACATGCTTAGGTATCTGTGATTAAAATTTGAAGATAATCCACCGTAAATTCACCGTTGAATTATGTTTGAACTAGGATGTTTAATTCTGAAATTTCTGGACAGTTTTTTTTTGTTTGTTCTTGATTGTGTTTCAACAATCTTCATGATATTAAAATGATTTGAGATCTTGAAAAAAGTTGTTGGTTTATGTATTATGTTTAGTTGTGCTTTGGATTTGCTCAATTTAAGGTCAATATGAATTTAATTTGAATATTTTGGTAACATGATGTAATATGCTAGTTTTTATAATAATTTTGTAAAATGAATATCTTTTGTTTAAGTCACTGGTTTGCTGTTAGTTTTGGATATTTAATATATAAATATGTTAGAAATGTTCATCTAAAATTTAAAGACAATCGGATCAAGTTATCATTATGAAATCTATAATATAAGATTCTGTGGTTAGTGTGTTTGCTTAAATGCTTAAAAGAAATACAAGTTTTTTGTCATATGTTTCTAAGCCATGGTTTGCTAGTATTGTTTGTAAAAATAATTTACAAAAAAGGAAATGAGTTCATGTTTTTCCGTTAGATGGAACTTGGTTCCATGCTAACGGCGGATAATGACTCCCGAGAGAGAATGTGTAATGATTCCCAAGAACGTATAGGGTAATGGTCCCCTGATCCATCGATGGCGGTTGTCCGTGTCGAGGTAAACGATATGTGGTTGTACGAACCAAGGTTTTTCGTATCGTGAACTCATGAGTTGAAATCTGAATAGATGACTTGTTGGAAACATTATTGGTATTATGAACTCGTGCATTGAAATCTAAATTGGATGACTTTCTGGAAACATTGTTTACATTGTGAGATTACTTGTTGAATATGCTATTGATTCCTCGAAGTTATGTTGTATTCTCTTGTTTTATGTCAATTGGGGTGAGCTGTCATCTCACCCCAATTGACATTCCTTGCAGATTTCATGGAAGTTGAGAATGGAACTAAGAAGTTAGTTAGCTTAATGATTGAATTGTTCTTGTATTGCTTGAATTGTAATTTGGTTTAAAATATTTGGTTGAAAATGTTATTAAGGATGAATAGTGGATTCATATGCTTCAATTCATGATTACTTAAAGTTTCAATTATACTTGATATGAAAAGTAAATTAGTTAAAATATTTGTGCATCTGTTTGTTCCGACCCGTAACGCCTTGAGGTATTACATTTACTATCTAATATTTTATGGGTAATTCTTAGATTATTAGAACGTGTGCTAAATTAATCTATTGGTTATTCTATTTTTAGTAGAAGTTAGGGGATAAGTGTAATAGTCTCTTAGTTCTATACACAAGTAGAAATCGCGAGACCTTGCAGAGGGGTTTTGTAGAGTAATTGCGAGTGAAGACAACACCAGTAAGGGAACCGGGCATACTGAGTTTAACTGCTGGGATCAAACCTAAATTCACAAACCCTAAAGCGTTTGAATGAGTTACATCTTGTAAGCGAACCTCAAGGTAGCTCAGTTGGATAGATTCCGGTGACTAAGCGTACCTTTTATCCGGTGATATAAGGAGTTTTGGGTATAGCTAATTGTACCTGCTATTCTACGGTTGGTGATAATTGATTCTGACGAAAGATAGATGAGTATACTAATTCAGTCAACGTTTGATAACAGCGAATGACTCCATAATCATATTTATTTCCTAGTCATCTTTTTATTATTATTTTTAATTATTTTAAACAACCAACCCCCTTTTTTCAGTATTTAATCTAATTTTGCTAATCTAAATAACCTATCAATTACACAACTCTCTGTGGGAATGATCCTTACTACCGATATATTACTAGTTAATTAGTGGGAAATATATTGATTAATTTGTTGCACTTACGACACGTATCAAATTATGGCGCCGCTACCGGGGAGCATTGGTTAATTGATTTGTTATTTGTTTTAGCTTGTTTTAGTAGTTTAGAATATTTTTTACGTTTTTCTTTAGTGCTTTTCATATTTTTTTTAGATTTCGTGGTGTTAACAACTCGTTGAAGGAGTTCAAATCTCGTCAAAAGAGGGAGGTAAATTCTGAAAACAGGTTGTAAGCATCACATTTTGTTTTTGTTTAGATTTTCTCTTTATTCTTGTGAGTCGTCATGTTTCCTTACGGAAATAACATATACGATGCACAAGATCAATCATATAACAGTGGTAATCAATACGGTTTTCAATATCAGTCTTATGACAACTACCAACCATACCAAATTTATAACCAAAACCAATCTTTTGGCTATGACCAATACCCTACGGAACCTTATGGTTATTCTCATACATACCAACAACCTTATGACGGGAATATAAGTGAACGATCACGAGGATGGGAGGATAGTTATACTTCTGATCAGTTGTTTTCTATTAATGTGCAGATGTCAAAGAGTTTGGAACTAAGAACTTATGATAGTACATCTAGACCTACTCCTCTTTATCATGTTCTTTCTTCACTCATTCCAAAAGAAGAAATATGGTCTGAAAATTCTATAGCGAGTAATGGCGGAAATGTAAGAAAAATCTTTAATCAACACGATCAACTGGAAGAAGATACAGCATCAGAAGAGACTCTTCAGGAAATTAACATGGTAATACAAATGGAAATCCAACGTCGTTGGGATATTGAAGATTATGAGGTTGACCCTGATTCTGAAGATGAGCAACCTTTCGAAGTTCCTTGTAACAATGATGAAGTTATTCCAACTATATATCATAATAACGATCATTCGTCTATTCAAAAGGAGGAGACTTGATATGACATATCTATTGTTATAAATGGTGTAACATACTCAAACGAAGATCTTAGGATTTGCAGTGATGAACTCCGATGATGAGTGTGTTGAAGAGATAAAGATTAAGAATGAAACCAAATTGATTAGTGTTGTGGAACACCCAATTGAGTTTTCCAAGGTTAAAATTAACGCTGATATTTCGATTGAAGCAGAAACTGATAGAGAATGACTTTCAAAAAGTTTGATACAGGACCACGATACATATGAGGTAAATGATTCATTGCATACCCATGGTGAGGATCACGTAAAAGGTTTGTCTAATCCTTTGCATAACTATATATATTTTGATTCTCCACCAATAGAAATAGTTCCCCACAAGGTTGTCCCGATTTTTAAGGAGCTAGATCACTTAGGGTTGAGTATGTATGCTACAAAAATCCTTATTATTTTGCTTCTAACTATCTACCACTAGATGTGTTTTATTCTGATACTGTGCAGGCTCACCGAGAGGAACCCAAAGAAGTTCCCGCATTATATGTTCTTTATACACTTCCAAGTGTAGAAAAGACTAAGTGTGGGGGAACCTTCCACCAAATAACAGTTTTCTTATTTTATTCATATGCTAACGTTTTTGTGAAGTTGTTATTAGAACTGCAAATTATTATCTGGGTGGATCCCCAGATTTTCATATTATTGGTGTACGGACGCTAACAAGAAGGTCAGGCTGAGGACGTTAAACTAAGCGCTGAATGGGAGGCAACCCATTAGTTTTGTATTTGTATCATTTGCTTTTTTTTTTTACTTTCATATCATATTCGGGATTACCCATCTTGATTATACATTGGAGGAGTCAATTTACATTAAGGACAATTTAAAGTTTAAGTGTGGGGGTGTGATTAAACATATAGATTTTTAGTATTCACTTTTGTAGGTAGATTTTTTGAACTTTTTGTACATATTTGCATGAAAACCTCCAAACTTTCTGATATTTTAGAGTCACTTTGTATACTTCTAGCTAATTTTGCATACAAAGTTCTTACCGAAATAACTGAACTTAAAAGTATTAGAGATCTATATTCAGGTTTCTTAGTTGTTGAGAGGTAATGCCGTCAAAAAGGGACTTAAACCGCCGGTGGCGAACTAGGTGCAGAAAGAATACAATATTAGAGAAGCTGATCATTCAATACCCATATATGAGTGAGGCACCAACTTTTAATTCTTTGTACCTGTCTAAATTATCCGTTTAGAGTGTTTTATCTGCATAAACTCTGAGTAGAATGATGAGCTACTCAACCTCGCACCAATTTCAGCACTACTTTTTGATCTCTTGAGCGCTAGTTTTATCAATCATGAGGGTGACATCAGAATTATGAAAAAACCTTACCTTGTAGTTTGATTTGCAGTAGGCACCATTCTCTGTCTCTCGACAAACAACAGGTCCATAGAAACATACCATCATCATCAACATGCGGAACATTACAAATTTGAAGAAAGTTGAAGACGTTCAAGGTTTACAAGCAACACTACAAAGAAGAGAAAATTTCATATTCAAAATGAAGTAACAATACAAAGAGCAGAATTTTATATCCTAGTTGAAGACTAAGTACAAGAGCGAAAATATTAAAAAAAAATGAATTTTTATAAATTTTATGAAATCGAGACAATACAAGTTGTGAAGAATCAAGTGGTAAAGTCCTTTCTTCACGGCCATATTAGTTTCATTGTTATTCTTTTAGTTTGTTTTCATAATTCTTGTCATAAAAAAAAAACGAAAAAAAAAAAGAAAAAGGAAGAAAAAAAATTTGAAAAATGATATAAAAAAAAGAGAAAAAAAGTAATTATATTGTTTTAGAGTATCTTTATTTTTGTATTCATTCAATAAAGTCGTGGGGAAGAAGAAATCATCAAATAAGTTTCAAGCAACAAGAAATTAAGGAAAGAGTTACAAACTTTCGAAGTTCTAAGAAGTTCAAGAGTTCATCATCTACAGTTGAAGCCGAAGACGGAGATGTTTCTATGGGACGTTGTGAGAATGATGTTGATTGTAGATTGAATGAGAAGGTGAGTGAGCATTTTCATCCTCATATAGTGGTTGATTTCCTTTCTTAGAGATCATTAGGAAAAAAAAAGGGTTATTTTTGTCCCATATCTCTATGGGATAACAAAATATAATTCTGAAGGTTAATTTTCCTTCCCACCATTCAACGTGTGCAGGATTTCTATCTTCACTTATGCATGCACACATGAGAACCATAAAGTGCGTCTTTTGAGTGTAATTTCATAAAACCTTATTGGCGAGGCAGAAGTCGAGGCGGAATGCTTATTCGATCGCTTATCGAGGATGGATTCTTTCATATAGTGGTTTTCTCCTAACTCAAGAGTTAAGCATGAGAATAATGTGCTTTGACATTTCTAACTTCTTATTATTACTGTGCAGTCACTTTACATCCTCATAGTTTTTTGGATGCTTGTGACTTTGAAGTTGGAGTAGGTTTTGTGGGTATATCTCTAGTAAACCCTCACGAGACTATAACTCGTCTACTAGGGACACCTAGGGGTTTAAAGGCTTGTTGCATATGCTAAGTGTAATCGTGTCCTCAACGAAAAAGAGTTATATTTTAGTTTAGCTTGCTCGAGGACTAGCAAAAGCTAAGTGTGGGGGAATTTGATAAGTGCATATTTTACATATTTAGAGTATCAATTTCATACTAATATTTTTCTTGTGAATTATTATATATTACGTTTGTTTTTGTTTATTTATCTTTTAGTAGGTGAAATTATCCAAAAGAAATGAATTGACACTTAATTGTGCAAGAGAAGAGGTGCTACAAAGGAAGAAGGACCCTATACCAGGTGTAACTTGTTCAAATCTAGGATTTGTTATCATCATCATGTAGAGACGAAGAAACGAAGCCAACGGCAAAGAATAAAGTCATTCCGACTTCTTATGAAGACATTATGGGCAAAACAAGGATTTAGACATGTCGGTTCCCCCCGAAACTGACAGTGTAACGAGTTTAATACAAGGATTACTAAAGGCACCTGTTGAATTACTTGAGGCTGTCAGATTTCGAATAGTTCAAAGGCACCAGTTTTGTAGATATAGGCCACTATCTTTTTCCCCAAATACAAATCGTGGAGAAGAACTTGATGATGGTTATTGCCATTACTGTTTGTGAAGTTAGTGAGGTTGAGACGCTACTATGGGATGCTGCTATTATCACTGATCAATGGGATAAGATGAAACTCGACGAAACAGGGATGGTGGCTATTTATTTCGAAGATGGATCCTCTCGATGGAAGCTAATGTCATTGATGGGAGATGTTGTTTCGAGTTGAAGTGGTCAGTGATAATGATGGCAGTAGTGATTATGAGGCTGTCAATGGAGTTTGGCAACAAGAGAGATTCAAAGTGACGAAGAGAAGAATAAATGGCAGAGATCATGATGGTGATCGTGATGGGTTTCACTGCCCTTGAAGGTGGTTGGTTGCTGCTTCCATGGAAAAGGATAGAGCTTGAGTCAGAGATGGGCAATGAGGCTGTTGACATGAACTGGTTCGAGAGTTGATGTGATGGTAATCATGATGTGGTCACTCGGTGATTGATGGAAAATAAGGGATGAAACTTGTAGTTGAGTCTGTCGAGTTGATCAGGCAATGGTTGTTGTATTAAGCTCGAGGTGGCAGTTGTCGAGAAGGGCAGTCTGTGGTGATTGAGCAGTCGATGATGGTTATATTGAACTCGAGTCTGTATAGGTGGGGATGCTGGTCAGTTCAGGAAATAAAATGGCAGTGACGGAGCTTGGTGACTTCGAGCAGATAAAGGAGATATATTTGGTTTTGGAAGAGTTTTATAACGACAATACATGGAGAGAATTGCTTGTTGCCGTTAATCTCTATTGAAGAAGAATTTAGGGAGAGTAGAGTTTAAGGCGGCTAGGAAGTTTGAGTTGTTATCAAACTCGATGAGTTGAGGAAGAATTCAGCTGATTGATAAACTTTCAACCTAAAACTCAGTTGATATAATTGTTCCTGCCATTGATTTTAATTGATGAACGCTGTTGATTGATAGAGGTTTGGGTGTTTAAGTCGGTTTGGAATTTTTGGTAGTAATTAGATTCGAATTTGTAGGAAAGTGGAGGTATAAAAGGGGACGCACAGAACCTAGAAGAGAACCTACCTCTCACGGCCGCACCTCCAACCTTCATGTCAACTTCCTCTCCAAAACCAGTTCTACCACCTGCTCTACTCCGCACCACAACAATACCAACAAAGCAGCATGCCTGAGTTCTTCAAGCCCACTGTATAAGATGGATTTCTTGGGTTTGCTTAGTTTGCTATTTTTATTTTTCATAAACTTTATTATTATGTGTAGTTAAGTTTTTATATGATTAAGGATGATTTCAATGCTCCAGGCGTAAAACTTTGTTAGTTATATAAATTTATTTAGAGTTTTAATAATTTATCGATTGTTTTTACTATCTAATATTTTATGGGTAAATCTTAGATTGTTTGAAACGCGTGTTAAGTTAATTTATTGGTTCTTCTATCTCTAGTAAAAGTTAGGGGATAAATGTAATAGTCTTTTAGTACTCTACACAAGTAGAAATCACAAGACCTAGGGGTTCTGTGGAGCAATTGCAAGTGAAGACAACATCAGTAAGTGAGTTTAACTTCTGGGATCAAACCTAAATTTACAAACCCTAAAGCGTTTGATTGAGTTACATCTTGTAAGTGAACCTCAAGGTGGCTCAACCAGATAGAATCTGGTGACTAAACGTACTTGTTATCCAGTGATATAAGAAGTTTTGGGGATAGCTAAACGTACCTCCTATCTACGGTTGGTGATAATTGATTCCGACGAAAGATAAATGAGTATACTAGTTCAGTCAATGTTTGGTAACGGCAAATGACTCCCTAATCGTATTTCCTTCCTAATCATCTTTTTATTATTATTTTAAATTATGTTAAACAACCAACCCCCCCTTTTTCAGTATTTAATCTAATTTTGCTAATCTAAATAACCTATCGATTACACAGCTCTCTGTGGGAACGATCCTTAGTGTCGCTATATTACTAGTTAATTAGTGGGAAATATATTGATTAATTTTTAGCACTTACGACACGCATCATAACAAAAACTCCAAAATCTAAAAACTTATGAACAATTCAGGAAGACACTAACCAATCTAGGTAGATGGAAACAAAACTCTTGGATGTAGGAATTGGCGTGCCCAAAACAACTAACAATGCCGCATAATACGACGATTTATAACTTCACGCCTTCAAAATTGAAAACAAGATGAAATTGAAGAACTTATGAATCATAAGTGACTCCCCAGTCGTGATCCGGCAAATATGGCAGAACTACCAGATCAAAAACGATAACATAAATTGTTAGAATTAAAAATGGATTCTTACTTAAAATGATTTTTGTTACTTAATATATCTTAGTGGGATCAAGGGTCACTAGTCCAAACTTGGGGTGGAAAAGTAAAGCCATCCATTTTCACTTCTTAGTGAATGAGAAACCTTTGGTTTGTTCCATATTGGGCAAACCAATGAGGAACTTTATCCTCTTTACCACAAACGTTTTATATAAGGAAAAAGAACTAGTGGATTGGATATGGACTTAGGAAATGGACTAGTGGGCAAATGCACACATGTGCGGTGCTTCGCACCGAAGCACCGCGGGCCGCGGGCTTGCGGAGCTTGCGTGTGCTTTTACGTGTGCTTTTGCGTGAGCCTTGGTGTGACCTTTGGTGTGCTTTGCGTGTGCCTGCGAGTGCCTGTGTGTGCCCATCTGAGATCCAACGGTTTTATATTTTAATTTTGTACATTAAGTATTTTACCGTTTTGAATTTATAAATTTAAATCAGGTTTAATAACAAAATCTTTTAATTAAATATCTCGAATTAAATATGTTTAATTAATTGGTTTTTTACCGTTTGATAATTCAACAGTCTTCTTCTTCTTTAAAAGAAAAACAAAAGTCAGATTTTTTCTTACCCCAGTCGCAGCCACTGACCTCAGAAATTTTCTGGAAAGGACTTCAAGAGATGGCAGTCTAAAATGTTATTTTTCCTGAGTTTCCACATACTAGATGATATGGTTCTGAAGCCGTTTGATGAGTCTCTGAATGAACATGAAAAATTACAGGACTTAGAAAGTTGGAAGAGAAGTAATTATATGGCCAAAAATCATATCTTAAACTTCCTAGAAGATGCTTTATATGATTTTTACAATGCTAAGGATAATTTTAATGCTTACAATTTATGGACTGCACTACAAGATAAATATGAAGCAGAAACAGCAGGAAGTAAAAAATTCCTGGTTGCACGTTTTCTGGAATATAAAATGATGAATGATAAATCAGTGGTTGATCAGTTTCTGGGAGTTGCAAAAAATTATTAATGAAATAATTGCTGAAGGAATGGTTATTGACGAAACATTTCAAGTTTCTGTTGTTATTGAAAAATTGCCAAATTCCTGGGTTGAATACAAGAGAAGACTAAGGCATGAAACTGGTGAAATTTCCATGGTAGAATTGGGCAAGAAAATCCAAGTTGAAGAATTGTTGTGTTCAAAGGACAAGAATGTTTCTTCTGCAAGAGATATGTGAAACAAAGCTCACGTCATCGAACATAAATTTGCTAATCTAAGTCTGGACCACAACAAGCGCAAGCCTGGCCCGCAAAGAAAAGGTACCTTTCAAAAACCAAAATCTGTTATTGGTAAAATTAAGGGAGCATGTTATGTTTGTGGTGTGTCTGGCCATATGGCAATTCATTGTAGAAAACGCAAAGATGCAAATTTTAAGAAATCAAATGTAAACTTAGTTGAAAGTAGTAAAAATGATTTTTCTGGCACGGTGTCTGAGGTTAACTTAGTTACCAATGTGAGAGACTGGTAGGTAGACTCTGGAGCTACCAAACATGTCTGCGGAAGTAAAGACATGTTCACCTCCTATCAGACGGTAGGAGAAGGAGAAAAACTCAATATGGGTAATTCATCTGCAGCACAGGTTGCAGGAAAAGGAAAAGTTTCGCTGAAGCTCTCCTCTGGGAAAATCCTCACATTGAATGAAGTTTTACATGTACCAGACATCTGCAAGAATCTCGTTTCAAGTGGTGTGCTAGATGATAAGGGCTTTAAGATTGTATTTGAGTCTGGAAAAGTGATTACCACTAAGGGAAAGGATTTTGCGGGAAAGGGCTATAAGGCTGAAGGCCTATACAAATTATCTGTAACCTCTGTTGAAGTTAATAAAATTGATTCTTCTTATGTTGTTGTCTCATTGAATATCTGGCATGGTAGACTTGGTCATGTAAATTATAAATCAATGAACAAATTGGCAAACTCTGGCTGCATTCCAAAATTAAATTTGGAATATGAACATAAATGTGAAGTTTGTGTAGAATCAAAATATGCAAAGAAGCCCTTTAAGAAAAATATCCTCAGAAATTCTAATCCCTTAGAGTTAATTCACTCAGACTTAGTTGATATGAAATCAATCCAAACTAGAGGTGGTAAAAAATGGTTTGTCACTTTCATAGATGACTGTACTAGATACTGTCATATTTACTTGCTTAAAGGGAAAGATGATGCTTTAGAAGCATTTAAATTATATAAATTAGAAGTAGAAAACCAATTGAACACCACAATTAAAACCATTAGATCTGACCGTGGGGGTGAATATGTAATCCCTATAGGAGACTTTTGTGCACAACATGGCATTATTCATGAGGTAACTCCTCCTTATTCACCATAATCAAATGGAGTGGCTGAACGGAAAAACCGAACCCTTAAGGAGATGATGAATGCCATGTTAATCAGTTCAGGACTAACGGCGAACTTGTGGGGGGAGGCCGTCCTCTCAGCTTGCTATATCCTGAACAGAGTGCCCCTTAAAGGATCAATCAAATCACCATATGAATTATGGAAAGGCAAACAACCCTCTTATGGATACCTCAAAGTGTGGGGGTGTTTAGCCAAGGTCTCTATTCCTCCACCTAAGAGGACTAAAATAGGACCTAAAACAGTTGATTGTGTCTTCATAGGATATCCCGAACACACTACTGCTTATAGGTTTATGGTTGTGAGTTCTGAAAACTCAGAAATTAGTGTAAACACCATTATGGAATCTAGGGATGCTACATTTTTTAAAAATGTGTTTCCGTTGAAATCTGAATCTCGCATGATATGTGATGATCCCCTAGATGTCCCTTCTTCTAGCCATATTTTACCGATAGAAGAAGATGAATCTGTTTATGAACCTAGAAGAGGCAAAAGACTTAGAATAGAAAAATCTTTTGGGGCAGACTTCATAACCTGTTTAGTTGAAATTGATCCACAAACCTATAAAGAGGCCATGACTTCGTCTGAAGCTCCATGGTGGAAAGAATCCAATATTAGTGAGATGGATTCTATTGTTCAGAATGAAACCTGGGAGATAGTATATTTACCTCCAGGGTGCAAACCCATAGGCTGTAAATGGATCTTCAAGAGAAAACGTAAGGTAGATGGAACTGTGGAAAAGTATAAATCTAGACTAGTAGCTAAGGGGTATAAACAAATAGAAGGTGTAGATTTCTTTGACACTTATTCACCTGTCACTAGAATTACTTCCATTAGGATGCTAATTGCAATCGCTGCAATTCATAACCTAGAAATACATCAGATGGATGTAAAAACTGCGTTCCTAAATGGTGAATTAGATGAAAAAATTTATATGGACCAACCCGAAGGCTTTGTAGTGAAGGGTTATGAAAACAAAGTGTGCAGACTTAAAAAGTCTTTATATGGCTTGAAACAAGCACCGAAACAATGACATGAAAAATTTGATCATGTAATGTTCTCTAGTGGATTTAAAATAAATGAAGCTGACAAATGTGTGTACAATAAATCTATAAATGATGCATGTGTGATTGTATGCTTGTATGTTGATGATATGCTTATACTAGGCACAACCTTAGAAATCATTAATTCCACTAAGAACATGTTGAGTGAGAACTTTGACATGAAAGACTTAGGTCCTGCTGATGTAATCCTAGGGATGAAAATTAAAAAGGAGTCTAATGGATTCAGTCTTAGTCAATCTCATTATGTTGAATCAGTTCTTAAGAAATTTAACCAGTTTGATAGTAAACCTGCAAGTACTCCATTTGACCCTTCTTGTAAACTCAAGAAAAACAAGGGGGATGGAGTCTCACAACTTGAATATTCACGAGTCATAGGAAGTCTGATGTATTTAATGAACTGCACAAGACCAGACATTGCCTATGCTGTGAGTAGATTAAGTGGTATACCTGTAATCCAGGTCATGAACATTGGGATGCACTTTTCAGAGTGTTGAGATATCTTAAATACACTTTAAACTACCGTTTAAGTTATGAAAGACACCCTGCTGTTCTTGAAGGATACTGTGATGCAAACTGGATAGCAGACTCAGAGGAGTCTAAGTCTACGAGTGGATACGTATTCACTCTAGGCTGTGGATCAGTGTCTTGGAAGAGTTCCAAACAGACCTTATCGCTCGATCCACTATGGAATCCGAGTTTATTGCGTTAGATAAAGCAGGAGAGGAAGCCGCTTAGCCAAGATGTTTTTTAGAAGATATTCCTCTCTGGCATAGGCCTGTGCCAGCTATATCTATACATTGTGATAATCAAGCTGCAATAGCTAATGCTAAAAACAACAACTATAACGGAAAATCTATTCAAATTAGGAGAAGACACAATTCTCTAAAACAACTAATCTCAACTGGCGTTATTTCTGTTGACTTTGTGAGGTCTAAGGAGAATATCGCGGATCCTTTGACGAAAGGCTTGTCCAAGGAGATAGTTAGTAATGCATCAAGGGGGATGGGGCTTAAGCTCATAAATGAAAACTTGCCATGAAGGATACTCAACCTTGCTGACTGGAGATCCCAAGATCAAGGTTTTGAATGAGACAACTAATTTGTGGCGGGTAAAAATTAAACACTATCAGGGAATTATTTTCTCTGTCCCTTCCCTATGGTGTAGACGTGATAGTGTGACTGCATGTGAGGATGACTTATAATAAAAGTCTTAATGAGTTCTATAGTTTCAATTTAAGATTGAAATGGGGTGTAGCAGTTAACACTCTTGATAGAACTCACCTATCTGAATGAGGAAGTGGGTCGCTTCCTATGAGAATTAAGCTGATTCTCTAGAGCATTCTGAGAAAAAGGATATGTCCAGGGCCAAAACGGACACAACGGCGTGAACTTAACTGCACTCTTGAGAGATATCTCGCGTAAGGAGCTATTGATGAATTACACCAAACCATGGCAGTTCAAGACATCGCGTTCACTGACCATCAAGTAGTTCCGGTACTTCTCACTAAGCAGAGGTTCAATTCCTTATGGACAACTATTGCTTAAGAGGTATTTCTCGTTTTTCGGTTTTCTGATTTATCGTTTTCTTCATTCATGTGGGGGATTGTTAGAATTAAAAATGGATTCTTACTTAAAATGATTTTTGTTACTTAATATATCTTAGTGGGATCAAGGGTCACTAGTCCAAACTTGGGGTGGAAAAATAGAGCCATCCATTTTCACTTCTTAGTGAATGAGAAACCTTTGGTTTGTCCCATATTGGGCAAACCAAGGAGGAAGTTTATCCTCTTTACCACAAACGTTCTATATAAGGAAAAAGAACTAGTGGATTGGATATGGACTTAGGAAATGGACTAGTGGGCAAATGCACACATGTGGGGTGCTTCGCACCGAAGCACCGCGGGCCGCGGGCTTGCGGAGCTTGTGTGTGCTTTTGCGTGAGCCTTGGCGTGAGCCTTGGCGCGAGCCTTGGTGTGACCTTTGGTGTGACCTTTGGTGTGAGCCTTAGTGTGACCCTTGGTGTGACCCTTGGTGTGACCTTTGGTGTGAGCCTTGGTGCGACCCTTGGTGCGAGCCTTGGTGTGACCTTTGGTGCGAGCCTTGGCGTGACCATTGGCGTGTGCTTTGCGTGTTCCCATTGGCGTGTATTTTGCGTGTGCCTGCGAGTGCCTGCGTGTGCCCATCTGAGATCCAACGGTTTTATATTTTAATTTTGTACATTAAGTATTTTACCGTTTTGAATTTATAAATTTAAATCAGGTTTAATAAAAAAATCTTTTAATTAAATATCTCGAATTAAATATGTTTAATTTATTGATTTTTTACCGTTTGATAATTCAACAGTCTTCTTCTTCCTTAAAAGAAAAACAAAAGTCAGATTTTTTCTTACCCCAGTCGCAGCAGCCACTGACCTGACGACTTTTCCCCTCTTCTTGCTTTGATTTGCGCAATAGTTTATTTCTTCATTATTCTTCTATTATTAAGTTCACAACGGGCCAACGAGTCTTGCTAACTGGGTTGGTATCAGGTGGTTTTATCCTGGATTCAAATCTTTCATCTCTAAAGGTATAGCAACATCTTTCTAAAGGTGTACCTGACAAATATTGAGTTAAGGGCAGTCTGTTGAACAGGCGACTCCATCTCTCTGTGCTTGTGTGCTTGTGTGGTTGTCTGAATTGTGTTGTTTTGTTCTAACAATTAATCTCTTTCAAGTTTCTGTTTGGTTTGCTTAGTGTTACAGGAATATTCTCCAACATAAATTGGTATATGAAGATGATTATAAGGGAACTAGCCAGCATCAAAAACAGAGAAAAGGTATGCAAACTCATTATCATACATAGCCTCCATGATTAATAACCTGAATGTTTGGAGACTTACAACTGAGGACATTACGACACCATCTGTAGTAGAAACAGGATAATAGGCACTTGTAGTAACCGAACAAGAAATGGCAGAAAATGACCAAAGATTATGGATCACAAAACTCCTAACCAACGAGACACTACCAAAAGATAGAAAACAAAGTAAGATAAAAACATGGGCAACAAGGTACGAGATCAATGAAGGGGTACTTTATAGGCGTACCTTATTTAGACCGTTGCTAAGATACCATTCATGAGAAGAACAAGCAAACATTTTGCAAATAATCCACTCGGGGAATTACGACATCCATTTAAGAAAGAAATCATTGGCGAATAAGTCTAAGCAACAAAGATACTACTAAATGTACATGAATATGGATGCGCGAAAATTAATTCAGACGTGTGAAGCGTGTCAAGAATACACACCAAATATGCATTCTCTAGCATAAGAGTTTAGCGCACTATTAAGTCTGTGGACTTTCACCATGTGGGGAATTAACATAGTTAGACCATGAAAATCAAGAATGTGAAGTAAGAAATTCTTGCTTGTATGGACGAACTATTTCACCAAATGAAGTTGTACCATTGGCAAGGATCCAAGACCAAGAGATCTTTAAGTTCACTTGGGATTATTTGTCGTTATGGCGTTCTAGTAATAATTAAGGTTGTATAAGAACCATGTTGAACCGGTCGAAACCGGTTGAACCGACGATTTTCTCAAACCAAACATTGATGTCGGTTCGGTCTACGGTTGTATAAATCATAACCGTTGAATTCACGGTTCAGTTGACAGTTTTTTTCGTTTATAGGTCGATCGTACCGAACCGTTTCATATGAACCAATAACTAGATTCAATCCTAGCCCTCCATCTATATATATATATATATGTATATATTAATATTACAAGTCCTAAACCTAAAACAACTTATTAATCACTCGAGCCGCAACAACTATTCTTCTTCTTCTTTTTCTTCTTCTTCTTCTTCTTCTCACTGTTCAAAACTAACTTCTTCTTCTTCTCAGCACCACCTCCACTCACCATCACTAGTACCACCAACAACTTCTTCTTATTCTCCATCAATGATTCAATAATAATCCTCAACAACAAACGACTCTCATCAATTTTTGCTTGTTACTGATTTCCCAAGTTCTGTGTTTTTAATCAAAAAAAGATGTATTTTTTTGATCAATTGGTGCGTTCAAGTTTTGGGTTTAATAATTATAATGTTTGTTTATTAAGTATGTAGGTTTATTGTTATTGTTATACAAATTATGCTTATTTTTCGAAAAAAATTTTACAATTATAACCCTAGCTTTTTCAATTTGATTTTTATTTTACAATTAGGATTTAAATGATGCTTGTTAATACCTGAAAAATGACTACCCATGGATAAGGGGAGCCATTCTTACTAAATGGGCCTAAGTCCATCTAAGCTCAGGAATTTAGGGGCTAAGCTCAGGAATTTAGGAATATGCTCATGAAAGTGTGAGGATAGGAAGGGAATAAGAAGAGAAGTTAAGGATAAGAATGATAGGTGACTATTTAGCAATAATAAAGGGTTGAAGGGAGATAAGTGTCAAAGGATGGTTAAGGAGGAAAGCCTATAAAAGGAAAAGGAATAGTACAAATAAGGGATCCTTCTTTTCTCTCTCTACCCATAGAAGGAAATGTGTAGTCCTTGCTGTGATTAGGATTGGTCTCCCCTTTAGGAAATTACCCTAAAACAATGCTGATGAATTAGTTCTATACGAGGGTTTGAAGTGAAGTTCAGTGAGGACTTTTTTGAATAAGTATGGATCTATAAAATGGGAAAAGAGAAGAAAGTGTTAATATTTTATCTTTTGCATTGGATTTGGATTTTTTCTGAAATCAACTGTATAATCTATTTTGGATCTAATAGAGATCCATCTTGAATAAATTTGATATAGGATTTCAAATTTGGGAAATATTAGAAGATGCGATTAACGATGAAGTAATAATATAACACGAACAGCGATAAAGAATCACAAAGACAAGCTATTGTCAACTCATCAATCGTACAAACGGCTCACACGGAAAAGGTAGAGATGATGTTTAACAGGAACAAACAGCAACCAATACAAGAAACTTAACAGAAACAAACTCTACATGACATGCAATCCGAGATGGAGGAGCATAATCGGCGTCAACGGGAGCTTAGGAAGCTTATGAAACAAGCGGAAGAATAAGCGGCATCCGCGAAGAAAAAAACATATGAGGAGGGATCCTCCCGAGGGATATCACAGGAGGCGATCGCCAGATACCTGGAAAAGCATTACAGGGTAATCAAGCATGATAGTTATGATTCCATAAATACCACATACTAGGTCGAGGTAGCCGAGTATCAGTATCCAGAAGATTACACGTCTCCCAAGTTCAAGACCTATAAAGGACTGGGAAACGCTCCTGAATATCTTAGTCGATTCTTATGAACGATGAATGCGTACGCGTCCGACGGAAAATTATAGTTAAAGTAAAAATAAAAAAAAAAAGTAAAAAAATCTAACTAAACTAATTAACCTAAAAAAAAAAAAAAAACTAAAAACAAGTCCGCGTCGGCGGCGCCAAAAAATTGATGTAGTCTTAAAGTGGTAAATAAAGATTCGTTACTCAGACTTGTGAAAATTGATTTTAAATTTAATTTCTAAAACTAAAAGTATTAAAACTCAAATATTTTTTTATAAAATTTGGAGAAAACTGAGGCTAGGATTCCACTATTTTCCAATTTTAAAGTGATTAAGTCTAATTATGAAATTCTAACATTTTAATATGATTCTAAATCATTGCAAAGATAGATTTTCGAAATAACAACTGTATAGCAAAAGCATGGAACATCTAAAACCTAAGCCAAAGCATGTACCATCTAACGGAATCACAATGGTTGACCAAAAAAATCTTTTAAATCAATTTTTAACCAAGGCAATTAATCATAAATAAATTGCATAAAATAAATTACCACATAATCGTTGGAAATTAGCTTCCTCCGTCGCCTCAGAGATGAAGTTTAGCTTCTCAGTGTAATGGCAAAACCCTCAAAATAATCTTTAATTGCTCAAAAAGTGCTTACAATGGTAACAGAAACGCTCACAGGAATTTTGATACGCTTATAAGCGTTACAATGAGTAGTTCTGTCCGTTACAGAAGAGATTAAAGAGTATGGCAAAGAAGTACGGTTTTCTGTCGCTGTTGGAAAAAGAATGGCTTTTATGACACTATCAACAATTCGTGTCTGCAGTTTGTTCTTCGTGTTCTTCTTCAATGGCAGCAGCAGCAAAAAAAATTCTTCTCCTGTACACTTCTTCCCGAGCTCTGATCTCTCTCTAAGCTTCTCCCAATCGTCTCTCCCCCCTTTGGACTGTCTAGCATCCTCTATTTATACTACCCATCACCAAATCATCCCAATCTTTCATTTAATTCTCAATTGATTCATCGATCATGACTTTCCAAAAACTTGATTATTTTCTTTCCTGATTTCGATTCTTTCTCTGATTCTTGATCCTATTAAGAGAAGAAATTGATCTCTTTCTCTTTTTAATTCTTTCCCAGACAAGATGATTTCCTAAGTTAAGGAATTTCCAAACTCAAATCTTGTTTCCAAATCCAACTTAAGTTTCCTTTTTTTCACGCTGTTCTTGAATAGGAAATTTTCCTTCCCGCCAACTTTTGACTTTTAAATTTTTTTGGGTGTGGTTGCCCTTAACCAAAGTATGGGTGCCTTAATCCAAGTTGAGGGTGCCTTTAACATTTCTCCAAAAACACCTACAAAGAAATAAAAAAACATAATAAATACAAAATCGAGTACCAACAAAATATATAATTGAGATTAAACAGATACAAAAAATGTGTCTATAAAATACCCCCAAACTTATTATTTGCTAGTCCTCGAGCAAATCTAATCTAGAAAATAAAATCCTAACACTTTCGCAGGAATCGCGATTACATTTAGCATATGTAATAAGCCGTTAAACCCCTAGGTGTCCCTAGTGGACGAGTTTTGTCTCATGAGGGTTTACAAGAGGTATACCCACAAAACCTTTACTCCAGATTTTAGTGACTCGTGAGCGATTAAGGATAGATACTAAACAAGCTATTTAGTTGGCTTACTCAATTCTTCGCTATGTGAATCATTACCATATATGAGTCCAATTGTTGTATGCGAGTGTTTACTCAAGCATACTAAAATTCATATATAAGACAACAGAGCTCTACTCAGATAATCGTTCGACCACAAGGCTCATAATCTATCACAGTTCAATCACATGAAAAGATTTAGAAGATGAACATGGAAAATATGAAGGTTGCACATGTTGACTAAGGTGAACGGTGTTTCCCGTATCTGTCTGAAGGTCAGTGCCAGGATGAATCCTAATGGATTGAGATACATGGTCTTAAGCCTAATACTAATATCGACTCAACTGGTATATACAAGGGTCCCAACGATCGATTTATTGAAAATAAAACGATAAAAATATTGACAACATGATTGGATCAAATTGAATCCAAGCGCATGATTCTTATCAGCGTCTTACGTGATAGTTCTCATGGATCCTGCGTTCCACGCTTCCTTAGGCGACAGAGACAAAGAGAACACACACATATTGCAATCAAAGTGTCAATATTGTTTGTTTGTTTTTGTTTTGTTTTTTTTTTTGACTTTTTTTCAAAGAACTAAAATATAATAATGGGGCTTGATCTCAAAACACCCAATTTCATCTCGACGGCGATAACAATTTGATACTGGGCCCCACCAAATCACTAAGAGAAACACAAATTTACAAAATTAAAACAGAAAATGATATGGAAGTGATAGACTCCGAGATGTGGTGAAAACTATCATGTTATTTCTAACACCTGAACTCTGTCCTTTTATGAATAGACCATTTCACTGGGTACACCAATTCCTATAGAAAAAGAGCTAAGTTTCCATCTACCTAGAATGGTTAGTGTCACCCTGAAGTGCTCACAAGCTTCTAAATTCTAGAGCTTTATTATTTCACTAAAAGGTTTCTCCCTTACCCCCAAACTTAAATCAAACAGTGTCCTCAATGTTTCAATTTAAAGAGCAGTACCAATAGATAAGTAAAAAGAGGAATAGCGAGGTAAGTCAGAAAGATAGTACCTGAGTAAAACGTAGTAATCCTTCTATGGAGAGAAAAAATAATAAAAAAAAACTAAAATCCTAAAAAAAAAAAATTACTAATATACAAGAACGACCATGATGGTCAATCAGAGTAAGCAGGGTCCTCCAGAGGGACCTCCTCAACATCACCTGTAGGAAATGGCTCTAAAAATGTTTTCAATCTTTGGCCGTTAACCTTTGAAGAACTACTACCATCCAGTGTCTCAATCTCAATAGCACCATGAGGATAAACAGTGCGTACTATAAAAGGACCCGTCCACCGAGGGGGAATAGATGCAAACGGGTATCATACAGAAGAACTTTTTGACCAGGAGAAAATGACTTTCTTAAAATATTTCTATCATGCACAAGTTTCATTTTGTTCTTATACTCCTTAGCACTATCGTATGCATCTCTACGAATCTCGTCCAACTCATTGAGCTGGAGTTTCCTGTGATCTCCTGCCTTGTCTAGCGAAAAATTAAGTTTCTTTACAGCCCAATATGCTTTATGCTCTATCTCAACAGGTAGGTGACATGCCTTGCCAAAAACTAAACTATAAGGCGACATTCCAATGGGGGTTTTAAACGCAGTACGGTAAGCCCATAAGGCATCAGTAAGCCTCAATGACCAGTCTTTCCGATTAGGATTTACTGTTTTCTCTAAAATACGTTTTATTTCCCTGTTGGAAACCTCTACTTGACCACTAGTCTGTGGGTGATATGGGGTAGCTACTTTGTGGGTAATACCATATTTCTTCATCAAAAGCCTAAATGGTCGATTACAAAAGTGCGACCCTCCATCACTAATTATAGCCCGCGGTGTACCAAAACGTGCAAATATGTTATCATTCAAAAACTGGACCACAACCTTGTGGTCATTTGTTCTACACGCAACCGTTTCAATCCACTTAGACATGTAATCTACAGCGACAAGGATGTAAAAGTAACCAAAAGAATTAGGAAAAGGACCCATAAAATCAATGCCCCATACGTCAAAGACCTCAATAACTAGACTAGGGTTCAAGGGCATCATATTCCTATGGGAAATTGTTCCTAACTTCTGGTAACGCTCACAAGTAATATAGAACTGGTGGGTGTCTTTAAACAACGAAGGCCAATATAATCCACACTGCAATATCTTAGCAGCGGTTTTCTTAGTACTAAAAGGACCCCCACAAGCATGATCATGACAAAAGGAAATAATACTGGACTGGTCACTCTCAGGTATACATCTCCTAATAATCTGGTCTGGACAATACTTAAACAAATAAGGATCATCCCAGAAGAAGTGCTTAACCTCGGCTAAAAACCTAGAACGATCTTGTTTACCCCAATGTTGGGGCGTTCGACCAGTAACAAGATAGTTCACTATATTCGCATACCAAGGTAATTGGGAAACAAGGAAAAGTTGTTCATCAGGGAAATTATCCCTCATAGGAGGAGAATTATCAGGGAAATCAAGAACAAGCCTAGACAAGTGGTCCGCTACTACATTTTCAGCACCCTTTTGTCTCTAATTTCTAGAGAAAAATCTTGCAACAAAAGGATCCATCTAATCAGTTTAGGTTTAGTATCCTTCTTGGACAGAAGATATTTCAAAGCAGCATGATCGGGAAAGACTATGACCTTTGAACCTAAAAGATAGGATCTAAACTTGTCTAAGGCAAAAACAATGGATAACAATCCTTTTCTGTGGTGGTGTAGTTTATTTGGGCATCATTTAGAGTTTTGCTAGCATAGTAAATCACATGAAGTAATTTGTTTTCTCGTTGACCTAGCACGACACCAATAGCATAATCTGAAGCATCACACATGATTTCAAAGGGTAGGTTCCAGTTGGGTGCTTGGACTATGGGGGCGGTAGTGAGTAAAGTCTTAAGCTTCTCAAAAGCCTCTAAACAAGCATCATCAAAGATAAACTTACCATCTTTTGCGAGCAAATTGCAAAGCGGTCTAGAAATTAAGCTAAAATCCTTAATGAATCTACGATAAAAATATGTGTGTCCTAAGAATGACCTAATATCTCTTACGGTCTTGGGAATCTGTAAATTCTTAATAAGGTCAACTTTGGCCTTGTCTACCTCTATACCCTTAGAAGATATGATATGCCCTAAAACAATTCCTGATCGAACCATAAAATGACATTTCTCCCAATTAAGCACTAAATTATTTTCTTTACATCTAGTCAACACTAATGTCAGATGATGCAAGCACTCATCAAACGATGAACCAAACACAGAAAAATCATCCATAAAGACCTCTTAAAACCGTTCTACCATGTCAGAAAATATACTCATCATACAACGCTGAAAAGTAGCGGGTGCATTACACAACCCGAAAGGCATGCGTGTATACGCAAAGGTACCAAAGGGACAAGTAAAAGTAGTTTTCTCTTGGTCTTCTGGGGCAATAACAATCTGATTATAACCAGAATAGCCATCTAACAAGCAATAATGATTATGTCCGGATAATCGTTCTAGCATTTGGTCGATGAAAGGAAGGGGAAAGTGGTCCTTCCTTGTGACCTTGTTCAATTTTCTATAGTCAATACAAACACGCCACCCCGTGGTCACTCGTGTTGGGATTAATTCATTGTTTTCATTCTGGACTACAGTGACACCTGATTTCTTGGGAACAACCTGAACAGGGCTGACCCACCTACTGTCTGAAATGGGGTAGATAATACCTGCATCTAATAGCTTAAGCACCTCAGTTCGAACTACTTCTTTCATATTAGGGTTCAGTCGACGTTGCATCTCCCTAGAAGGTTTGGTTCATTTTATAAATGAATCTGATGCATACAAACAATAGGACTTATACCCTTAATGTCTGCTAAGGTCCACCCTAAAGCTTCCCTGTTGTCTTGAAGCACGGTCACTAGCCTACTTTCCTGATCACTATCCAAGTCGGATGCTATAATTACAGGTAAAGTTTCTGCTGAGTCTAAGAACACATATTTCAGAGTATCTGGCAATGGTTTGAGGTCCAACTTAGGGGGCTCTTCTAAAGAGGGAATTAAGGTGGAATTAGAAACTGGTAATAGTTCGAACTTAGCTTTCCATCTATTAGTATCTGACGCAGGGACAGAGTCTAACAGAGCATTCACGTTTTCAATATAGTTATCATCGTCAAAATCTAAGCCAACATGGGTTAAGTAATTCTCTAGTGTATCTTCAGATAAGATGTCTGGTAATGATTCCTAAACTAATATTTCTATCATATTCACTTCCTCAATGCACGTGTCATCTAACTCAGATGGTTGCTTATTAATATGGAAAATATTCAGTTCAACAGTCATATTACCAAAAGATAAATTCATAATACCACTTCGACAGTTAATGATCGCACTAGATGTAGCTAAAAACGGGCGACCTAATATCACAGGTATCTGGTTTTCTGGTTCAGGAACAGGTTGGGTATCTAGGATAACAAAATCCACAGGATAAATAAACCTATCGACCTCAATAAGAACATCTTCTACAATACCACGAGGAATTTTAACCGACCTATCAGCTAACTGAAGTGTTATCTGGGTAGGTTTTATGTCACCAAGTCCTAGATGGAGGTACACATGATATGGAAGTAAGTTCACACTAGCTCCTAAGTCAAGTAACGCTTTCTCCACATTGCATCTACCTATGGTACAAGAAATGGTAGGGGAACCTGGGTCTTTGTACTTATGAGTTGTGTTATTCTAGATAATTGAACTCACATGACTAGCTATAAAGGCTTTTTTCTGTACACCAAGCTTTCGCTTTCGTGTACAAAGATCCTTAAGGAACTTGGCATAAGTAGGAATCTGCCTAATTGCATCTAATAAAGGAAGATTAATATTAACATGCTTAAAAATCTCCAATATATCATTAAAGTTGGATTCCTTCCTAGTTGGCACTAGAAGTTGTGGGAATGGTGCTCTGGGCACAAAATCTTGTTCAGTGGGAACCGCATTGAACTTTTTAGAGACTTTATCAGTCTCTTCAACTATAGGCTCGGAAGGGTGAACTACAACATGTTCACTATTAGGCGAGGTTACCTCATTGTCTACTACTCTACCACTCCTACGGATTTTAATTGAATTCACATGGTTAGTAGATAACGCATGAACTCCTCTAGGGTTGGGTTGTGGTTGACTAGGGAACTTGCCTTTTTCTCTTAAAAACTCATTCACCTGACTAAACTGGTTTCTTAAATCATGGATAGCATGTGAGTTATCTTGCACTATCTTCTTATTGTCTGCTAAATCTTGGTTGATTTTTTTCTGAAACTCATCAGATTTACATGTTAGGAGAGCGAGAGACTATTCTAAACTCATGATCCTTTTGTCTAAAGAGTTCTGAAATTGTGCCGGTCCAGAAGAATTCTTAGTATAACCAAAACCTGGTGGACCTTGAGGGTTACTAGACTGACCTTGATTCTGGTCCTTAGACCAAGAAAAATTTGGATGGTTTCTCCAACCAGGGTTATAGCTTTCTAAATATGGATCAAACTTCTGACGGTTATCATATCTAGTGTTATTATAAAGAGCATGAGCTTGCTCTTCAACACTCTGTCCTTCCCAAAATGGCAGGGGATCTAATCCTCGACTAGATTGACTTAATTCTAAGGCTTCTAACCTTTTCACTATAAGGCATATTTGGCATCTGATTCAAGACTTTCATCTACCCTATTGACATTACCTCTACTCAGAAGAGTTTTTCTAGGGGGTTCCTTACTACATTCCCATTGATGGGTCTTATCAGCAATCTCATGCAAAAATTTCATCGCCTCAGTAACATCTTTACTATCAAAACTTCTTGTACACAATGACTCAACTATGATGGTTGTTGGATAATCTAGCCCTTCATAAAGGATTTGGACCAGTCTTTGGTCTTCTAAACCATGTTGGGGACATTGTGTTATTAATTCATTGAACCTTTCCACATAGGTGTACAAAGACTCTCCTTCGTGTTGCCCAAATGTGGAAATATCTTGCCTAAGCTTTGATATCTTGTGCCTAGGGAAAAATTTAGCTAAAAAGGCAGCTGTAAGTTGTTCATATGTCTCGATGGATTCAGATGGCAAACTATATAACCAAGATTTGGCCTTGTCTCTCAGGGAAAAGGGAAATAACCTAAGTTTCAAAGCTTCATCAAACATGTTGTGAATTTTTAGGGTACTACATATTTCTTCAAAATCCCTAATGTGAAAGTAAGGGTTTTCATTTTCTTTCCCTAAGAAGACTGGGAGCATCTGTATGGTCCCAGGTTTCAACTCATAGTTGGCTTGAGTTTCATCCAACTTGATACATGATGGACGAGCAGTCCTAGTAGGATTCAACAAAGATTTCAAGGTTGTCATTTCTGACACAACTAAAAAATTAGGAATAACTTCCTCACTAAGAGACAAATTCTCAAAACTAAAGTTTCCAAAGATAGGGCTCTCAAAAGAAGGGTTTCCTAAATTCTCACTTTCAGCGACAAAGTTTCTATTTTCGTCGCTGATCAAACGGCCAATAGAATCTCTTCTCCAGGCATGCTCAATGGGCATGCAATAACTCCTAATCAGAAGGGAATTCTAAACAAACACAAAGCAAGGTCGACTCAACCAAACCAAACCTATTGATTCTAGCAAACAAAAAGCATGATGGCTTCACTTAGATTGTTTTCTAGACCAACTTCTATTCTTTCGAAAGGCAACTAGTTACAGTTTTAGCAAACCTCTTAGGACGATCTGAATTAGATTAAGTCGAAGAGAAACAGGATAAGCTCTAAGGAGCTTTGATAACCCTGCCTCTTTGGCAACGTTTCCCTGGGTTACAAGGCGGCGCTAATCAACTTAAAATAATCTTTTTGAACTTCGAGTTAAGCTAACAAAGCAACCAATACAATCCTTTTGAATGATTTTCCAATAAGCTCGATACCCTATCGGTCTTCTTTCTGGTCAAATTTTAAGGATTAGGTTCGCGTTAGGTAACGTGTTCCTAAGGCGGGCAAGAAGGAAACGGTGATGAAATCCGAGTCCTTATCTTGTATGGCCAGTTCTTACCCTTTACTAGAAAAGTAAGTCCGTTTTCAGTTCCTCAGCATATATGCATATGAAGGAATACAGTAAACCCACTTGCAGGGGATTCGTGGGTTGATCGAATCTTACCTCCCGTACCAGACGGGCGATGAATCGGTTGAAGTCGACTCGGGCCACCAACTTCTGTGTCAGTGTGCGAACCCGAGGGGCCGAGACAATATCGTAATTGTCGTCCTTCCCTGTGCAATTTATATTTAATACTACCCTTCTGTAGGGTTAAAAATAATAATAAAGTCCAAAAAGTCCAAAGTCCAAAGAGAAGTGTCCAAAAATAAAAACAAATACATAAACAATTAAAATCCTAATACAGTTTTCTAAAAATAAAATAAAATAAAATCTAATTAAGAAAAATCTTCATCTTCTTTTTCGTTCTTTTAAGTTTTAGCTTTTAACTCCATGTCTTTAGCTTTAATTCCAAAACTTTGGCTCACTTTCCTTTCGATCCAAAATCCAAAACCTGCAGCAAAAAGAGAAATACCAAAAGAAACGTAAAATAGAACAAAGTAAAAATAAAAAAAAAATCTAACTAAACTAATTAACCTAAAAAAAAAATCTAAAAACAATTCTAAAAACAAGTCCGCGTCGGCGGCGCCAAAAAATTGATGTAGTTTTAAAGTGGTAAATAAAGATTCGTTACTCAGACTTGTGAAGATTGATTTTAAATTTAATTTCTAAAACTAAAAGTATGAAAACTCAAATATTTTTTTATAAAGTTGGGAGAAAACTGAGGCTAGGATTCCATTATTTTCTAATTTTAAAGTGATTAAGTCTAATTATGAAATTCTAACATTTTAATTTGATTCTAAATCATTGCAAAGATAGATGTTCGAAATAACAATTGTATAACAAAAGCATGGAACATCTAAAATCTAAGGCAAAGCATGTACCATCTATCGGAATCACAATTGTTGACCAAAAATCTTTTAAATCAATTTTTAACCAAGGCAATTAATCATAAATAAATTGCATAAAATAAATTACCACATAATCGTTGGAAATTAGCTTCCTCCGTCGCCTCAGAGATGAAGTTTAGCTTCTCATTGTAATGGCAAAACTCTTAAAATAATCTTTCATTGCTCAAAAAGTGCTTACAATGGTAACAGAAACGCTCACAGGAATTTTGATATGCTTATAAGCGTTACAATGAGTAGTTCTGTCCGTTACAGAAGAGATTAAAGAGTACGGCAAAGAAGTACGGTTTTCTGTCGTTGTTGGAAAGAGAACGGCTTTTATGACACTATCAACAACAGTTCGTGTCTGCAGTTTGTTCTTCGTGTTCTTCTTCAATGGCAGCAGCAGCAGAAATTTTTCTTCTCATGTACACTTTTTCCCGAGCTCTGATCTCTCTTTAAGCTTCTCCCAATCGTCTCTCCCCCCTTTGGACTGTCTAGCATCCTCTATTTATACTACCCATCACCAAATCATCCCAATCTTTCTTTTAATTCTCAATTGATTCATCGATCATGACTTTCCAACAACTTGATTATTTTCTTTCCTGATTTCGATTTTTTCTCTGATTCTTGATCCTATTAAGAGAAGAAATTGATCACTTTCTCTTTTTAATTCTTTCCCAAACAAGATGATTTCCTAAGTTAAGGAATTTCCAAACTCAAATCTTGTTTCCAAATCCAACTTAAGTTTCATTTTTTTCACGTTGTTCTTGAATAGGAAATTTTCCTTCCCGCCAATTTTTGACTTTTGAATTTTTTTTGATGTGGTGCCCTTAACCAAAGTGTGGGTGCCTTAATCCAAGTTGAGGGTGCCTTTAACATTTCTCCAAAAACACCTTCAAAGAAATAAAAAAACATAATAAATACAAAATCGAGTACCAACAAAATATATAATTGAGATTAAATCAGACACAAAAAATGTGTCTATCAGTAGTAAATCAGGAAGTAACACTACCACCTTTGGTCGTGGACATCAATAAGGTCGACAAGAGCAACGCTAGATACTGCCACTACTACCGCCGAGTGGATCACCCAACTCAAGAATGTTTCTTTCTTCGCGGCATCTTTCAACGAAAGAGAAACGTGGGGGAGATTGAAATAATAGGCCAAGCAATCAACAAAAATCCGTTTCTCCAACACCAGGTCATGATGCTGTCACACAACCCATTGGAGGACATTTGGAGGCCCTGGGAACCAAAAGAGGAAGAAGCGTATGAAGCGGAGGAAGAGGTCCCGAACTTCGACAATACCAAAAGCATAGCCATCAGCAAATCTTCGACTCATTGGGATTCAACGAAAACAGACTCAAGAGGAAGCAAAGGCCATCGCAGCGATGGTCGCTGGTAAACCCTACATCCCAACACCAAAGGGAGCGATCACCTTCACAGACGAGGACATTTGCTACCCAGGAGAACATCTTCGACCACTTTACCTCACGACGACCATCAACAAGCAACATCTGAAGAGAGTATTCATGGATGGAGGCGCGTCCCTGAATCTGATCTCACTTCATACACTGGAAACATTAGGTGTACAGCCATCGACCATCTGCATGCATGCTACCAGGGAATGCTCAAACCCCAATAGGAATCGTCAGTCTAGTAGTAAGGATCAGACCAATAAAGGGCCTCAACGCCATTCTATGTGTTAGAAGATGACACGACTTTCCATATACTGTTAGGACGAGGATGATTGCTCAAGCACAAGGTCGTGGCATCGGATTATCACCAATGCATAAAGACGAACATGGGAGGGAAACAATACTGATTCGCAGCAACCAATAACCCCTTCGGTCCGGAAGAAGCATACATGGCAGATACTGTTTTCAATGATACACCAAA
>JAJJMC010021281.1:1245985-1336413 GCA_023531435.1 Papaver californicum | reverse complement strand
CCCCCCCGAAGAAACATAAATCACAAAAAGGTTCACAGTTCCAAAGGTTTTCGAGGCCAGAGGGGAGACATGTATATCGTTTATAGCAATCAACCGAGGGGACTCCTGAGTAGTACGATTGCGTTCTATCTTCAATAGACCAAGAAATGACGAAGTCACCCTCAGGACTAGCTGAAGAGGCCGAGTCACTTCGGGACTCAATAGAAAGAGACACAATGGAAATAAAAGAGGAACGCGGTGTAGAAGACATGACTACAGACGGGATGGAAGAACTAAACATAGGAACGCAGGATGAACAACGACTCATCAAAATAAGTAGAAACTTAAAACGAGAAGAAATAGACGTGCTGATCGGATTGCTAATAGAATACAAGGATGTGTTTGCTTTCAAGTACGACGAATGCCAGGCTTAGATTGTGACCTTGTCGCTCATAATCTTGGCGTCTCACCCGAATTCCGACCTATTAAACAAAGAAGTCGCGACTTCAGCAAGAAACCGCCTTAGCGATAAAAGAAGAGGTCGAGCGACTGTTGGAAGCTAAGTTTATAAAACCTATACAACACCCCATCTGGCTGGTTAATGTCGTACGGATCGTAAAATAGAATGAAAAGACTAGATGATGTATGTATTACCGAGACCTCAATTGAGCGTACCCAGAGGATGATTTCCCGCTATCGCGTATAGAAGTGTTAGTAGACGCCACTGGAGGACACAGGATGTTCTCATTCATGGATGGATTTAGTGGTTACAATCAGATCAGGATGGCTGCTGAAGACGCGTTCAAAACAGCGTTTTAGAAACTGTATGGTAACTTTTATTATGTGGTCATGCCTTTGGGATAAACAACGCAGGAACTACCTATGAAAGGGCGATGACACTGATCTTATATGATCTCTTCCATCAAAGCGTAGAAGTGTATGTGGACGATATCGTGGTTAAATCAAGAGCGAGAGAGGACCATGTTAAACATCTGCGACGAGCGTTTTACACATGTCGCAGATTCAAGTTAAAAATGAACCCGCTAAAGTACGCTTTCGGGGTAACCTCGGGCAAGTTCCTCGGTTTCATGGTGACGGATGAGGGGATACAGGTCAATCCAGATAAGATAAAGGCTATCACCAAGATGACACCCCCCAAGGATGTGAATGAGCTACAAGCCTTCATCGAAAGAATATCATATGTACAATG
This sequence comes from Papaver californicum, assembly GCA_023531435.1. Classification (NCBI taxonomy): domain Eukaryota; kingdom Viridiplantae; phylum Streptophyta; class Magnoliopsida; order Ranunculales; family Papaveraceae; genus Papaver; species Papaver californicum. The sequence continues at coordinate 1,335,224 of JAJJMC010021281.1, read as the reverse complement.
TTTCATCCCGGGCCTCGCCCAACTACTAACCGCGTTTCTCCCAATGTTGAGAAAAAACACAAAATTCGAGTGGGGTGAAACGCAGCGGGACGTGTTCCATAAACTTCAACAATGTTTGGTCAGTCCTCATATACTCAGACCTCCTCTCAAAGGAGATCCCCTCTACCTCTACACCGCTTTCACAAACTTGGTTATAGGAGCGGTCTTGGCACAAGATAGAGGGAACTATAACCTATCACCCATCTATTACGTCAGTCGGATATTGAAGGATGCCGAGCAACGATATCCCAAAGTCGAACAAGCATGCTTGAATCTGATATACACGGCACAAAAGTTGAGGCCATACCTGTTGATGCATGAAACTACCGTTATTGCAGCAGCGAACCCAATCGCATATCTTGCAATGAAACCAATCCTAACAGGAAGGACCGCAAAATGGCTCCTACAACTATCCAAGTTTGAGATTAAATATCAAAAGTCCAGAGGCGTCCGAGGGTAGGCGATTGCTGACCTTTTGGCTGCTTTCCCCGGGAGCGATGACACATCCACCCACGATGATGTACTAAGGGAGGTAGCATAGGAAGAAGGAGAAGCCTGGATTATGTCCTTCGATGGATCCTCATATGAGAAATTTGGCGGAGTGGGCATCGTATTTCGAAACAGCATCGGAGATTTATTATCTTATGCCTTCAAGCTAGACTTTCATTGTAGCAATAACGTGTCCGAGTACGAAGCACTAATATTGGGATTGAGAATGGCCAAGGATCTCGGCCTTGGAAACTTAGAAGTCAGAGGGGATTCCAAGTTAATTATCGGCCAAGTAAGTGGCGAGTTTCAAGTGAGAGAGGTGCATTTAGCACCATACCGAGCGGAAGCACAAAACCTAATGGCTGAGATGGGATCAACTACGATTGAACACACATCAAGAAGTTCCAACAGGCACGCAAATGCATTAGCTACGTTCGCTGCAAAGATCCAGCTGAACGGAAAATAATAAGGAACTGTAATGGTAAAGCGAAGGGAGATACCTAGCACTTGGAGAGAAGACGCGGATTTCGAATACGTAGACGATTGACGAAAGATATATCTCGAGGATCTCGTAAGAACCAGCGAAGAGCATGTTATCCCAATAAAAGTGCTAAAACAATTCATAACAGTTCGAGGCGCATTCTATCATAGAGCGCCAAGGGGTTCCTTGGAGCATTGCTTAAGTAAAAGGGAAGCATAGGAGACAATATAAAGAATGCACAAGGAGTCATGCGGACAAACATGTAGTATCTGCCTATATCGGCGACTACAAAGACTGGGGTGTATTGGCCTAGTATGGCAGCCCAAGCGGCAGCCATCCAAGACAGTTGCAGAGACTTCTAAGCACCACCACAACTGGAAGGTGTATGCGTAGCAGAAGAAGATGATTGGAGACAACCATACATATTTTTTATCCAACACGGAAAATTACCCAAGGATAGAAAGGCGGCACTCAAAATACAGAAAAAGTCCAACATATTTTTCATAAATGAAGGGATTTTGTATTGAAGGAGTTACAACAACGCAATCATGAGATGTCTATCAAAAGAAGAGGCAATAAAAATCATGACCAAGTCGCATGACGTGGAACATCAGGGCATGCGCAAGTTATTCTTACAAATCTATGAAGGAGGCTTCTACTGGAGAACCATGGAAAATGATACAACAATGCATGTAAGGAGGTGTCTAAGCTGTCAAACACACGGGCCTATGATCCATGCACCCACTCCGAGCTACACAGCATTGTCACGCCTTGGCCGTTCCACGGTTGGGGCCGGTACCTGATTGGGCCGATAAACCCGAACTCCTACAAGATACACAAATATATCATCACCGCGACCGAGTATAGTTCAAAATGGATGGAGGCAATCCCCTTGAAAGATTATGCAGGAGAAACTATCATCCTGACTAGCAATCACCGCGTGACAGGCCTCTATTTCTCGATTCAAATCCCTTATCATAAGAATGGCTTCGTTGTACAACTGAATAGCCAAGTAGCGTCACATAACTGCTTCATCGTGTGACCGCTGGACATCACGAAGGACCTGGCCATAAGCATTGGCGTTACGAGCAATTGCAAGAGTCTCGTCCTGTTCCCTAAATGCATATCGCATGGAGGCACGACGACTCAGCCGATGGGTCATCAATAACTCTACTTCATCTTTCAACACCAAAAGTCGTGCTAACTCATGCCGTTTATCAAGCGGTGTCACGAGGGAAGCCACGGAAGCCATAGTCAAAGCATATCCATGAAGTTGATGAGACATACTCAAGAGAGAGGTAAAAGGGTGAAATGCATAAGGAAAATAAGAAAGATAGAAGGTTTAAATAGAATAAGCAACAAACATTTATTATCCCACGGTCAACAAAAGGACAGTTACAAAAAATAAATGCTCCTAAGAATTATAAATCTCGGGAAGACACAAAAATAATGCTTTTAGGGATTGCAAATATATAGGGAAGACACGATAACGGACACCAACATGAGTTAATCATCAGACTATGCTAACATGGCACGGCAGATCTCTCTCCCGATCCAAATCTCTCATCATCAGCACAACCTCTTGATAGTGGGAGTTGGTGGCACACCGCCTCACATGAGCTTCAGAAAGCAGCCGATCGACGTCACTCATAATACGAGCATCAGCATGAGCTTTCCAAGCAAGTTCAGATTTTTCATGTTGATTCCCCAAGCCGCATTCATGGCAGCCCGATAAGCTAACCTATGAGTCATTAACATCCCCACTTCGTCTTTTACCACTAAGAGGCGCTCGAGCTCCTTGCGCGTATCTGAGGTCACGACAATAGCGGCTATCGGAACCATGGTTAAGGAATTCCCGTATAGCTGGTGAGCCATTTCAAAAAAAAAGTAGGGGGAGAAAAAAAAAAGAGACGAGAGAGAAAAAGAGGAAGGGAATGAAAGTATGAAAACAAATACTAGAGAAATGATAAAAAGAACCTTTAAATAAGAAAAAACACCACGCACAAGTCAATACATGTAATTCAAGAGAAAACCTTCAGCACAAACCCAAGTCAGATATAACTGTGCGTCTTAAAAGCACAAAAGAAGCAAAGAAGATGAAACATCCAATTACAAGACATCTTTAAAAAAAAAAATTACATCCCAATAACACGGAGAACGTGGAGTAGTTTAGCAGTACGAGGGATATCTTGATCAAGCTGCCATTGGCTTCCATAAGTTTACGTTCAGCGGTATTCAGCTTATTATTATCCAAGCCGTATACACACAGTACCGCCTCATAAGCACTAACGGCCAAGTCACGGATGGTGAACGCCTGGTGAATAAGGCCCGCCTTATACCATCGATCGGCCACTTCATTACGAGCGTCGTATGCGGCCTCCCACCGCTCTTCATCATCAAATCTAGTATCAATTAAGCAATCCAGTTTTTGTTCCAAACAGTGAATAAGAGCAGTTGTCGCAGGATAGACCATCAGGGAAAATTATACAAAATAAGAACAATACGAGCATTATTTATATACAGACAACCACCACTAACGTAAATTTAAGCACCACCAATAAATAAGCACACAAACCAAAACAAATACCAAAGAAAAAACAATCACCTAAGACAGTTAAAACGTTACAATAAAAGTCATCAAAACCCCCAACAAGTTTTCAAAAAAAAAAAAAAAAAAAGAGAGGAGAGAAGAAGAAGGAAACCAACAAAATCCAGGATAAGCACAAACATATTACAAACACCCAATAACCAAAGAGAATAAACTTAAAACTTCCTGAAAAGAAGCTAGATCCCGCTTTTTCTGCTCAAGGTTTTCTCGTACCTGGGTCTCAGCAGCCTCAGCCTCATAATCCTTCCGAGTAGCTGCTGAAACATTGACAAGAAGTTTGTTCAAAGCAGTCATCTTCTCTTGAGCCACTTTGGTCAAACCCTTCAGGATTTGCTCTAATTCAACAATCTGATCCGGAAGGGTTGAACGCGGGTCAAACTTGCTCTTCACCGTACCCAACAACTGGGACAGACATGCTATAGGAAACTTAAGACATATGCCAGCTTGGATGGAAGACTCTCATTCCTTCAGCTTACCAGCAGCATGAGGGGTATCACGAGATCGGGAAAGTCCCTATACAGCTTCAAGCAAACCTTTATTTATAACGACTAAAGTCTTTATATCCTTAATCATATCCTCGTTCACCATATCACCGTTCCGCTCGACAATCGATCTACAAGTGGCAGCTAAATTTGAAGGAACCTAGAAGACATGCACTAATCTATAATTCTCAGTTACCCCAGCTTCGTCGGCACTTACAACTGTGGGAAAACAAAAGGAAAGATCCTCATGTTTATCCAATAGGAGAGCCACGTCCAACTCTTCTTGAGTATCCGGAATGGGATCATTCCCTGCGAGTCGTGTGCGTTTAGCATTGCTCTTGACGCTAGAAACATCCTTCTTAAAAGTGGAATTGTTGCCCCGCTTCTTCATAGTCTGAAAAAAAAGGGGGGGGGGACATTATAAGGTAATGATGATAAATGACAATCACGATAAAAAAAAGAATAAAATCAACCCCATAAGTTTGGGAATTAGGGACGATGCGCGGGCAGGAGAGGGCTTGTATTGATCGGATGGAGGATGAGAAGAACCGGACGATGACTTCGAACCACCGGCAGAATCTAAAAAAAAGGGTGGGGGGGAGGGAAACAAATAATAATGAATAAGAAATAAAATGAAAACTCAAAGCAAGATACAATAAGATAGCAAAATGAACGTATAAATAGGAAAAACAATATATATATATGCCTCAACACCATATCGAAAAGGACAAGCATGAAATAAATAAAATGACACGTGGAAAGAAAAGTAGAACAATAATTACCAAAAGAAGACATATTTTTATCAGAAGGCACATGGTCCTGAGATACACTAGGATGAGAATAAGACGAACCACCTCGACTAATGAGCCAAGCAAGCTGGTAGGCGTCTCCTGAGGCTGACCCTGAAAATGAGTAGTGGTAGCCACCAGAGGGTTAAGATAAACAACATGTAGACGTGAGTAAACGACACCACCACCTTTGGACAAATTAACACCCAAACTATGAATACGATCCACGAAGGAGGAAGAAGTCGGACTAGCGTCAGACCGAACTTTAGCCTGTAAAGGAAACAGAGGGGAAGCATCAGCCGAGAAAGATCGGGGATTCTTAGCTTTTTTAGCTATGCGATGAGGCGACCACTCGTGTTCAGGAATGTTAAGATATTCTCCAACCGTAAAGAAGCGGGGTTTGTACCCGACAGAACCCATGAGGAGATCGCCCTGATAAACAAAGGGGGGAAGAGGGTCGTCGTCTCGTTCAAGGAAAAAAAAGAGACTCGGACATAAAAAAAAAAAATAATAAATAAACATATAATAACAGATATAATAATACCTGGTTGGAAGAGCTCGGAGCGGGCTGAAGAGCTTGGACCTTGGTCGATTTTTTCTGTGGAGGAGGAGGAGGCATTTATTCCTTTTAACCCCCTTTCTTAACAACTCTTGGTCAGCCGGGGGAGTCCAACTAGTAATCAAGGAGGACAAGTGACGACCTTTTGAACCAGGTATAGGACCCAATCGAAGAGCTACCGACTCATCTAACTCAATACGACCCGACGCATGCATCAACTTAAGTTCATCCGAAGATAACATAGGTGGATTCTTCACAAAGAAGAAAATTCAGAGCTTGCTTCCGGGTTTTCGTCTGAAACGAACCAATTTGGAGAGACAAAGAGTTCCCGTTTCGGAGAAGGTTGGAGGAAAGAAAAGAGAATCGACAGGTCTACCAAACGCGTCTCCCCTTTGAACACGAAGCAGTCGAAACTAGCTATAATATCAGCTTCCTCACTAGAATACGGATCCAGATAAAGAGACGGGACTCCTTGGTCGAACCCTAGTTGGCGAGCCACGCGATCATAATTATAGGATATCGCCATAAATTTACCCAAATAAAAACCAGGAAAATAACCAGGCAGAACGACCATGACAGAGTCAAAGTCATCACTTGCCAAAGATTGCTCAGAATTCAGAGTCACATTCGCGACCTCAGTAGTGAAATCATAATGAAGAGAACCAGAACGGTCATCATGATAATGAAAAGACTTAAATTCCTTAGCCACATCCATGTAGTTCTTAAGAGTGTTCCTATATTTTATCCTTTTTCCGCGCCACAGGGACATATGAGGATAATAGTAAGAAGTCGGAACCATATCAAATGAGCCATCCTCTCTCTCAACTTTTACCACACGATGAACGGCTAAATCGTTGGTTGGAGGGGCGTACTTGGAAAAATATTCCCACGCCCAAGCTTGAAGGAAATTTGATGTGATGTAGGTTTCAACAATGTGACGAGAGTCTTCCCTTCGAAGATATTTACATAAGAGATCCAACTGACGATACAAACCACCTAATAACATGGTCGCCAAAAGAAACGATACACCCCGTGACATCAGTACAGCCATCAGCACGAGTTCATTCTTGATGGTGTCACGAGGGTTGTGCTCAAAAATATCATGACAAAGACAGTAAAGAAGAAAGGCTGTTAACTCGACACGAGCATTCTTTTCCGCTTGAACGGGAGAATTAACTTTCCCATCTACGGGACTTGGAGCCCAATACTTCACCCATAAAGGAAAAAAAACATGTTTGTTTTTACTGACCTTAGTATTGCGGCCAGAAAGGGTCTCGCTTCGAGCGGGTCGTCTTGGCACAATAATAAAACCATTCATGGCATCGGCCATCATCTTCCCACCAATAGGTCGGGCAGCTACCTTCTCCCTCGCCTCCGAAGCAGGGGTGACCTTGGACTTCCCTTTACCCGATTTCCCTGAATCGACAATCTTCCCTTTAAAAAAATGGACATCTTTTTCCGAAGAACCATCCTTCTTCCCCGATCGGACTTCCCGGGATTTACCTTTGCAGCCAATCAAATGAACACACAGAGCCTTGTCCTTATCATTCATAGCTTCAAAGGTAGCCGCCTCATGATACAGGTGAGACCTATGAATCGGCAACCCCATTAAAGCCACAACATCCTCCAATACGGGAGTCGCTTCACCTCCATCGTGAATAAAGCCTGGCCATATCACTCTTACATCTAACTATCACACGATGAAGAGACGTGTCTATAGCATCCTTTATCCCCAGAGAACGGATCGTGGCTAAGTGGTCAGGATTTGAACGAATATAGACAACCCAAGACTTCCAGAGGGAAGTAATTTTAGCGCAAGAACGTTGATCTATAGTTGGAAGGTGATAATCCCCACGGTGAATATCCATGCACTGAATTTTTTTGAAAGGGTGAAGGGGAAGGTCATCTCCTTATGGATGCATGATCCACTTAGGGGATGCAAAAAAGTGTATTACAGACGGATTGGTTAAACGAGAATCAAGATAATCATCAGTCAGCGGAACCCGCATACCATCCGAAAAATTTAGGGGCTGCATAGCGGTAGCAAGATCCCGGTTGCCAAGGATTTCTTCAAGAGAATATAGTTGTCCGTCATCCGACGGAGGGAGAGGCCCGCTATCAGACTTCCTGCTAGACACGAACCCTACTTGAGACCCCATCTCTTCTGCTTCTTCTTTTTCCTCCGCTGAGGAATGTCTTGGAGAATCGTCTGACATCGAGAACGACGAAGTGTAAATCTGTAGTAAAAAGGAAAATGAAGTGGTAAAGAGGAGACTGTAATTATATAACGGATACCTCACTCTAACTAAACTGAGATAGTTATTTAGAGAAGGCTAACTGAAGAGATAGTGGAGTATGTCCCTAACCAACTAGTGGGAGACAGGGAGTACGTGTTAAAAAGATAGACAAGAAAAAAGAACTGCTTTGCAAGTAGGGGTTTGACTATTGGGTTATCCAATGTCTAGCCCAACAGTCAGGGGGCTAATGTTAATACCTGAAAAATGACTACCCATGGATAAGGGGAGTCATTCTTACTAAATGGGACTAAGTCCATTACCGCCTTAAGAATTTAGGGGCTAAGCCCAGGAATTTAGAAATATGCACATGAAAGTGTGAGGATAGGAAGGGAATAAGAGGAGAAGTTAGGGATAAGAATGATAGATGACAATTTAGCAATAATAAAGGGTTGAAGTGAGATAGGTGTCAAATGATGGTTAAGGAGGAAAGCCTATAAAAGGAAAAGGAATAGTACAAAGAAGGATCCCTCTTTTCTCTCTCTACCCATAAAAGAAAAGGTGTAGTCCTTGATGTGATTAGGATTGCTCTCCCCTTTAGGAAATTACCCTAAAACAATGCTGATGAATTAGTTCTATATGAGGGTTTGAAGTGAAGTTCGGTGAAGACTTTTTTGAAGAATGTATGGATCTGTAAGATGGGAAATGAGAAGAAGGTGTTAATATTTTATCTTTTGCATTGGATTTGGGTTTTTTCTGAAATCAAGTGTATAATCTTTTTTGGATCTAATGGAGATCCATCTTGAATAACTTTGATGCAGGATTTCGAATTTGGAAAATATAATCACAACTCGTAATATTTCAGAAGAATAAGAATGTTTTGAAGTGGTTTAGTCTTTAAGTTGGGGTTTTCCGTAAAGTTGTTTCACTGAACTTGTATTGCAGAGTTATTATGTGAACATAAATTTCTTAACCCAATCTTCATTACACGAAAATCTGATTTTTGAATCGATTGATCACCAGAGTTGTAATAGAGATTATTGTGTATATACATTTGATGATTTGAGTGTAATTTATGTGAATCTTTAAGATGATTTTGTAATTAACAGATATATAATCTTAAAATTGAATTTGTAATTGAGAAAGAAATAAAATAAATAACTTTTTTTTTTATAGATTTGAGTCGGTAAAAATCGATGGAAATCGTTACCGAACCGGATCGATTCGGATCGGTTTAAAACCTAACCGAAATTTGGTAGGCTCGGTTACGGTTTCAATTTTAAAAACCGATTTATGGTGGGCTCGATGACCGATTTTGATAAAAAAACAAATCGACCGACTGATGTACAATCCTAACAATAATAATAATATCGGATAATGGAAAACAACTAGAGAGAAGGCGGATAAGTTTGTTCGTCGTCACTTACAAAATAAAAATGCTCAAGTTCACACCAATATATCCTTGGTGCAATGAAGAGACAAAGGCATAAAACAAAGCTATTATGTCTAACATAAAGAAAAATTTGGAAGTTGGGTGGAAGTTGGGTGGAACAACTACCTATAGTTTATTTTAAATAATAATAAAACTAGGTCTTTTATACTCGTGCAATACATTGGTTAGGTTTATGTCAATAAGAATTTTGTTGCTATCTGGATTTTTGAATTAAAAGACTTATGTAAGTTTCCTGAATAAGTTCTAGCATTTTTTGTTGGGTATACCTTGAAACGATATCACAACTGGATCATTTTTATATATAAATATTTAAATTATAAAAGTGAAAGAATTTATTGAAATGCAATCATCATTTTGTTGAAGGATATATTTGTTAACCGATTGATTTAGTATCTTTACAATGTTCTTTTTAAAGAGTCTGACATGTAAAAAACGATTTTGTGCTTCAACTATAAATAAGAATGATCGTGGTACCACTATATCATCCAGAAAAGATCTCCTTTAGATATATAAGCTAAGGTTCGATAGGATATAATTGACAGATATATGTTTTTTTTCTTTCACTCTACCGATTTCAGTGGCACATGAGTGATATGTGGAAAAACGATATACTAAGTCCGGAAACAATACCTTCTATGCTTTGGATTGCGCTATGGCTTGGTCTGGGAACATCAATGGATCTGATTTCACTTGGATACCAATAAAACCGAAACTAGACCCGATTATAAAAGTCGAATCCAATTCCTAAGCAAGTGGAACCAGAACCAATAAAAAAACCTTGTGCACATTGGTTCTGGATATCAGTCGGATATTAAGAAAACTATCAAATTTTCTGGTATAAAAATGACATTTTCTTTTTTTTTGGAGGTCTTAATTTAATTTCTTTTTTAGAAACTTAATAAAGATTTAATGTAAAAAAACAATGAAAAATGAGAAAAACATCAAAGTCAAAACTAGAAATCCGAAGACTTAAAGTTTTAGATAAATAAAACTCTCACATTAAACGGTAAGGAAATCATCACTTCCTATCGGTCGAAATAAGGTTTTTGTGACTTTTATGAAACGGGAGTTTTGGTAAGGACACTTGGCATAATTTAATTGGTGCAAATATTAAGGGGTTAAAGAAACTCACTCTTCTATTTATTTTTATTTATTTTAAATTATTACACTTCGTTTACACCCAGTATTTAATTGTACCGGGTCAACGTCACTTACAGTTGGTAGACAACACCGCAAATCGACGATCTAAGTTTAATCATCTTTAATAAACGGTTGTCGATAAATTTATATTCTTAAATAAGATAAAAAAAACTAAATATGTATATTCATTGTGATTTATAACTAACCAAACTTTGTAAAAAAGGTGAATCCAATACATACAAGTATGAGACTATCAATTTCATCATTGTTATTTGTTTCATTTTAAATATACTTTTTATTTGTACATGATAAAATTAATCTTAAAACATTCTTTCGGAACTTAGACTCAATCTCTTACCAAAGAACTCGCTTTGGAAAATTTTGGAATTCCTTAAAATGAAATCATAAGAACTTGGTTAGAGAGTATTTCAAAAAGATACAAACAATTTTTAAGCATAACAAATTCAAAAAGGTACGAGAAACTCTGCCCACTGTGTAACACGGCTGTACAGATATAAATTTAGTATTCTTTAAATATGATAAAAAATAATAAAATGATAAATAACCGGATACCTAATACCTAATGGGTATTACTGATTTGGACTCAAAAGTTTACCGGTTTTTAATGGTTAAACCCAGGGATCCTTAAATCGCTAATAATCCCGTTTTATTAGGATAGAAAACTGGATCGAATCAACTGATTATGGGTAATTGAGTACTCGGTGGCCGCTAAAAAGACAAAGCCGGATGGCAATACCAACCAAACCCAGTGACGTGATTTTCCATAAAAAGGTGTTTATTTACTTATTTAGTCATACAATTGACTTAGTAAGTAAGTCCAAATCCAACAGACTTCCGTTCTCAAGAAGATTTATTATAAGATTGTGAATCATCGGATATTTAAACAATAAATTCCATTCAATTCGGAGAAGAAAAAAAGAGACGAAGAAGAACATCAGTCGCTAAAAATTCTCTCACTCCCTTCTCTCTCTTTCTATGTTATCGGTGTCCCTAATCGATTCTGTAAACCTAGATATTAACGGTTTCTGCATTTTATTGATGATGGAAACTTCTCCTTCTTCTTTCTCAAACATCAATCTGAAATCCAAGTGATTTCTTCTTTTTAACTTTTTTATTATTGTTAATTCGAGGTGATACAGGACTATTTCGTTTTCTTCTTCTATGGACGAAGTTGAAGTTATTGAAGCTAGTTCTTCCATGGGTACTTCGAAGGCTAATAAAAAGCTTAAAACGATTCAGGTATATGTATATATCCTCCTTTCTCATTATTTTGTTTGGTAAATAAACACCATTATGATAAATTATCAGAATCTGTTGTGTACAGATTGTTCCTTTCATGTTGATGGGTTTTTGTGATGATTAATATTTAGAAAGGTTATAACTTTTTTCTGAAAAAACTAGGATTAGGGTCGTCTAATTAGTGTTTTAGTTTTTCACTGCCTTAAACCCTAGTTTGCGGAATTTCCTGGTTCAAGCTAGTTAAGCTTTTAACTCTTTGTTAGGTTGCAAAACAAGCAGGAGATCATCTTTCATGAGACAAGAAAGGTCCATAATAGAAATTGATAATTTGATCGCTTCAACATTTTTGTAGAGACTTATTTCCTGGTTTTTGTTTTCCTTATTTACATATGATTGGATTGTGTAGAAAGCGGTAATTTTTAAGTAACCATTGATCTGTATCAGGTGATACCTGATGAAATCATTGAGATTGATGGAGAGGAAGATGTAGCTGATAATTCTGAAGTTAACAAGAAGTTTAACACAGATAACAAGGGAAAGGCTATCATGTCAATAGAACCAGATGTACTGGTGAATGATATCTCAGATGATGATGGGTCAGAAATGTATGACTCAGACGATCTTGTTCTTGACTTAGAAGGATCGGATTATGAATATGACGAATCATACCATGATGGTGATTTTAAGTTGTATGATGATGAGGCTGTAGCTTTACAAGCCAAATTCGATGCTGAAGACCTCCCTCCTGGTGCGGAAGCATCCGTCCCTTGGTTGGTGGAAGACCACCAACCCACTGACCGGACGAGGCCCCCAGTTCCATGTAGCAGTTCAACTGTTCCCAAGCAGTTTCTCACTTCTGGTGAAGAGGATGATGAAGCTATATTGAAGTTTAGATCATTTAAAAGTTTTGATACAGTTGTAGATTTCTCGGACCACCATTATAGATCAAAGGCAGTTACCAAGACAAAGCAGGTGCCTAGTTCTTATGATATGTGCTGGTTACTTTTTTCTTCATCATATTGTTCTTCTAAATTATGCTGGATAAACAGATGTCTGACTTACCTCTATTTTGGACAGGCATCACAAAAGTGGGCAAAGGCAATTCAGCAGGATTGGAGACTCCTAGAAAAGGATTTACCTGGTTGGTTAAATTGCTGATTTTCAATTTGTTTAATAACTTGAAGTTTCCAGTAAAATATTAGAACATCAGTGTCTATGCATGCTATCTGGTAATGCTTGTATGAGAATGCTCTGTTATTAGCACATAAATGCAGGTAAAGAAAATGCATCAATGAAGTAGTACCAACATTTTTATGGATATCTTTATCTCGGGTTCATGAATAACTATTAAGCCTGTTGCTTTCACTATCCTTGTAGAAATTCTAATGCTGTATGCAGTGATACACTGGATCTGTTCCCATCTCATATTTTTGTCTTTTGTTTATGTCAGAAACTATATTTGTTAGAGTTTATGAAGGAAGATTGGATCTTTTAAGGGCCGTGATTGTTGGTGCAGCTGGCACTCCTTATCACGACGGCCTTTTCTTTTTTGATGTTTACTATCCATCAGAGTATCCTGATACACCACCGGTATGTTTTTGTCATGGTTATGTATTTATTTAATAATTATTAACTTTCCCTCATGCTTTCCACGTAAGAAGTATACATGAACTGTTTGGGATTTCTTCTGCTAGCTCGTTCACTACCATGCACATAATCTGCGGTTAAATCCTAACTTATACAACTGTGGGAAAGTTTGCCTTAGTCTTCTGAACACATGGAGTGGGAGCAGGGATGAGAAGTGGATCCCAGGAAAATCCTCTATGCTACAAGTTCTTCTCTCTATCCAAGCTCTGGTGCTGAATACAAAGCCCTACTTTAATGAGCCTGCATATGCACGCTTGGCTGGCACTGTAGAAGGTGAGAAGAGTGCCCAGAAATACAATGAGAATACATTTATACTATCATGCAGGACAATGCTGTACACGCTTAAGAATCCCCCAAAGGTTAGTTGGCTAGACCTGCTTCGGCATTCTTGTGTGGATTCTAACTAACTTCATATATATGCAAGCTTTCTTGTAATCTGGTCACATGTAATCTCTTACACATTACCTCTCGACTATAAGAGTATTGCTTGCTTGAAATCAGTTAACAAAGCGACATCTAATACCCAGCAAAAACAAGTCACCGACATACCTAGTATTTGTTGGAAAAAGTGACTTGAATTAGCCCAGAAGACACTAGATCTTTGGATCGAAGTAGAATGAAAGATAAACAAGACACAAACATAAATGAAGCAATAAGTAGATAAAGAAGATGCAAACATAAACGAAGTAATAAGTAGAGCACACAAGATTTAACGTGGTTCGACAATAATATACAATGTATGTGTATTGCGTACATCCAGAAAATGGACTCCTTTCTCACTAAAACTCCCAAGAGGTGGGATAAAAAGCTCTCTAATTGAAAACCATTAGAATCCATCACCATATAATTAAGCCTCCTGGCCTCTAATTAAACTTACCCTCTAACTAAACTTAACCTCTAAGTATTTTCTTATACATGAAAACCCTAAACTTAGCCAAGAACAAAAAATCCCTAAAATAAGGATTTCTAGTAGGTTCCGGAACTTTCCTAAAACTTCGACAATATTTTAACAGTATTTAGTCTTCAGTCCTCTGTATCCTTTTCGTTTCATTGTTCGAATTTGATTTACTTTCCTTATATTCTCTTTTGTCTGCAGCATTTTGAGGATTATGTACTGGGGCATTTCCGCCTTCAAGCACACCCTATTTTGGTGGCTTGTAAAGCATACATTGAAGGTGCTCAGGTCGGTTGTGTTGTAGAAGGAGTGCAGGATGTAGATGAGGGTCAAAAGAGCGGTTCAACCCACTTCAAGAGCGAAGTTGGTACCATGGCAGGGAACCTTGTCCCAGTATTTATACAAAAAGGCGCTAAGGATTGTGAGCAGTTCATCTGTTTGGGCGACGCTTTTAGGTTAGCTGAATCCAATTACACTAACATTTTAAAGAAAGATTTTTACAAGCCAGTGCAAGATCAAGTTGTCGCAGCTGAATCTCAAGCTCAATTTCAACCTTTCGATCACTCACATGCTCAATTTCAACCTTCCACTCATTCTCCAGCTCACTTTCTATCTATTGCCCATTCTTTTGGTCATGGTCATGGTGCTGATCTTTATGTGCAGGCTCAGGCGCTAGCTCAAGGTCAACCTAAACCTAAAGCTCATTTTGGGATAAATAACCATTACTATCCCCATCCCTAAAGTAGTTGATGGAATCATTGGTTTGGAAACAGTAACTGCAAGCTTTTTAATACTTATATATTGTAGATATATTAGGTGTAGATATTTAAGTGTCTATATTAGGGTATCATGCAAATGTTTTTTACTTAACTTCGGACCTCCACTAGCTGGAAGTGCTGGAAGATTTCCACATTTGCTTTTTTTGGAAACTCTTTTTATTAATATCTAATATTAGCCTTTCTGATTTTCACATTGCTGATTAAATTTTGGATTTTATTTTTATTTTTATTTTGAATCAATTTTCTTTTTTTTGGATTCATCTCTGAACCTTGAAATATTAATTTACATAGAAGAAAAAATAATCATGTTTTCAGATAGAAGAGAAAGGAGCAATGTTTACTTTTTCTTTTTATGTTCTGACAATGGAAAACATTGAGGGTATTCGGCTTCTTTCTCTGCATCTAAGGCTTTTACATTAGGTTTTCCCGAAGGTATATGATTTCTCGGTAAATAATTTTTCCTCAACAAACCAATACCAGCTTTACTGACTTAGAGCTTTTCCAATGGATTGTGTAATGATGAATGTCTAAGTCCATGTAGGATATATACATTTTTTCTAAAAAATCTCTAATCCTAATTTCTCTAATAATATATAGATGATGTGCCTTTATTTTGGGTTGACATCCTCTAGGTGAATGTCTAGAATCCACGTAGGATATACATCCATTTTATCTAAAATCTTTCTCCAATCCTAACTTTTGTAATCAATATATAGATGATGTGGTTTTGTTTTGGGTTGACATTCTCTAGGTGAATGTCTAGAACTGACATTCTCTAAGTGAATGTCTAGTTCTAGACATTCACCTAGAGGATGTCAACTCATCCTAGTCAGCTTTTACTTAATTAAATTAACTTTAATATATTAAATAACCATATTTAGTTCTAATCAAATTTAATAAAATCTTAAGTTATTGAAAATAAAATTTATACTAATTAAAAAGAAGAGGAATACAATATTGTTGGAGATGAATTTTTTTTTTCTCCCTAATTTTAAGAAAAAATAGGAAGATGATGTTTTGTTTGTGTTGCTATATAGAAAACACACACAATGACCATTGGAGAAGCTCTAAGTTATCTTTAATTTAAAAATCTAATCCAATTCAAAATTAAAAAATAAAACTCAAACTATGATTATTTATAGAAATCCAAAAATATAGATGTTTGGTTTTAAATTAGATTAATTTAGTAGAATCAAAAATATAGATGATTTTTTGTATTCTCGACCTAAAATTCAACTAGGGAAAAAAAATCGACCTAGTTAAACCCCAATTTGTTAATCACATGTGAAGAATATACAAAGGGCCAAGAAAAACAACGAAAAAAATCTAAGTAAACCCAGATGTAGCCAAACTGCCAAACCTTGAGTAGGGTTGGGGAAAAAAACAGCTGCATCTTAAGTTCTTCAATTAGGAAAAGTAAAATTCAATCCAATTCTTATATTTGTTTACTTTATTTCTTTTTCTTTGGAACAACCTAAATCTTTTTCTAAACTTAATTTTAATCTAACTTAAATTCATATTAATCTAATATAATAATCAGATTAATCTTTTTATACTAATAAATTGTCAAATAGTATAATAAAAAAAAGTATTCCGAGCTTTGGGTCCTTAATAAAAATTCGTAGATAAGGGATTTTTAAGTTTACTTTAAGAACTCTCAATTAGGAAATGCTCTCACAAATTAGGGGATACTCATGGTTATATGGGACTGAATTTTGGCTCAAGGGGTATTTTTAAATGATAAAATATTCATATTGTCCTTTAGTATAATAAAAATAAAAAGAAAACCTAAGAAATCAATTTGGTATCCCCCTTCATTTTTCTCCACTGTCGACTCCTCCCTTCTTCTCATCTTCTTCTCTCATTCCATAACTTCTTCATTTCATAGTCATTTCATCGATGATTCCAAAAATTTCTTCGTCGATTAATTCCTACTATAAAAATGACTATAATGAAACAATGTTATAGACCATGCCCTAATCCTGGAGATGGAATTGCGTCCCAAAATAAAGCAAAACAAGTTTTAAAAGATAAATTACATGCAATTGCAAATCAAGAAGAGGAAGAGAACTCCGACGATCAACCACTCAGTCAAATGGCTCCGGTGAGAAGGTGAGTGATTTCCATTAATTTAATTTTTGTTTTGTAGTGTTAGGATTGAATGTTTTAGGTTTTAAATTAAAAATTAGAACAAAACTAGGGTTTCAACATCACAATCGATATTGGTGAAAATTTGAATGCAATACCGATTGTTATTGTCGATATTGCATTGTGGATGAAAGCAATACCGACTAGGGATGCACATCGGGTCGGGTGGGTCGGGTTTGGCCTCACCCGCACCCGGCCCGTCAGTTGGCGGGTGACTGAAGTATTCACCCGCACCCAACCCGTCGTAGGACGGGTCGGGTCGGGTGCCGGTGGGTGCGGGTCACCCGCCCAAATTTGATATTTGACTGGTTGTTAGAGACTAACAAATCAACAAAACAATGGCATAATTTTAGTACCTCATTTGCCTCTAGATTATGAAATTTTGATAATCTATATGGATGGACAGAATCTGACTAATCAGGTAAAAGAAAAGTTGGTTCATGTATAGATTATAATCATGTCACCGCAGATTCGCAAACTGTGAATTTTTTTTTCTTCTATATAAACTGAGATCAAAGAACAAATATAAACCCAATACATCAAATGAAAAAAGGAAACAGATTTTACTACAAATAAATCAATACCCAAATCCAAAGTTATCCAAAAAAAATAGATCTTTAATTGAATCATGAGATGAAATTACAATCAAATTATCAAACAATCAGATTCAAATCAAAGAACATAAACCCTAAGAATCAGATTAAAATAAAAGAACATAAATCTTAACAATCATCTCTGATTGAATCAAAAGATGAAATTATCTTACAGACTTACAGTGTTGTCTTGATGGTGGTGATTTAACGGTGGTACTGGTGGTGATTTGAATTTTGAAGAGTGACTCTGAACTCTGAATTGAAGAGTGAAGAAGAGAAACTGAGAACCTAGAAGAGAAACCGAGAAAGTAGAGCCGATTAGGCATTTAGGTTTATTCAGGTTTTAATTTTTCTAAGGGATTGAACGGTTGGGATCATGACTGGGAAGTAATCCAAGGGTAGAGAAGGGATAGGGAATTTTAGGCGGGTGGGCGGGTGAGGTCGGGTTGGAGAAGGTGTCACCCGCACCCGACCCGTTTCTCGGCGGGTCGGGTACGGGTCGGGTCAAAACTGGCGGGTGCGGGTCGGGTATGTGCAGCCCTAATACCGACTGTTGTAGTCGGTATTGTTTGTTGGTTGAATGCAATTACTTTGATTGAGTTATATGGGTATTTTCGCATGTTAAGAGTCGGCATACTCGATTCAATTCATACCAATACCGACTGTATTTTGTACCAATACCGACTATAAGTGCTTATACTCTACTATGAAATTGACCACAGTAAGCATTGTCAATTCAAAATAGCAATACCGATTGTTAGTGACCAATGCCGACTGTGTTTGAACCAATGCCGATTGTTTTGTTTTTTTTTGTGTGGAAGCTATGATTCAATGTCGACTCCTAGGTTGTAATGCATAGTTCATTAATGGGCTTTGATGTTTATGTCTTATTATTTATGACAAAGAATAAAGCCAAGAGAGGGTCAAAGGAACTTGCATCTTTGAAAGGAAAGGATGTTGACGCCTCTCCAGCGTCCCTTCCAAACCGTCATGGTGACACTAAACGATTAGGGGAAAACAACTGAGGTGTTGATAACCCCCAAGGAATCGTAGTATTCCATCCATGAATCTACTGAAGAGGAGTTGATATTTAAAAGATTTCAACCCGAAGAAGAAGAACAAGAAATACTCGAAGAAGAACAAGTTCAAGGAAAGAGAAAAGGCAAAGTAGCACCGTAAGTAAAAGGGTGTCATATACCCGATGAAAAACTAATGCTACCTGACCGTGATGATGGCCATTTTTGGGGTGAAACGGAAGACAGTGAACTCTTATTCGGCTACAAAGATTTGTGGGCTCATATCGTCTATAAAACATATGTAAGATTATCTGTCTTTTTTCATGTATTATTATTAATTTTATGATCATTCATTTATGTTTTTGTACGTTTTCATTTTGTAGGATCATGAGAATGAAGTACGTATCTTTAGACAATTAATCGATGCATGCCTGGGATTCGGAAAATAAATTTTAAGGTGTTAAATACCTAGTGGAAGCATCCGGTTTGTTACCTGCGCTCTTCAATTATGTTGATTATGATGCTGTCACGGTGAATTGCTTTGCCGAAAGGTTTTATGGTGAAATTGATACCATGTATTTCCCTTTTGGTGAGATGTTCTTCATCTCCGATGATGATGTACAAATTGTAGGCCTTGATGTGCAAGGTAAAGTTGTTTTGGAAGGAAATTATACTGAGGAACTAGGTTGGGAACAGTTACACGTTTTTACTAAGAAGTTGTTTGGTTGGGATGAAGCAACTTCAAAAGAAAATTTTCATGTTAGTGGTAATTATACAATCAAGAAGTTCAGGCTAGTTTTGTTAAAGGAAACCTTTGGAGGGATAAAGGACAATGAAAACTTGACCACCAAAGAGATTCGTCATACAGTCGTTGCATATTTGCTATATGAATTAGGCACTAGGATCTTTCCGGACACAAGTGGAAGCTGGGTTAATGCAAACTTCTTGCAGTTGTTGGATCCTTTGGAGGAGGATGTAAAATACTCGTGGGGAACTGCAGTTATTGCACACTTGATGGTAGAGATGCGAAAGGCTAGCAAGACGACAACTAACCAATTTCTTGGGAATTTCACTCTCTTCCAGGTAATAATTTATTTGGAATTGTTATTGTTTTTGTTATTTTATCGATCTCTCAATTATATTGTTTTATTTTGCTTTTGACATAAGTAAAATATTTATTTATTTATTTATTGACATAGGTTTGGACGTACGAACACTTCCCAACATTGTTCGCTAAGAACAAATTGTTGAAGAAAAATGTAAATTGGCAGCCGCATCATCCTAAAGCCCTCAAATACTCGTTCAAAAAGGGTCAATTGCAGGTAACAACAAAAAGCTATTAGAAATGAGATTAGCTTTAGACCAAATTACGGTTGATAAAGTATTTTTCTATCCTTATAAGTTGGATGGTGTTGTAACTCCCGATAACATTATATTCTACAACGGACCGTTGTTTCACACAAGCGGATATGTCATGTAAGATCCATTGCGTGTAATGCGACAACTTGGCTATAAGCAAGAAGTTATGGAAGAGTCTTCACATCACATTTTTAGACATGACTTTCGCTTGTGCTCTTCAACTCAAAGAAGACTTTCACAGCTTACACACCAAAACCGGTCCCCTTGCATTAGAGGGAAATAGAACGATATTTTATGGTAAATCAGAGTGCTTAGACTCTTGCGGTCAACGACGATGAAGTCGATCCACAATACAACCAAGAATATTGTAGCTACTCTCATCGTTATCTGGTACGCCCGCCGTCCGTTGGAGTTCACCGGCCAATAATGATGGAAACGACCGCTACAGCTCCTTCTCCTCCTTCTCCTCCCAACTCTCCTAATTCACTTCGAAAATTTGTATTATTTGTGGTACGTTTGCTTTTTATGTTTACGTATGTATTTAATGTTTTTCGCTTACTCTTTTTGATTGATATTATATATTGTCGTTCTTGTATACGTCTCATAAATTTTTGTTTGTTTAAAAACGAAAGCGACTTGGTAGTGTTGGGAAATGGATTAGTTGCAAGGTGGATAAAGAAAAGGTCCTCACTCTTAAATAAATGTGTTTGATGAATAAGAAACTGCAAAACATCGAGAATGCCGAAGCGACGGAATTGTTCAATAAAAGGAAGAGAAAATGGGTAGCCAATAAGGCGGGGCGTGAGTGATTGAAGATTTTCGTTGGTGATAGAAGATGTTCTTTTATGTTTGCTTTCTGATAGTTTTCTTTTGAACAATGTATGCTTGTTGTTAGCTTTTGAACAATGTGGGTTCGTTTTAACTTTGGATCTCTGTAAAACTATGCTAGTTTGGTTTAAGTTTAAAGTTTTGTTATTTAAGTTTGGTGTTCTTCTATTTCTACCCCATTTCTCAAATTCTCTACCAATTTATTAGCAAGAGTTGGCATTGCAGTTTGATAACAAGCAATGCCGACTGTATCTTATATTTTCTGCCAAGTTATTATCAAGAATCGGCATTGGAGTTTGATAACAAGCAATGCCGATTCTTTTTCAATATTCTATGAAAATTTATGAGCAAGAGTCGTCATTGTAGCTTGATATCAAGTAATGCCCACTAATGCTCATATTCTCTGCCAAGTTGTTAGCAAGAGTCGACATTGCTTGTTATCAAACTACAATGTCGATTGTTGCTGAAGGAGAACGGAAGCGTGGAATATAGAAAATAGGGTAGAAAAGAAGGGATAACTAAGATTAACTCATGTTTTGATTGAATAATTTTAATTATGATATAAACTACAATAGACTTGTCTTCTTTTATAGGAATACTTGAACTCTAGTTCTAAGAAAAGTCTAGAAACCCTAACTTGCAATCTAAGTAATTCTAAAAATAATCAACTTCTCAAAATAAACAAATTCTAAAAATAACAAATACTTAAAATAATAATAAAAATATAATTCCTAAATCTAACAAATGTCCTACATCAGGTCCGCCATCTTGAAAAGAATTCGTCCCGAATTAACAAAATACCAGAAAACAAGTCCTACATCAGGCCCACCATCTTGAAAATAACTGGACCTCGAGTTCACCGGATACTGTAGACGACCCGTCCAACGAATAATATACTTTAAATATGTTGATGATCGTAGAGTAGAATACCATATAACAGATCGTTGAACACAAAATTTGATGTCGATGTAAATAATAGTCTGAGTAGTAATTCTCTTGTAGCACTTTTGATCTTCACTAACAGGGGAACAAAAAGATTCAACCTTGGTATTAAGTGACTCACAAGAAGGTAATAATGTTTCATATGTGTCAGGATTTTATGTTGGCGAAACCTCTTTATCACTATCTGGATGAAAAGTTTGTTGTTGATTATGATCGACATGAAAATTTGGATCTGCTTCACCATCACGATATTGAGGAGTATCATTGAGATTCTCTGTAAGATCGGTCCAACTGGTTAAGATTAATTCCATTAATTCAAGGTGACGTTGAGTTACGTCTTGAGATTCTGCAAGTTGACGTTGAATCGCGGATTGAGATTCTATAAGTTGACGCACGTTGTCTTCAAGACCAGTAAGTTTTTTTTTTTCTATACTAATCATGATGGGATGACACAGAAATATTAAAATATGGTTTGTTTTTATTTTTGTGTGGATTTTTACCAAAGAATTTTGTAGAAAAGGTAAGGCATGAGTTTGAACCAATAATTAGAAAAGATAAAGAAAAAGATAGGTAAGGAAGGAATTTGGCTAAGATTCAAAGATGAATGTGGAAGATGATGATGATTTATTTATTTTTTGAATAACTGAAAAATAAAAGGATAGTTGATAGAATTTAGAAGAAAAGAAACAGAGATCTTAATAGGTAGAAGAGACGAAAGGATTAAGAATATTTAGATTGAAAAGAACAAGAGGATCGAAGACAGGCTCTGATACCACTTGACGGAGAACGGAAGCATGGAATATAGAAAATAGGGTAGAAAAAGAAGGGATAACTGAGATTAACTCATTTTTTGATTGAATAATTTTAGTTGTGATATAAACTACAATAGACTTGTCTTCTTTTATAGGGAAGACTTGAACTTTAGTTCTAAGAAAACCCTAGAAACCCTAACTTGTAATCTAAGTAATTCTAAAAATAATCAAATTCTCAAAATAAACAAAATTCTAAAAAAAACAAATACCTAAAATAATAATAAAAATATAATTCTTAAATCTAACAGATGCCCTACATCAGTTGCTAACAACTTTCTGCCAAGTTTTGAGCAAGAGTCGGCATTGCTTGTTATCAAACTAGCAATGCCGACTGTTGCTCATATTCTCTGCCAATTTGTTAGCAACAATCGACATTGTAGCTTGATATCAAACAATGCCGATTAATGTTACATTTTGAACAAACTAGCCATTATTTTGTCATCTTGCACAACACCTTATATATGATATACACTTATCCATTCCATTACAAAGAAGATTAAAAATATTCTTCAAAAATGTCCCAGTCGTATATTAATTCCGCGGAGTTTACAGTAGATGAAGAGTTGTCGCTTTGTCGAAACTACATAGCTTGTTATACGGCTAAAGGTGTCGAACGACGTCAAAATAGATTAATTAGTATGAGTTATATCCATAAAATCTATGAAAACTTCTGTAATGATACCGGTAACCCAAATAACCGCAATGTTGCTGGATTTTTTTTGTTGATTTCAAGATATAAAAAAAGAAGTTCGAGATTTTATAGCTTTGGTTCGGGTTGTTAATCGTTATCGACTTAGGGGTGAGACAAATTTTGATGTTGTGTTGCAAGCTCGAGAGGAATGGCGAAGATGGAAAAGAATCAATTTGCTTACGGAGATCATTACGTAATCCTTAAGGAGTTTTTGATAAACCATATGAGATGTTAACAAATTGTTGTTCTTTGGTTTAAATTGGATGTTAACAAGGTCTTTGTTCTTATGTATGAACGTTCTTATGTATTGGGTTTTAGTTTTTTAAGTTTTTAATTAACGAAAAAACGTTTATATTTGTTTCGATGTTCTTAAAAAGTACAAGATTCATATTACAACCAAGTGAATCCCAAAAAAACATTTTATTGATTATGATTCAAAGTTCAAAATACATCTAAATGAATCCCAAAATCTCATTTCTCATCTATTTCAACCAATTCAATTGTTGTCATCTTCTCTCTGGGAATTGATAGGTCCATAGCATCCCAAAGTTGGTGATTTTCCTCGTACAACTCCATCCATTCCTTCGAATGATTGGCAACCACGTCCTTGTTTTTAGTCATCACACAAACCGGTGGCAATGGAAAATTTTCCTTTAATTTGAGAATGATGAAATGATTCTCGTTCACCAATCCTAAAGCAATCCTTTTCTTTTTAAGAGATCCTTCGGGCATTTGCCACTTTGGTGTAAACTTTGTTGAGACAGTAGGCTAAAACAATAAACAACATAATTAAATATATCTAACTGGTAGATGCCCACATACCGACATTTTCATCCAATATTGTGTAGGAAGGAAGTTTATCGGCTCCTTAGGCCCAAGCACACGAGCATGCAAATCGTTGAACTCTTTTTCATTGTCAACTGTTACTTCATAGAAGCTCTTCTTTTCGATAATTTTTTTATCCGTACTATTTTTAGCATATTGGCATTGTGTCAACCCTTCATTATCCGCCAAACTTAATTATCATAATTGCTCGTTCGCGGCATGAAAGGCATAATTTCCATCTCCATCGACATCGTCCGTATATATTACATATTCATGAATGATCTCGGGAAGTTGACTTATATACTCTACTATTTTAGTATGATAACTTTGACCCGACCTACGTGTTTTTGGATCCCTAGGGGTTTTCCAGTCACCATGATTTATCCTAATTATCTTTAACCCATCTTCTGCATACTCTAGGGGTCCAACTTCAACATACTTCTTCGGCCTTCCTCTCTTCTTTGGAATTGGTGCTTCACTTGATGTACAAGGTTTCTTCTTCGGCCTTCCTCTTTTCTTTGGAAGCGTTTGTGAACCAATGTTGGGAATAGCTTGTGAATTCTCATCTTCTTCTTGTGGTGTTGATATAGTAACTTCATTCTTGGATTGTGAACTAACGTCGGTAATAACTAATGAATTCTCATCTTCTTCTTCTTGTGGTGTTGATGTAGAAACTTCCTTCTTCGGCCTTCCTCTCTTCTTTGGAACCGGGGCTTTATCATATCTCGCTTCGGAAACCTCAAAAGCGCATGGATCTCTTTTCTTGCTCTCCTCGCGTTCCACCTCGTGTTCACTTGTTTTTTTCAAGATATTTTTTTCTTTTGTCCTTGAAAAGTTGGTTGGAGGTCTATCAGTAGTCTTTCCTTTTATTGGTTCACCCAAGTCACGTTTCCATAGGCGAGTAATTAACCTTAGTTGGCTCAACAGAATCTATCGGGTAGCCGAGTTTTCACGTGAGTAAGTGTTGAAGAATTATATGGCTTCATTAGTCTCCCATAGTGATTCTCTGACAATTTCCGTAGGAGAGGTAAAAGAGAGTTGTTTCTAAAACGGATCGATATCCTCGATAGGTATCACCTCTTTATACTTCAAAAGCATATGACGACACGGAAGTCCCAAAGACGACATCAAAGGACAAACACACACATCAGACGACCATTTTCTATCTCATAATCTAGTTCTTTCATCATATGTCATATTGCCAATGTGACACATTATATTCTATTCCTCGAAGCAACTTTTCATGCTTCAAATAAGTCATCATCCTCTCCATTGAGCTTTTTTGGAAGGCTTTGTTAATTCTATCAATACCATTCTTGAAATATTGCTCAATTGCCTCCGTCACCGTAAAAATATTTCTTTGATTAGAATCAAGGAGTTTCTTCAAGAGGCCGTGAGGGGACTTCGCAATACTAGTGGCTTTATTTCCATAGTGTCTATATCGATTCGTCCATGTCCGTAAAAATTTGTCTTTGTATGGATCCAACCAATTGTTCCTACAATAAGAGACTACGCTTGGGTACGTATCATTCTACCGAGCAATAAACTTCTTCAAATTTTCTTCTTATCCAGTCTCGGTAATTGACGAAACCAAGGATTCCCAATCTCCTAGAAAACTCAACCAACGTTCATGATTTTCTTTGTGTTCTTCGTCCACTTTTTCTTGAATATTTTTTCTAGCTTCTTCTTGTTGTTCCGGTGATAGTTGACTTATGCGAACTTCTTCCTCAAGAGATTCTTTCTTTGACTTCTTGATATCCTCATTTGGAGGCTCAATAACTGCATGAAAATTTTTATTCACGTTGTTCACTATGTGGAATGTACAAAGAAAAATTTTGTGCATTCGGGAAAACATCGGAAATGGCGGTCATTAATACATCATCATTATTGGTTATTATTACCCTTGTAAGATAATTTTCCCGGAAAAGTAACTTCAATTGTTGTAATGCCCAAATATAATCGTAATCCTTTTTGTTTCTCATAAAATACCAAGTCAACGTGAATGTTACCTTGTCCGATGTATGACACACGATGTTGAACAACGGCATATGGTATTTGTTTGTCTTGTAAGTGCAATCCATCATAAAAATCAGAAAGAATGATTGAGCCAATTGCACCATCAATTGGATGAGCAATGTATATTTGAAGAACATTACCGTCCGGCCCAAATTTTTCCTTGTGTGTGTAGTTGTGATCGGAAGCTAACTTTAGAAATTCTTGCATAACCGACCTACCTTTCCAACATTCCCTTCTTATAGTTTCTCGAGCACTATAAATTGTACTTAAGAAAGACACGTTAGTTTTATCCTTCGCCTTGATGCCGACAAGCATTTGACTTAGTGCGGTGCGTGTTTGAGTCGATCTTTTTACTTCCTCGAATTTATGAGGTTTTAGCTTTGCAACTAAGTAGTGCCCAACAAAAGACTCCGGATCCGCATGGTTATGGTGACCGTTCCACACTTTCATTTTCCATACATTTCCCTTAAAATTGAACACAAGCTTGAAGGGGAATCCATCCTTCCTCGTAATAGTCTTGTATACCCTATTAGTCTTCTTTTCATATACATAATCCTTTCGCTTGTCGTTGTTCCTAGCGTACGACCCAGCTCTCTCGCAAGTCATTTTAAACCGAATATCTTTGCCTTGATGGTTTCACACTAACACACACTTATTCTTGAGAGCCATTTCCATAGCCCGATTAATTGCCTCATCTTTACTAGCGAATTCCAAATCAGTCGCATACTTATCTGAAGTAGCTGGACCCAACTCTCCCACAGGTCAGTAAGATCTAACAAAAAAAATAAAAAAAAATTCAATATAACATGTAGTCGGCATTGTCGAAAAATCAAAGCAATGCCGACTACACAACAATCGGCATTTGTACAAAATCAAAGCAATACCGACTGGACAGTCGTCATGCTCGAAAAAAATAATTAAATGCCGACTGTTGAGTAGTCGGCATTGTGACTTTCTTTCCAATATCAAGGGACATTCGGCATTGTTTACATCTTCGACAATGCTAATTGTACCTGTATATTGGGGAAATAAAAGTCCATTGTTCTATAATGAGGCAATACCGACTTCTTAGAGTCGATATTGCCTTCATCCTAGAACAATGTCGACTGGGACTCTACACTTGTGTTACACAAATCACATAAATCACCTCTAACACACCAATACCTGATTATTTGGAGCACTTGTATAATTAGTTTCTTCATTTCCCTTGTGTGGCTCTACATTTGTTCTTTCATTTGAAGTTTGACTTAGGGTTCCATTTGGGGTTTGATTTGGGGTTTCTTCATGGATGAAAGTTTAATTCTCTACGAAAGGTTGCAATTGGGAGTCATTAAAATCAATGTAAGCACCTTCTATTTGGTGAGATGAGGATTCCCCAATATCAAATTTCTCACTAGAATCTCTCATATCACTCAAATCTCCTAAAATTTTTCTTCTTCATTTGTAACTAACACTTAAAAAGATAATGAATATAATTTAACTTTATAATATATAAAAAAAATGGTCCAAAAAAAAGAAAGAAAAAATACACGTTCACTGCTTGGCCGCAAATAGCGTAATGCCCAATTTTGCACATTTACTCTATCTTGTCCATCCCATAGTTGCCTCAAAATGGCGTTCAATGCCCATTCCATCGGTCTTGCCTTTAAGGATCTTGTTTTACAGCAGCATTTTATCTAAAACCCTAACTCTTAGTTAAAACCCTCATTGTCATTAAACCTGCTGTTCTTTTTTAAGAAATACAGAAATAAAAAAGAGAAGAGATAGCTAGATCAGCAGCGGCAGCTTCTAAGGTTATTAGACGGATCTGTTCTTCATGGTCAACACAGTCTATCCGTCTGCATCATTGGTCAATCACCAACGCCACTGCCACTAACATTGTTCCTTCTGTGAATCATGTTCGCAGAATTCTCTTTCTCGATCCAAAGACGAGATATGATCAATTCGTAGCTCCTGATAATCAAACACGTAAATACACTCGAGCTAGTAGCAGTGCAGAAAATGAAAAAAGTCGAAAACCTGCTGCTGAGAAAGATGAAGAGGAAGATGATACAGATATCGACTTCCACGATTCGGAAGAGGATATAATTAGCCACGAAGACTTCTACGATGATGAAGAAACTGATGCAGATTCTAATTAAGAATCATCAGCGATGACATTTCAGATAGATAGATTGAGAGAGATTTCACGATTGAGTATCAGTTTGATGAGTTTTTAGTTTTTGGTTAGTTTTCAAGTGCAAACTCAGCTGTTTGTTATTGTTTACTCTCTCTATTCAATAATAGATTTTCTCAAAATTTACAGTTTTCACTTTTTGGCGTACCACAATTGTAATTTGATAATTAAATTCAAAGAAACGATGCAGTAGTTTGTTATTTTACCAAGCCAATAAAAAGACAGAAAACTTAAGGGATAGATGCCTGAGCTTCCGCTAGCTTCTTTTGTGATTCAATCTCCTTAGCTTCTGCAATCCTGTTTTGGGATTCAATCTCTGCGCTTAAAATGCTATGGAGAAGAGCATCTACTCTTTGACTCCTTGTTTTTGAACTGCAGTATTTTTGAAAATTTTCGTTTAAATCACTGATGAACCAAAATGAATTTACTATTACTATAGTATCTACTAAACTGAGAGAGAGAGAGAGTTCATACCCAATAGCTCGTCTTCCTCCGCTTGGTTCCTGGATGAGGATGTAAATGGTGTATATGGATTAGTTTGTGAAAGATTAAACTATGAAAAATTAGGAAAAGCTATTATCTTTCATAAAAATAATTGCTGTAAATGGTGTATATGGATTAGTTTGTGAAAGATTAAACTATGAAAAATTAGGAAAAGCTATTATCTTTCATAAAAATAATTGCGGATATTTGATAGCAACGTCCAGATGGTCTTAGTCTTTAACAAATTTTTACGGTTTCAGAGTCAAATAAATGGATGCCATTTTATGATGGGTTTTGTACAACTTCACATAAATTACTGATACACAAAGAAACTCATAATGGTGTATCAACCAAATTTTGATGGGATTTGTTGGTTAGGTTGTAACAAAAAGTTATGCAAACAAATTATGATATTTGAAGTATGGCTCAGAGGTTTTTATCATTTTCATGACAACTTAACAGGTTTAGGTGATCAGCTTCTTGCTATTTCATGTGTTTCTTAAACTATGGTGATGAAGAAGTCAATAGGAGGTTACAGACCTGGCCTTCTCCTTCAGAGTCAGCTGACTTCTCCATATCTCCTTCGGCAAAGAAGGCCTCCAAGACAAATGCAACGACCTGGAAAAACAATTGATAACTCAGTATATGAGGAATTTTATCTATGAATTCAATGAAATTGTCATTTTACTAACCCTACTGATCTCTTATTTCATAGTAGTACTTTCCAATTTCAGGTTTGGATCTATTTCTGCTCAAGCAAAAGACTGGTTCCTACATCTATGAATCAATTTAATAAAGGATAGATGAAACTCACCAAATTCAGAAGAAGCAAGACGGTTACTAGGTAAAAGCTGATGAAGTATAAAAGTGACCATGATGTTCCTGTCAATTCCTTGTATCCCTGGAAGAAGTCATCAAGTAATTAGCAAGCTCACATCCGTTATCTGAAATAAAACAAAGTAACTGGCAAGCTGACATCTATTTTCCCACCCACTATGATTTTGCCACTCATTATAATATTCGGAACAATATAGGCAACCGATAATACTAATAATAACACCGACAATAGTACCATGTAAAACAACAGAGTACCTGCATCCACACTTGCCAGTTTCCCATGACGAGCAAGTTGAAAAGTGTCACCATTCCGCTAGGGTAATCATTGAAATTGAATAGAAGATAGCTGACTCTGTCAAGGAAACTGATTTCTGAGACAGATGTTTTTTAACAACAAGTATTAAATCACATAAAACAGTTATCAATTACAGCATAGTGGTCACCAATAATGCATAGGAAGCTGTGGTATATGGCAATCCCTTCGCTAAAGTTCGCGAAATAAAATAATGTACCATATCAAATACAGAAAAACCGTCACGCGGCTGACGAATACTAAATGTACTGAAGAGAGCCTCATAAAGAAAAGGATACTCATTACTATAAAGTTCTGATGTTTCCAACTTCGGATTTCCAGAGTTAACGATCCCGCCAAAGAGCTACAATTAGAAGCCACATAACATTTAAAAAAAAATTCAATCAGTTAGAATCGTTGAGATGAATTCAGGTATTCATTGGTAGAAGTAACAAGGTGTATAATTTAAACGACGTTTTATCCATTCCCCAAGAGTAACATATAGGATGAGCGAACAACGCAACAATCTATTATGAAGTATTACCCATTATACCTGTAAACCGAGGGTGCAGTACATGCACAGGATGCAAAAGATCGTTCCGAGATAGGGCATCAAAGTAGGAATAAGGGTTAAGAATGTTGAAATGAAAGCTCTGTAACGTTCCACGTGTGTCAGAAGCCTTATTAACCGCAACATTCTTGCAATCAGAAGGTACCGAATCCTGTTAACAATAGCAAAATATAATTGACTAAACAAGAAGTGTACTACAGTTTGAGAAGGCAACTATTATGTGTTGAATCAAGGCACTGAATCTCTCAGTTCTTGTGTAGACATGAGAAAAAAAAGAGTTTTAAGTTGGTTCTGCGATTATATCCTTTGGTTCAGATTTAGAACTCGAGAAACGTTTGGAGAACTTTCAACTGTTTCCCATACATTCATCGTATCTAACCAAGCAATCAAATACCACAACCTCGTAGAGCCTTCCTTATTACTACGGTAGATCGCAGCAATCTCAAGCTGGCATATAATCAGATAAGCACTAGAAGCTCCTTAGCTAGTTTTCTTAAGGTACATAGTGATACTTGGATCAACTTTTTCTGCTATGAAGTTCGGTGATGGGACTGAGCTTTCAAGCAATTAATCCACACTCTCAACTTGTGTCTAATACAAAAGCAAGTCACTTAACTTACGAGAAACATTATTTATGCATGCTAGAAGTATCTTCAAGAATTATCATATTCTAAATTAAGTAACAGAAATATTAGACCCGAAAAGAATCATCATGGACAATAGTACCAATATGTAATACAAAATAGAACAAACTAAGAACCATAAGAATGAGATACATAATAAAAAAACTTAAATCCTACCATTCACCATTTGAAAGGAAAGCAACGTCAGGGAAGGCAAAGGTTGCTGTTTCACCAATAACTGCAAAAATCATATTTAAGTGTATCAATAACTTGATTGATCTTCATCGCAATAAATTAAGAAATAATACTGTCCCGTTGAAGAAGAAAAAAAAAGAGTGAGCTACGTAATCTATGCTGCAGCAGGTAAGAACCAAATGAAAACACTGTGAGCTTACCAATTATCCACGTGACAACAAAATCAAAACGATTTTGTCCTTCTGTCCAGTAATTCTCAAAACCAAATGAAAATACTTTTAAAGCCATTTCCAGGACATAAATCCATCCTGTAGAACAGAAAAGACATGACTAAAAACAATACACAAGGCCAAAAGCAAGAATATATCCATTCAGAATTAGTGGCGAGAGCATGGTTCATCAACATTCAACACCTTACCAAATATAAACTCAAGCTGCTGCCAAAATTTCTGAGCACCACTGTTTTGTAAATCAAGCTGTAACCCGAAATACATAATACATTAGCAAATAAGAAAGCTGTATATAACAAAAGCACGAGGGTACTCATGCTTGTTTAAATAACAACTGCAGTTTTACGTGTTTGTTTGTGATCAAATACTCAATTATGTGGAAGGGGTGAAAATCTCAACAATAGCTTCTTTTAACCCTTTTCCGAGCCAGAGAACAATTTGGGTTTGTAGTCTTTCTCATGCTAATGGTACTAAAAAATGCTTATATTGTTCCCTACATTACTCACTATCCTCATGATGTGATTCATACGTCTTCAAATTACGTCCTCCAGGGTAAGCATCAGAGCAAGTTGTCTATTTGAGCAAGGGGTGAAAACATTAACAAAAATCTAGTATTGTGAGAGTATTTGGAAACGATAGATACAGTCAGGCAAAAGAGCACCTGTAAAGTTTCAGCCATACCGTGGTTTCAGTAACTACAGCAATCAGATTCAACACCAGAAAGAAGACTATTATGTATCCAAATTTGGGGCTCTTCACAAAACTTTTCAATTTGTTGCAGAGAAAAGAATTATAGAAGCTTGGATAGTAATCAAACCAAGATGGCTGCAAAGAGACATAAAAGCAATATGCATCAAGATTTAGGATTACAAAAAATATACACATGCAGCAAAGTCTATCCAGCAGCTTAAAATAATACACTACTCATGAAAATGCACAAATCCACTTACAATTTCCTCCTTTTTGAATCTTATTGCAATCGCATTAGTGAGGTCGAAAAATTCATCCCGATCAATCTGCAAATGAAAAAAACTCGGGAAACTAATCGGTGTCTTGTGATAAATAATCAATTGTACACTTTACTAGTCTATTAACTTGAGACAAACTATATATATCCTCATGAAGATAGTTGGTAACAGGCTGAGTCCTTCTAGGAAGAAAAGAGAGTGTTGTGCTGCTTGTGCATATTCAGGTAAGAAAGCATCTGACCATTCGCCATATAAACCAAACAAACTAAAAGAATTAAAAAATAATTACCTTAAAGTCACGAGTGCCATCATCTAATTCATGAAATATGAGCTCGAATTCTTCCTCGGTGATTTTTGGCAAAGATCTAGCAAGATTATGAATACGTAAGAATATTACACTTGCTAATGCAAGAATATTGTACTTTTAATCCTGATTGTATGCATGATTGAAACAAGGCTGTATTTAGAGGATATGAGTTATGACAAGTGAAACTGCCACACATCACATGAAGATAATTGAAAAGAGAGTTACCTATAATTGTTAAGTTCCTTGAACAGATGAATGCAATGGTCTTTGTGAAGAGCCCCGTCATTCTGCTCATGCATATAAAATGTAGCTACTTGTAAAAGTTCTCATAAGATGCAGTATGTCCTTCTCAAACAGTGACAGTATATTTCCACAAGTAAACAGGCCAAAACATTAAAATCACGGTTCAGAACTTTGGGTTGCCTTAAAATGTCAAGGCCAAGTTCTCGGTTTCTAAGATGACTAGGACAACTTTTGACAAGTCTCAGATTTCTATTGATCCGGCTCTTAGTTCTCTACTTCATCGAGATGTACTCTTGTAGAAAAAGAAAGAGAGAAAAAAAAACACTAGCTTAAGCTACTTAAGATTAATGATCTCATTACGCAAGCTAGGTTTTCCATGAACTATTGAACTCTAACCATTTCAAATGAGCCTCTCAAAATGTACTCCAAAAGGTTATCAAATTGCACAAAGAGTATATTATATTACAGCTAGTTCAATTCCAACAGTATGTAAAACAACTATTGCTAACCATGATCATATCTGGTTATCAATAACGCAACCGTATAAAAGAATACTTACATCTCTATCCATAAGATTGAAGGCTTTCGTCAACACCCTTTTCCTCGTGCTATCTCTCTCGGCAACTTGTTTCGCGAGCTGCAGCAAGAAAAAGAAAGTACCAAACAAATTTGGTGATCTTGCAAACAGTTTTACTCAAACAAGGTATAGCCTTGATATTACGGAGGACTAGAGGAGAATACAGCTGTCATTTCAATTCTTATCAGCGAATTGCCTGCGACTAAAAATGAGATGCACAGTACACACCTGTTCTTTGAAGCTATCGTATACAACAGCAAGAATCAGGTTCGTGACAAAGTAAACCCCCAGTAAGACGTAAAGGACAAAAAACAAGGAATACCACCGAGATTCCCTGGAAAAATAGATACAGATTACTAAAAACTGGGATAACACGCACTAGTATTAGAAAATGTAACCAAAAATGAATGAACTAAAGAAATAAGACTACATGTACAAGTCAACCCTGAGACTCGAACTGTGTGAAGGATTAGGCATTAACTAGAAAACAAATGCTTATTTTGATTTTTCTCTTAGACAAATAGATCTGGAAAATAAGTTGACTATTCAATTATACAAGTTGTAACTTGTGAAGTAGCCAGTGGGATAAGCTTCAGGAGGAACGCTACCATTCTTTAGTGAAAATATTCCAGCACCACTTACTTGTATGCAGGTATCCATACATCCGGGTTGTTTGATGTGGTAAACAGAACAAACATTTGATACATCGTAACACCGAATGAATAAAACGTAGTCTTTCCCTGTTGTGTATCTTCAAATATGACATACGCTAACCAACTGGCGAACAGAAGAAACACGAGTGAAAGAGCCTGCATGTTAAAAGTACCAAGACAGTGGATAAGAAAATATTGTGAAATATTTAAAGATGCTTAATCGGAAAGATATGCAGACAGTAAGAACTAAATTCTCTGCAATGGAAATCACAGAAGTTTGCATGAAAGATTCCTCAAAAGGAGAAATATATGACTTCAGTTGACAAGGAAACGGAAACTTACCATGACGTTGAGGTATGTAAACAACATTCCCCACAATGTGACGAAAGATGCCCGTAAGTCCCTAAAATCCAAAATAAAAAATCAGAATCATCATTACCCCAAAACAAGTTTCAGTAATATGAATGCCGTACTACATCGGTGGTAAAATCACCACCATTTACAACTCACGTGATGACATGAATTAAATACCCTTGGCCAAATTATAAAGAGTGATATATGAATTATTTTGCAAATTAAGAATTAGAGTAGTTGATATCATACCTACTGTTCAAAATAACAAAGAAGACACGAATATACGGAGCAATCCTCAAAGGTAGATTATTAACAGGGAGCGGCGACAGAAAGAGAACATAAACCATTAAATCAGCAACTAAAAATAACAGGAAAACAACCTGCAGAAGCAACAAAAGAAAAAACGCATATGACTAAACACAATTGAAGTTATCCATAAAAATGTTCAATCAAGCAGTCAGAGACATTTGAAAATGACTCTTAAGATGCTCCATACAAGGGCATAAATAACAGATCAAGTGAGATAAAATTGACATCAAAAGTAAATATGTCCCTGATCAAATAAAATCGAAGGGATAGAGCAATTACATAGATCTCGTACCTTCAATTTGTTCACAGGGTTCCTCCAATAAATATTGTGTCCTTCATAAACTAACGGGAACAAACTGTGTACAATGAGTATGGCAAGAGTTATGCCCTGCAAATCCATAATTTTTTATATTAGGCAACACTAAAATTGTCTTGGGGACCTTGTCAGTGGAAAATCTGACAATTTTTCATATTATCCAAGATCAAGCATTAGAACAACTCTGACCTCATAGGTTATAGCCTCAGCAGCAGTTAGATACGGCAACTGGCCAAGGAAAAAGTACTCTCTGTCCTCACAAGAGTGTGTAGAATAGTGTCCACACCATAAAGGCTTCTGCAAAAGTGAAAGAACAAAATAGATAAACATTATAGCCATCTCCATAACCATAATTGTCGATATAGAATTCATCAAAATCCCATGAATTACCTCAAGAAAATTGAGTGCTAACAAGGCGAATAGATTAAGGGACCATAGGATATTAAACCAGATAAAAATGAAATATGTTTTCGCTGCTTTCTCATAACCTTCACTATCAAGAATTTGCTCAGGTAAACCAATTCCATCTTCAGCCTAACAAAACATACAAATCAAAAAGACACATAATTGAAAAAAAGGAGAAACGGAAACAATGTCAACTAAACCAAATTCAAGACTAAATCAATAACTGGGGAGAGAAATTCAGTGAAATTCCAAACAAATCTAGAGACAGAATGAAGAAGCTTTATACCAGATCCACAAGAGCAGCAGCCTTCTGATAACTATCTCCATACTTTATAGCATCAAATCTTCTTCCAAATGGTAATGGATGTCTATTTTTTAGGCCACTGGGTTCTCCTCCAGATAACAACGGTCGGGTGGACATTATTAATGAAGTTTCTTGTTCAGAAACAGAAAAACCTACGCAGTTACTGAAACTAACGAGAAAAAACAGAAACTCCGATCCCTATAAATCATAAATGAAACTAAACAAATGAACCATTCTGGATTAACAACAATTAATTAATTTGTCAATCAACGATACCGCGGTAGTACCAAGGTTGTACTATACCGGATTTCGGTTCGTACCGGTCGAGAGCGATACACTGGTACATCGGTATACCGGGGAAATTTCGATTTAAATATCGATGGAATATCGGTGTATATATTTTATACCTATAATTTTATAAAAAAATACTAGTTCACATTTTATAACTATAAATATATTTTAACACAGTTATAATAAACATTTTTTCACAAAGCTTAAAAAGATAAATTAGTATTCATCCAAAATATATAGATCCATAGATTTCATACAAAGTTCAAACTGGAAAAAACAAAAGAAACAAGAACAACTTCAAAGTTTATCGTCTAAAATACTAATTAAACAAAGATATTACAATTTTAAGATCATTAGATTAATTATAGATATTATCATATGCATATATAATTCTAAAATATCATAAAAAATATGAGTAACAATTGAAAACCCTAAAACAAGAATAAATAATTTTATTATTATTTTTTTTTAAATAAAAAAACAAAAAAAACGATTATACCGGTCAATACCGGTCAAACCGGTACAGTCCATACAGGCCGATATTTTCGGTCAAATACCGTTTACCGGTATTCCGGATTTCGTCTCGCTTTTCGACCGAAACCGGTAAAACCGGGGATATACCGGCCGGTATGGACTACACTGGATAGTACTACTAAACCACAACTAAATTAAAAAGGGAGGCTAATGACGTCGCTCTAGGATAACGACAAGGAGTATCCGGGCTATAGGGTAGTTGAGCTTGAAAGAGGGCGACCATTTCTATTATAATTTGTAAGTTTAATTTATTTTACATTTTCTTTTTCAAAATGTTTGAGGGATCGCCAAGATAAACAACCCATCCCCTCACAAATTTAAGTAGGCCCACATTCATGTAGATGCAACATTTCCACCAAAAAAATAATTTTGACTGCGCCCCCAAAATATAATCCAATTAAATTATATCCCTGAAATATAAAACGTTAATTTTGGTTTCCGATTCTGCTAAATCAGAGGTTAAATCAGATTACAGACCAACTTTTTACACTTAAAAATCCTTAAATGCTCTTAATTTTTCAGCTAACCAAACTTAATGAATCTTAGTTAATCTTTTTTTTTCTTTGTGTATCTCCATTACATATCAACGGTGAGGGACGTGTCATACCAAACTAC
Organism: Papaver californicum; assembly: GCA_023531435.1. NCBI lineage: Eukaryota > Viridiplantae > Streptophyta > Magnoliopsida > Ranunculales > Papaveraceae > Papaver > Papaver californicum. The sequence continues at coordinate 1,297,857 of JAJJMC010021281.1, read as the reverse complement.
CTTCGTCTTCTTGTTATGATAATCTTTTTTTTTTTGAAGGAAAAGGTAATGCCTCGTAATTTCATTAATGTGAAATTTGTGATTACATCATGATCAATTACATCAGAAAACGGAAAAATAGAATTAGCACTAAATTTATAAATTTCTAAACTTAAAGAAACGAAAAACGAAAATTGTACTAATATTTTACATTCCGCTGAAGAAATTGACATTCTAATAATGGTTTCAAACCATTTTGTTTCTTGATCTTTTGAATCTTGATTATTGACATCATATATGTCAGATGCTTCCATAAAAAAGAAGTATTATTCTCTAATTGATATCATGGCGATCAATATCGGTTTTATTTGCCGAATTTAGATCGTCTTCTTTCAAAACATACTTGATAATAATGCAACAGCACCACCAGATAATGTCATTAACGCTATTATATACAAGTCTTGATAGCATATTTGAGACATCAGACCGATCAGAAAAATAAAAATAAAAACCTAAAACCTAAAATCACAAAAATTGTGATTTTTTTATTGAAAGCGTTAAATATTAATTACACAAACCCAAATATATTCGTAAAATATGATATTTCAGATTAAATCCGAACAAATTTAGGTTTGGAGATGAAGAAAATTGAAGAAAAGAAGTTTAGGATAATTAAGAGGGATATGAGCTCGAGAAAATGGATATACTTAATCCATCTCTTCAGTACGTCATTAACAAACATCACACATATCTCCCTCTTCTCAACCTCCCAATACTAAAATAAGGTTTCAATCGAACACAATACATATCAACTAGCAAATCAACAACATCAGACACAACATGGTTATCATCTGTAATCAATTTCTTAACCGAACCACACATAATTGAAACCATTGATTCCATTGTTTCTTTATCAACTTTATTCTCTTTTTGCAACCATTCAAATACTTTCAATGCACACCACGAATCTCTCCCTTCTTGTGAGAAATAAACTAAAACCAATTTCAATTCCCTGGATGAGAGTCTAGTTTTCATTTCTTGAAGAACATCTGATGGTTTTCTTACCTGTCTCTCCATTTCTTCAATTGCTTCAAAAAATCCTTCACCCATCTCATTCTTTTCATCATCATCAGTAGTTACTAAACCACCTTTATCCAATTCTAAATACCCAAACAATTAAAACCCCCAAAGTTTACTCCTTTTTAAAGAAACAAGACGTGAAGACTGATTTTTCTTAATCAGGGTTGTCTTCACTGATTTTTCTGTTGTTACAATACTACTGAAATTACTGAAACAAGGTGAGACAATTTGATTGTATGGAAACGAATAAGACGATGAAGTTACAGGGAAACTGAATTTGATTCTAGAAGAAGAAATTAATCCTGGAGTTGTTGCAGCAATGTTTCTTTGATGGGTCTTTACAAAAATAGGATTTTGAAAACCATAGCAGCTGCAAATGGAATTGAATCAGTAAAAAGGTTTATGTGTTTTTGACGGAAAGGGTAATTAAGGAGATTGAGATGGTTTATGAGGTCATAAAAAAGATGAATTGGTGTTGTTTAATTGAGAGGGATATGAGCTCGAGATCAAGGGGAGCGACACTGATGTAAAGAATTGGCAGAAAACAAATCACTTGTGGTGATTATTAGCAACACATTTGGGGATTTCTGGTTAGGACTGAAATTAGGGTTTTTATGAATTTAATCTGTTTACATGGAGTGGATCTGAAATGATTTTGATTAATGGTATGGGTTAGTGATATATAACAACAACAAATTTTGGGTTTTGGTGAAATTTCTCGATTGAGAAATAAACAACAACATCATTTTAGGGGTTGGATATGAATTGAATATGAGGTACAACAAGAATTCATTGTTGAAATAGAGAAGAAAGATGGGTATTGATTGAAATTGTTGTTTTTGTGAGATTTGCATTGATGTGGGTATTTAGAGGATTTTGTGATTCTGAGTTTACAACAAGGAAGTGGGAATGGATCTGGTGTCCATGAACAACACTAAAGAACAAGGATCAGTAAGGAAATGAAGAAACAGAGAAGTGGCTCGAGACTGTGGTCCATGGGTGCAGCCAAGGAGTTTAGCCCAATCTTATATCCTCGAGTTAGGCGTTTGATGGATCACCATTAATCTTTTTTATCTAGATGAATAACAACTTTAGAATAACTAGGGTATATAAACTAGGTTAATTAACATGGTTGAGGGCATTTAAGGGTTTTCAAGTGCAAAAAGTGGGACCAATCTCTGACTTAACCTATGATTTAACGGAATAGGGGGCCAGAAATAAACTTTTATATTTCGGGGTGCAATTTAATTGTACTATATTTTAGGGGGCGCAATCAAAATTTCCAAAGAAAAAGGGTTTTTACTACTTTATTTTTAGGCCAAAAAAGATGGATAGACCGAGTGAAAAGAAAAACACAGAAAACCACCCACTCACATAAATGAGACCCGAAACCAACCCTTTGATTATTTAGTAGCGCTCCTAAACAAACATTTACACAATCATACGTGACGATAATAATCAGTAGAACAAGAACGATAATTATGAGATTAAGATTACAAAACTAATATATTAATCAAGTAACATGTTTTTGATATCCGACTACATCCTTAACCAATATGAGAAGTTTAGCTACTCATGATTTTATCAAAAACCATGAAAATTATTAAGAAGATGGTTTAAAGCAAACCCTTGAATCCTTGAGATATTCTTCATGGTTTTTAACCCTAACTCCTTATCTCCTTGTTGTTCTAGAGAGTCTGTACAATTTTCTAAAGTCTAGAGGGTCTTCTTATATAGTATATATTCTTTAATTCTAGGGCTTCGAATCCTTCCGGGACCGGGTTTAACACGTTTTAGAAGTCCATATATGTGTCAAACATATTACCTACGACTGAGAATTCTCCCACGACCTAAACGTTGCTAAATATGAATTTTATAATGATTTTTCAGAGTCACATACGGTTGGGTCGAGCCCATTTCCTGGTCATAGTTGAATTTAAGTGTACTTTTCTTTACTTCACCATTTTGGCCATAACTTCTTGATACGATGTCCGATTGGCCTTATTCTTTTTGCGTTGGCTTCGTATCGTCGTATTCTACAAGATGATGCCTTCTAAATAGTCATACATTTTCATAATATATTAGGTCTAGGTTGAGGGGTGATTCATAACCGTAAGTGAGTCTGGAAATCATGTTTCACTTATCCATATTGTCTACGACTAGTTTATAATGATGTCCTAGCCGTAAATATGGCCCTAATACTTCTCTCGTAAATATGGATTTTTATACGGCTAGGTTGGTTGAATTTCCTAGCCATAAATCTGACAGAACTACTGCCAAACTCCCAATTTTACGGGTAGCTTTTAGGAAAATCATAGTCGTAGGTAGCTCTGCAACTTGGTCATATTCTTCTCTTTGTTTTACGGCTAGGTTTTGGACTTTCCTAGTTATAGGTGCTTCTAGATTTTCAATCCAAAATGTTTTTCAGCTCTAGCTTCTCGTTTGCACCGGAATGAACTCATTTCTTCTTCTTTGGTTGATTAATCTTCAAAACACCTAAATAACTCAAAAAAAAAATGAAATCAAAGAGTAAAAACATTAAAACTAACGTGAAAGCGATGAAATAGAGTATCAAACTAGTGCAAATAATGCACTTATCACTTGCCTTATAGAATATTCCTTGGATGTCTATAGTATAGCAACACAAGCATATTGACCATTGTTGTGAGTTGCATCTACGTTGATTTTGATTATATCTAGTGGAGGAACATCCAAATATATAATCTCTAGGTCAGAGTCTACACTTGGAGGAGGTCATGAGATGTGTAACGTCATCATCCTCTTATGCATGATCAAAATATAAGTTAAATAAAAAAAAATAGTTTTAGTACTCCCTGGAAATTGAATTGCTTATTTTTAAAGACCAATGTATCTCGAGTCTTCAAATAGCCCAGCAAATTGCAGTACCCATTGAGAAAGAGTATTTACTGTATGATCTAATAGTTATCGTTCAACCATACCACTAAGGGTCATATGAGGTTCCCCTTTTAGTCTTAGACCAACCGGAGAGGAAAACCAAGCACATTGCGTATAAAAAATAGTGAAAAGATGAGGATACCGAGTACAGCACAAATATTTTTCGGTTTAACCTATATAGAAAAACCTTATATAATCTTATCGATCTTACGACGACTAAAGATTACTTTAGCAAGGTGATCTTGAATATAATCAAGATTACGATCAGGAAATAGATTAAAGGGATCGATTCAATAGGTTGTTAACGCACACATGTATGTACCTTAATTATAACTATAAACAATTATAATGCGGAAAGATAAAGTAAATCACACGACATAAGATTTTGTTAATGAGGGAAACTGTTTGGCAGAAAATCCACTAGACCTAGTACAATTTTGAGTATTCTCATAATTAAGTCTTTATAAAAAATACCTACCCGATACATCATGTAGTTGAGACCGAATAGACCACCCCTAGTTACTCAGTTTCCTCAGTATCCCTGCGCCTACAACCAATTTGGAAATCCGCGTGAATCACCTAAAAAATTCCACTGTCAACTGTTTTTTTACCTCCGTAAAGACTTCTGCAACCCAACTCCTTTAGGACATCTTACAAACAACATGGAATATAATTATTTGATAACCACTCAAATCCAATCACAATATCAAATATATTATATGATTAATTCAGAGACAATAATGGAAATAAGAGGGTACCACGTACACCACCAACTTTTTCGTTTGTGAACCTGTATGGATAAATCCTTGTACAATCAATATGTATAGATCGTTAATAATAATATATGTACTCCTAATTGTAAATCAAGGTCAACGTTAGTATGTACCTGAACTGTACAAGATCCAAATTCCAACAAGAACAAATCTTGTAATCTATATTTCAAGATACAAATTCAACAAGAACAAGTCTTGTATGATCTTTATAATTGAGTTAAAACTATCTAGGTTGATTAACGTACTAATTGTGATATTTCAATTATAAAGATAAAACAATATAATGGAAAAAAATAATAACACAAGTATAGACAGTGGGTTTTTGACGAGGGTTAGAATTGTAAAATCGCCCTTCTGCCTAGTTGCAGGAACATAGAAGTATCCGCGCATATTTGAGCGTATATTTCTGACTTCACATCAAAATCTGAAATACTGTATTTCTACTTATATTCCGCAAGAGAATTATGAATACAACCTCTACAAATAACTACAGGCATTCTGAACCAATCATGTAACCTCTCTAATATTCACTATATTTATGCCATATCGAATCAGTCTCAAGTCGCACAAATTCCACGACTGAATTCCTTGAACTCGACTCGAATGTGCATCGATGTTTCAATAACATCTATCAAATCTAGGAGTAGCTAATTTTTAATCCCCATAATACAGTTTTAGCTTAATGCCTTGATCGCAACGAACACATCACAAATTGTTGTCCCGAACCTAAAATATGTCACTTTAGCACTTTGCTCAAAGAAAATCCACGAATTATGCATCACTCCTCTTGTACGCGCCACAAACAAGGAGCAATGCCTTCAAAGACGCATTTTACCTCTAAACTAGGCTATCCCTAGCCTTTTCTCGCATTGGCGCCAAGCTAGCACTAACCCCCTGGATTAGCAACGCATCAAGGCTAACTCTTGCCTTAGCGCTAAAAGCGCTAACGACCTTGGCACTAGCGCATCTCAGCTAGCAACGTCCCAGCACAAGCGTCTCATCTAAAAGCATCTCATCCTAGCAACGTACAACTAGAAAGTGACATTTGGACTAGCGCGTCCAGGCACAAGTGTCCAATCGCAGGCGTCTCAGCGCTAGCGTCCCATCATAGCTAGCGCATTCCAGCACAAGCGTCTCAGCAAGTGTTTTTGGCGCAGTGTCCTTGGCAAGCGTCTTGGCAACAAGCGTCTTGGCAACAAGCGTCCTTGGCGCAGCACATTGACCACAGCGTCCTTGGCGCAGCACCCTTGGCTAGCAAGAAACGTCCCAGACCTAGTAGCGTATTGGAATCTAGCTTCGTTGGCCAAGTATGCCAGAAGCGCTAGCTTCCTAGCTTCTTAACCACGCTAGTTTCTTTGACCTAATAAGCGTCTTGGCCTTGGAGCAAGAACGCTAGCACATTATCTTTACGAGCTAGCACATTACCATTTGCGCTAAGAAGCTAGTGCTAGCCTTGCTAGCTGCTTCCGTTAGAAATGTGCCATTCTTTTCAATATTGGCCTAATGCCAATCTTATATGGTTATCTAATAAGCCTTCTCGCTTAAAAATGCCCTTTAAAAATATTGGCCCCAAACGTCTTTCAGATTTATGCCAAGTTACTTCTAAGCTAACATTTGGTCACTAAAATCATGCCATGCTATTTCAAAGTTAGTATATAATAAAAAAAAAACTTACCAGACTCAATATTGATCAGTCTAATTACCAATGCAATGAGTTGCGCGACTTTCCTCACTGACTTAGCAAGTCATTTGACTTGAATTGACCTATTCAAAACAATAGTGGTCCAGGACTCCATTATCATTCTACGAGATATCAAATACAACACATGAGGGGATTCTCATTGGGGTATTGGTCTGACGGTCTACGGAAATCATGCGTTGTGGCAATACATCCACGAACAAGAAGGTAATAAATGGTGGGACAATTACAAGACAGTTGAGGGAACGAGGGGTATTGGTCATACAAGTCTTCCTTACTTTTCGGGCATGACTTCATTACAATCTCCACAATCGCTACTCCTCCACTTCTTCTCTAACTTCCACCACTTGCGAGAAATCAGTGTGTCTTCTTAGAAATATAAATAGATGGCTTCATCTATTCAAAAACAAGAAACAACAAAGACTGAAATATACATAATTAGCGATTCATCCAGAGATAATCCATTCTTCTTTACACACTGCAATTACTCATGACACTGAGATTTCTCAACCTTCTTTGCTTCCCTCTCCTAAGATCTACCAAATCTTTTCCACCTTTGTAATTGAAGCAGGACTTGAACGATCATTTCTTGGTTTAGGCTTTTCATGTTCGATTTTGATCTCTCGAACCTACTGAAAGTTTGCAGTATATTTATTTTCACCCTAAAATAACAAGACAACCGAAATTTTGTTAACAAAAAAACCTACAATCTAGTACTAAAACCCTAGGACCTCATCCAGTTTACAGGAAACAATCCTAGAGAATCGAACCAAACCAACATGATACCTAACAAGAGGGTTGCGGCAACAGATTCTACATATGTACGCAAAAAGAGGCTGACAATCGCTAAGCTAAACGAGAAGAAGCTGATTTCCGATTTCGAGGTGTGCACTGATCTGTTTAACTGATGCCTTTTACAATTAGACTGATCCATATAAACTGACGCGTGTTCGTTACAAGTAGGGGATCAGTTAACCAGACTCGCACAGATTACTCACTTTGTTGATAATTGGTGCTCCATGTACTATTGAATGCAGAAAGGAATTCAGTGATACACGACACCGAAAAGCAATTTCTGGAGTGCATAAAAAACATTCACCGGAAATAGTGTCCCGAATTAAAAACTTTTCCAAATTAATTGAACTAATTAAATGGTACTAATATATTTTAATAGTTGGTTGTGATTTTATCGAAGTAAAGTAAAAAAAAATATTTAGTTATTTTATCCTGACTATTTTGAGGGCTACACAAAATCAATTTGGGGTTACTATTTTAAATCCATCCTATAGGTGTGGTTATGGGATAACCTAATAGTATGTTAATATATTAAATACCCTCTCAGTAATCAAAAAAATACCATTAACCCTTTCACTAATGAAAGTTTAACAACCTGAACATAAACCTTTACCATTTTATTCCGACCGATTGAGCATGTTTTCTCTTCTTCTTCTCTTGTTTTCAAACTATCGATTGTGGCTAAATCATTTCATTGTAAACCGATTAATCGTAAATCAATTCATCGTCGTAATTACAATCAAAAGATGGCTCGAAAAAAGAAAACAACCCGTCAACCTACTAATACTAACTGGACGAATTTTGCCGAGAGAATAAGAAATAGAGAGATTGTTGAAGAACATAGTGAGGAATATGAAAAAACACGAAGAACACGAAGATGATGATCTAGATACGGAGACTGATTCCGACAACCAACACTATGTAAGGGCTCCAAAAAGGTAAGAGTTTACCATTATTTGTGTTTATTTTGCTTCAATCGAATGAAATCGAGGATAGAATATCAAGGGTTTTAGGTTATATGTCATAATTGGTAGTTTCGTGTTTGTATTTAACTGCCGGTTATGTTAGTTTTCTTTATTGCTCATGAACATCGACTACAATCGGTAGTTATATTTAGTCATTAACTACCGATTATATTCCTGGACCAAAATTTAGGCATAACCGGTAGTTTCGTATAGGGTTAAACTCTCGATTATAAAGTTAGTGATTCCTCAAAACATACTACATAATCGGTAGTTATATTTAGTCATTAACTACCGATTATATTCCTGAACCCAAATTTACACATAATAGGTAGTTAATCTTTTTATGTAACTACCGATTGTAGTGTTTCCATATGCTTAATCGGTAGATAATGTAGAGCCCGAGCTACCGATTATGCACAATCGGTAGTTACTTTCTTTAATTTACTACCGATTATATAGTGATTAAACGGTGTCTTCTTGGAAATAATTGTTCTTTATTTTGTTTTTTTAGGGAAAGGCGATCTAAGCAAGCCCAAGATACAATTTTTTCGGGGCCTCACCAAGTGGTTATGAAAGGATGGTACGTAATGTTATTTCCTTTTGATTTTAATATTACGGCTCAATATTTTAGATAATAATCGTTTGATTGTTATTGTCTAAAAACAGAAAAAAAAAAAAAAAAAAAAAAAAAAAAAAAAGAGGCTTGCATTTTTCTCCAAGAAGCTAGTTGGTTGCATAAATGCGGGAGTGCCTTTATCAATTGAGCAGATGGGAGAGCATAAAGACCTCACTGACAACATTGATAATAAAGTCTATGCTAGCAAGTTTGGAGAGAATAAGCCTAAGAGTCTAGTAGCAAAGCACAGTAAAATATCTCGCGGTTCATCTAGTGCTGATGCTCGTCTTCCTCGAAATTAGATTGTGGTTGTTTTGACAAAGAACATCATTTTGAAAGTTGATTTGTAGCAAACTTGTTTACTTTATGGATATGTTTATGGTGTTTAGCATTACTGGTGTTTAATGTTCTAACATTTGAATGGATTATGCATGTTCAAAATGGTGGAATTTTGATAATTTTTCAGAATTTCAATTTGGGGCAACACATTATAATTGGTAGTTTAAAAAATTCTTAGACTACCGATTATGCATGTTCAAAATGGTGGAAATTCGATAATTTTTTCGATTTTCAATTTGGGGCAGCACATTATAATCGGTAGTTTAAAAAATTCTTAGACTACCGATTATGCATGTTCAAAATGGTAGAATTTTGATAATTTTTCCGATTATCAATTTGGGGCAACTTTCATAATCGGTAGATTAAAAAATTCTGAGACTACCAATTATGCATGTTGAAAATGTTGGAATTTTGATAATTTTTTCGATTTTCAATTTGGGGCAACATACATAATCGGTAGTTTAAAAAAATCTTAGACTACCGATTATGCATGTTGAAAATGTTGGAATTGTAAAAAAAATCGATTTTCAATTTGGGGCAACACATTACAATCGGTAGTTTAAAAAATTCTTAGACTACCGATTATCCGTGTTCAAAATGTTTTATTTTGATAATTTTTTCAATTTTCAATTTGGGGCAACATACATAACCGGTAGTTTAAAAAAATCTTAGACTACCGATTATGCATGTTCAAAATGTTGGAATTTTGATAATTTTTTCGATTTTCAATTTGGGGAAACATACATAATCGGTAGTTTAAAAAATTCTTAGACTACCGATTATGCATGTTCAAAATGTTTGAATTTTGTAAAAAGTTTCAATTTTCAATTTGGGGCAACACATTATAATCGGTAGTTTAAAAAATTCTTAGACTACCGATTATGCATGTTCAAAATGTTGGAATTTTGATAACTTTTTCGATTTTTAATTTGGGGCAACATACATAATCGTAGTTTAAAAAATCTTAGACTACCGATTAAAATGGAATCGGTAGATATGTTACTCCATTATCTACCGATTATGATACGTCCATGGCATTAAATGCATGCAAAAAATGATTTTTTTTATAACGATCTCAAAACATTTCATTAATATTTGTATATACATCTATGTTCAAAATATATATTCAAAATCAACTACTCACCATCCGAGTTCAAATCAATTGCGTCCTTTCCTGAGCTTGTTAAACGATCCCAACACTTCATGTTGGAATCGTATTGCTTCAACCACTCCTTACAATGGTTAGTTGGGAGGTAATCCATGCCATCCGTTAAACTTAAACCGATAAAATGATTGTTATTAACCCATGCCATAATGATTCGTCTATCCTTGACCGACTCATCACACACCGTCCTTGTGGGTGTAAATGTGACATTCACTCCTAATAAAGGAGGACAGAAATAATGTACCACGCAGTTCAATACATCCGCTAAAAGATACCCACATATCGGCATTACCATCCAATACCTGGATCTGATTGTCTCCAATCCGTTTCGGCATTTTACACGAGTATATAACTCTTTGATCTCTTGTTCTCCAACATGTTTATCTCCTTCCCTCATCATTTCAATATAAATTTCCTTATCCTCCAATAATTGTGCGGCCATCTTATTTCTTAAATATTTTCATTGGGTGATATTCTCGGTAACCGCTTCACTAAAGTCTCATATTTGTTTCGAAGCAACGTAAAAACCAAAATTGCCATCGCCATCGACATCGTCGGCGGACAAAACAAATGGTATAATGAGTAGAGGGAGTTGTTCCAAATACTCATCGTGTATAAGTTGGGTTTGACTTAGTTGGGAAGGAATCGTAGAGACCTTAGATTTATCTTGTCGTGAGCTTGGTCTACCTTGATCCTTCCTTGGACGATCCCTTTTCCTTAGAGCCGGCAAATCTTCATACTCAGTTTCAGTATGTTCATGCCTAGAAAGGTCACGATGACTAGATAACCATTCCTTCAACTATTTTCTTTGAATTGACCTCGGCTTTTCGGTATTCGGCCTACCCATCGCCTTTCCTTTATTTGGTTCATGAACAACCTTTAAACAGGGGTGAAGGGCTTCCTCTAAATAGTGCATCAATATTTGATTTTGTTCCCATTTGACGTAGAGTAACGCTCGAGTATTCATGCAAATATTTATGTCTCCACGAACGACGCACCATCAACCGTCGAGGTGCTTGGCGTGAAAGTTAATTGCTTCCAAAAGGGATGAATATCATTAATGTCAATCACTTCAATATACCTTCCAAGCATGTGACAACACGGGAGTCCAATACCTATCATCGTCTTGCAGTTGCAAACCGTAGTCTCATCATCGTGATCTCTGTACAACTCCAATTGTTTTATCATGAAATTTATTGCCCACCAAGAAACTTTGTAAACTATACCCCTTCGAAGATTTTTATGTTTTAAATGTGCCAACGGGAATCTATGCCGACTTTTTTCCATTGAACCATAAATCTTAGTGAGATCACGATTGGTGAACTCATGGAGTGCTTCTTGGACCGACACAACCCCATTTTGACTGCCGACTAGTATGTTCTTTAATCGGCCATGGGACCCCTCTTCAATGATTGTTGCCTCGTTCTTGAAATTCCGATATTCATATGTCCATGCAAACACAAACTTATCCTTATGCGGACCCAACCATTGTGTTTTGCAGTACTTAAATGGTTTAGGATAATTCTTGCCCTATTCATCCTCAAAGTTCTTCAAGTTGTATTCATAAACTTCCTCCATCATCGACTAAACTACCTTATCCTATGCTTTTAGAAATAAAGACCACTTTATTCCATCCTCGACCCACTTTTCATCGGTCAACCTTTTCTTTTCTTCTCGTTCTTCCACGGTTAGTTTACTAATACGTTCATCCTCTTCCTTCGACCTCTTGGTACCTTTGTTTCATTTTTTAGCTTGGATATAATGTTTGCAATTGAATTTGATGTTGCATTGAATATGCCACATACAAAGCAAATTCTGGGCTTCCGGAAACACTACCTTTATTGCATTAATCAAGGCTTGATCGTTATCCGTTACAATAACCCTTGGAAAATGCTCGCCATTATATCGATATTAATGTTTGCAACATCCACATGAAACTCACATCATTCTCAGCATCCATTAAACCCCAAGCCACCGTAAATGTGCACTTGTCCGAAGTGTGGCAAGCAATGTTCAACAACGGAATGTTGTACCTGTTTGTCTTGTAAGTAGCATCTATCAACAAAATTTGATGAAAACATTGAGCCAATTGGATCGTCTTCGGATGTGCCAAGAAAATACGAATCACCTTACCATCCCTTTCTTCTTTTCTCAACGTGTAATTGTGTTTCTCGGCTAACCACTTTGATTGTCGCATAACCATTCGATCATCCCATTCTTTCCTTTTGATCGTTGCTAGCACCGACCAAATTGTAGACAACGAAGACAAGTTGTTGGGGTCGTCCGCCTTTATCTTAGATAGGATTGCACTCGCTTTCATTACGGTCCTCATAGACTTCACCGTCTCCATTTCCTTTGGTTTTAACTTGGCAACCATTACGTTCCCAACAAGACTTTCAGGATCTTCGTGGTTGTGATGACCATTAACAACTCTAAACATTTTCCATACTTTACCTTTCTTACCTTCGGGCTTATGGAAGATAATCTTAAATGGCATCCAATCTTCTTTGAATTACCTCGGTATATCCTCTCCGCCTTCTTTACGTATTTACGATTATTTCCCACGTGACTCTTTCGCTCGCCACCTCTCTTACAAATCATTTCAAATCGATCAACTCTCACGCGATTGTTCTGACCTACAACGCACATCTTCTCTTTTTCCTTGTTGATAAGCCATTCCTTTGCCTCCGTCTTACTTCCAAATGTCTTAATGCGCATATAACAAAACAAATATCATAAGCCTAACTATGTAACATACATTATTAGAACAAGTTAAGAGTGGGTAGGTAGCGTACCAAATTATTTACATAGTGTAGGGAAGTATCAGGACCCTCGTATGAAACAGGATTAACCCATTCAGTAATCTACATAAAATAATAATGAGTTAGACAATGATAATCGGTAGTTAATTATGTTCACTTACTACCGTTTACCAACAATCGGTAGGTAATAATTTCCCCGTGCTACCGATTATCAACAATCGGTAGATAATATGTATTCCTAAACTAACGATTATATAAAGAAATCAAGTCAAGTTCTATACACAAAAACAAGTATAATCGGAGGTTTAATTTGTTACACCACTACCGAATACAATACAATCGGTAGATAACTATATGCCATATACTACCGATTATAAAGTTTACAAAATATTAAATTTGTAGGTTTGGAGAAATTCATTTTCGGGGCGACTAACATAATCGGTAGATAATAAGTATTCCTAAACTACCGATTATGCAAACAGAAATTCAAAAAAAAATCAATTTGGGGATTTTGTATAATCGGTAGTAAGTCATCTTCACGAGACTACCGATTATATAATTTTTTTTGAACAGAAGTATAATCGGTAGTTTATGGTACTCCATTATCTACCGATTTTGGGACGTCCATGGCATTAAATGCATGCAAAAATAAATTTTATTTGTTTCCGATCACGTACAAACGCATACAAAGTGGGTTTTTGAGCTTCTTAACACAATACCTGATTGTTTGATGCATTATTATCTTCATTTTGATGTGGTTCATCGTCTAGGTTTTCTTCCACACCAAAATTTGGATCATCCAACAAATATCCCAAATCGTCATCTCGAAACGTCTTTGAACCTTCAATACTATGTTCTTCATGATGTTTCTCACTTTCTTCCTCATACTCATCCATGTTTGTTATTGATTTGAGGTAAAACCTGATTTTTCCAAACTTTTTCTTCTTCTTCTTCCTCTCTAACACGTTATCTATTTCTATTCTAAAACTATAACTCAAATTCATCATCTAACACTAACTATAACCAACTTAATTAACTAATTAATCAAAATTAACATTAATTAAGCAAGGATAGATTAACCATTAAAAATATATATGGATAAAGGGTGTATTGATATTGTTTCATAGTAATTTTATTTTATTTTATTAGTAACCCCAAATTAATTTTGGGTAGCCTTCAAAATGATCAGGTACTTTATAAGTAAGGAAAAATAAAAGCCTCGGACCCAACCACATAAGGCGATGTATAATGGTTTAGTTGGCCTAGTCCATAAGAAAGTCCTGAGTGGAGCAATACGGGGACCAGTTGAGGTACAATGAACAGATCTTTTTTTTCCTTCTTTTTTTGTCGGCAATGACCGTTTCTCATATAAGTCTATCACATTTATTTATATTTGTGATTATGCTAGCCAAGCTTCAAGAGAATCCAGTTTGACCAAGCATTGATGGGATGAGATTGGGTATGGATATGATACAAAGAAAAAGTTTGAAAATGGATATAATACGGACGTGGAGATGTTTCACACTTGATTAGTGACGCAAAATTCGTAGAAATATTAATGCCTTTCAGCCTTTGGCTTTGTCAAACCAGACCGTATTAAGTATGTAACACTAAATTAAGATTAAGCATGAACAATTCCAATTAATAATAATTCTATAATATAGAATTTTGAATATTCTGCATACTATATTCCGTTGAGATGAAAACGAGGCACGATGCGGATACGGGATATCCTACGATAAGCATTAATCGTCATGCAATAATGTATAGTTAGTCAGTATCCCAGCCTTCAGCCAAACCTAATCCTCGCCCTTGCACAGCGAAGATGCGGAAATATTTTGGGATTTGTGTGGGTGTCGAGAAAATTCTCTATAAGTCAAACCTAACTTCGAGTTATTGCGGCCAAGGCGCTTGAGAGTTGGGTAAAAACAGATTTACTCCATATGACATAACATACTGTAAATTTTAGCCAACAACTTGAGACGTCAACCTGCCTACATTCGTAATTTCTAAAATCTAAGGCTGTCTAATAAACCTGTAGACATATTCTTTGCTTAACCAGTAAAACTGGTTGGGGCTTTTAGATAAAAAAAAATGACAACCTGAGAGTATCCGTGGTGTTAGCCAAAAAGTCAAATTTGACATTATATATATATTTTTTTAAATTCTTTATGGATCTAGACTATATAAAAATCGTCTCTTCACAAATCTTTAAATGGTGGGTTCAAAAGTGAATTCCCTGTTAATCCCAAGTGGGCGGAGCCCATCTCCATGTGAAGGGGTGATTTTTTAATAGTTTAGGGAGGCGGTCCGTAAAGAACCGTTGATTGCAAACGGAGGTCGAATACCATACCTAGGGCGGTGTGTAAATTTGGAATTTTGTCTCCAGAATACCCCTTTTGTTAGTAACTTCCATATGCTGAAGTTGGATGGTTGTGACATGGTCTTGGGAGCACAATAGTTACAAACTCTATGGATAATTCGGTGGGATTTTAATAATTAGACAGTGAAGTTCAAGGTAAAAGACTAAATTAAACAATCCAAGGTTAACCAGTTAGCTTTTATCCATATAATGGGGAAATTAATCAAACAGGGAGCACAAGGCCTGATTTGTTGTGTCCAAAATTTGAAGCGAAAGTTGATACCATCAGTGATACCTAAGGAAATTGAACTATTAATTAATAATTATAATTCAGTATTTTCAATGCCAACCAAGTTACTACCGGTGTGATCTCATGATCACAAGATTTCGTTAATACCAGGGGCCACTCCGATGAATGTGCGACCACATCGTTATGCACACTGTCAAAAATATGAAATTAAGAGACTAGTCCAAAAACTTTTGGATGCGGGATTAATCAGGCCAGGCACAAGTCCATTCTCATCTCAAATTCTCTTGGTCAAGAAGAAGGACAGAACATGGCGGATATGCATCGACTACCACTCTCTCAGTCAAGTAACAATTAAAGATAAGTTTCCTATATATGTTATTGATAAACTCCTTGACGAATTGCATGGAGCTGGCTACTTTTTTAAGTTAGATTTGCGTTCGAGTTAACACCAAATTCGCATCCATGAGGCAGATATACTTAAAACTACATTTCACACTCATGATGCGCATTATGAGTTTATGGTGATGCCGTTTGGCTTAACTAATGCACCGTCGACTTTCCAGCACCTGATGAATGAGAACTTTCGACCTCATCTACGAAAATTTATTTTGGTGTTTTTCGACGATATTTTGGTTTATAGTCTACATGGCTGGATCACCTAGTACATCTTCAAACTACTTTCCATATTTTGATAGAGAATCAACTAGTGGTAAAGCTTAGTATGTGTTCATTTGGTAGAGAAGAGACTGAATATTTCAGGCATATCATTACTTTTAATCGAGTTGCTGCCGATCCTTCCAAAATTGAATGCATGTTGAGGTGCCCAAAGCCTAAGTTGGTAAAAGGCCTTCGTGGGTTCTTGGGGTTAACAGGATACTATCAAAAATTTGTAAAAGATTACGGTAAGACATCATACCCTCTAACCCATATGTTAAAGAAAGATAATTTCTCTTGGTCCGAGAAAGCAGAAAACGCCTTTGAAGCACTGAAAAAAGCCAGGACGACGACACCAGTGTTAGCACTTCCTAAATTTGATCAGAACTTTGTTATTGAGGCAGATGCAAGTGGACATGGACTTGGAGCAGGGTTAATGCATAACCAAAAGGCAATAGCATTCACAAGTAAAATCCTTGGACCTCGACATCTCATCTTATCAACTTATGATAAGAAGTTACTTGTCATAGTACACGCGATATCTAAACGAATACCATACATATTAGGTAAGCGTTTTAATATTTACATTGATCAATAAAATTTGAAACATTTTTTTGGAAGCTAGAGCTACTATTCCCTCACAACAAAAATGGTTGGAAAAACTACTGGGTTATGATTATAAAATTAAGTATAGAAAGGGACTAGATAATAGTGCAGCTGACGCATTATCAAGGATGAATGGGAGTCTATAAATTTATGTTGTAACATTTGCAAGTTGTACTTGGTTGGAAAAGTTGGAGAAAGAATTGAGGTCTGATCCATGGTTGCAAGAACGGGTGGCAAGGATACACCAGTCTAGTTTTAGTGAAAAAAACTATTCGGTGGAAGATGGGTTGTTGAAGTATCATCATTAGTGGGTATTAAATCCTGAATCTCGATGGAAGGATTTGTTATTGCAAGAGTTCCACTCATCCCCAGCGACTGGACATTTAGGATATTTGAAAACAATGAAGAGACTTTCAAAGCTATTCTACTGGCAGGGTATGAGACGAGATGTTAAGAATTATATAGCACACTGTGATATATGCCAAAAGAATAAATACGAGACATTATCGCCGGCTGGACTCGTGGAACCATTACCTATTCCTGAAAATATTTGGGTAGATATATCCATGGATTTTATAAATGGATTACTTAACTCGCATGGGAAGACTGTCATTTTTGTCGTGGTGGATAGATTAACCAAATACGCGCATTTTATGAAATTAAAGCATCCATACACAACAACATTTGTGGCAAAGGTTTTTGTAGAATCAGTTTTGAAGCTACATGGGTTTCCCCGATCTATAGTTTCAGATAGAGATGTTGTGTTTACCAACAAATTTTGGAAGGAACTGTTTCGACTTCAAGGAACTGAGTTGAAAATGAGCTCTTCTTATCATCCCCAAACGGATGGACAAAGCGAAGTAGTGAACCGGTGTTTAGAGTCGTACCTCCGTTGCCTTGCTGGTGACAAGCCCAAGAGTTGGTCAACATGGCTCATTGGGGAGAACATTGGTACAATACGACATACCACACGTCTGCCCGGATGACTCCATTTGAGGCGCTTTATGGTATACCATGCATCATTATGTTCCAGGAGAAGCAAAGTGTACACCAGTAGAACTAGCACTAGACAAAAGAGATCAAACTTTGTTGTTTCTCAAAAAGAAGCACTTAGCCCAAAATAAAATGAAACAAATAGTTGATACTAATCGTACAAAATGAGAATTTCATATGAGGGACTTTGTGTATCTAAATTTTCAACCATATCAATCACAATCTACAACTCACAAGGGTAATCAGAAACTTGCACCGAAGTATTATGGTCCATTTAAAATACTACAACGGATTGGAAAGGTTGCTTATAAGCTAGAGTTACCAAGTGAGTCTAGAATACATCCAGTGTTTCATGTTTCCTATCTCAAGCAATCATTATCACCTAATGTGAGGATTCATAGTGAGCTACCGAAACCCACCACGGACGACGTAAAAAAATGGTTGTATTTGTACTACACCTTGAGGACAAGGCATTTTCAAAGGAGGATGGAATGATAGAATCCAATTCTATCGAGGTAGAAGATGGTTGTGGCTTTGCTCCATAAACCTGCTCCTGATAAGAGTAGGAACATATGTCACCAAGAAAATAAAAGATCAGTAGGATTTGTTTTTAGTAATTTGTCTATCTAGGATTTTTGAAAGGTTTTTCTCATAAAAAATTTTAATCATAACATTAGGAATAGGAATTGCAGTTTGATTAGGATTGTTTTAAGTTTTCTATCTGTATTAAACAATATATCAGGTCTTATTTTGGTACAGAATCTTAGGTTTATTTGTTATCTCTTTGTCTCTTGTTGCATACCACTTCTGTAGGCAGTGGTAAGAATCCAATTCTTATCAGAGCAAGTTCTTTCTTATCCCAACTTCGGTGACAACCATTATCTCCATTATCATCAACCATTGTCAGCTTCGTCCACCATCACCATTATTGTTTCATATTAAAAAAAAAAAAATACACACCGGTCTATGGTCAAGTCAGCAAGATTAAAGACATCTGCACGTTTCTTATCAATGGAGCTGCAACAGTGGAAGAGGCAATATTTAGCGGCAAATTTGGCAATCGCCAACTATGGCCTGGCATACTTCCAAGTATTTTTGGCACCCGACACAATTTAGAACTGAGCTTAATGGTAACAAATACTCCCCTCAATAGGGGGTCTTGTTAACTTATATCAAGTTAAAAGGTAAATTAAATAATATATCTTTTACATTGATATTAGTCATTTTTGTTTTAACTGCGCCCCAAAAAAAATCATTTAAACTACGCCCCCATTTTATAAAACTTTATCCCTATTTTACAAACTTTATTTCTGTTAAATCAGAGGTTAAGTCAGAGAAAGGTCCCCTTTTTATACGACCTAAACATCCCTGACTTGTTATTTAACTTACTCGCTCAATGAATCGGATTCAATTCAAAATCACTTACTCTGCAAAATCAACCGAGTCAAACATATCTGGACTTCTATAAAATTTGTTGATGGGTTTTGTGCTCAAAACTGAGTTTGGATAGTAAATCTTTTCTATGTCAAATCGAAGGAAAACCGTTGTCAAGATAATCATCTCTTCCACTATCATCTGCAATTAAAAACAAAAAATGCATTACAATTTTATATATAAGCAGTACACATGCAAAGCTGATCAGGGCCAATAGAGCTGAAAGTCCATCTGAGTTCTGCTGAATCTTTTGTGTTTATATAACACCTTTTCAAGTCCTACAATATAAAATGAGCTAATTCGATTCATTTTAGACAAAACGAGTTTTTTTTGTTGCTTACATGTCGATTTTACCTGAACACCGTCAATTTTACAACGTTCACCTACATCAAACGGATGCATTACAAAGACAAAGATGATAGCTTCAAAGATGGTCTTGCACGTGTTCTGGAACATAAAACCCACAAGTAGTAGCTGGGATAGAGGATAACTTTGGATGTCCCTAACATTTGCTCCTAGAAAAAACAATGTACTGTTGAAGTATTTTTTTTAGGTTCGAGGATTAAATCGTACAAAACAAATCTAGACAAGTAGGATATATGTATTTGTTCTGCTTCGGTTACAAAGAGAGGAGATGGGTTGATATTAGGGGAGGAAGCAAGAAAAGTTGAAGGAATTTGTGTGTAGGATTGTATGTTGTGGTGGAAAAATAGCAGAACTTGTGAGAATGATTTTCTATCTCTTCTCGGTTTTGTCTTGTGAAATTGGCTAAGCATCCTATTTATAATGATTGGATACCACACACTTTCCTTGTAAAGTAGTGGGAGTTATGGGGAGATGGAGATGTGGAGGTTGTGAGAATAATCGTCCGCTTTGTCTTGGAAGTTTCTGGAAACTTCTAGACCAATACTCCATTATCCCTTCAACCCCTTCAACTTACCACTTACTCTATAACTTCCTTGTCATGGGGTATTGCTACGCCCATGTTGCTATAACCGCCAAACCAAACCCCATAATTTTATCCCCATGTAATACGATTTGAGTATCGTAGGAGTTAGTGGAGCCATGACTTCAAAGCCATGAGTATGTTGTAATATAATGATGATAGTGAGCTTCATGTTAATTTTAACATAGTGATGGATCTAGCAACGAAGCACAGTGTTAGTATGAGCGGAAGAAATGACGCGGCAGCAGCAAATAACACCGCTAGCGCTTGCGCTGCGGCTAGCACTTGCGCTGCTACTCTGCCACTAGCTCTATTAGCGCTTCTGCTATCACTTTGTGGCTTTGTCTGCTTCTTTGTAGCTTTGTCGACTTTGTTAGCTCCGTTAGCTCCTGTGTAGCCTTGTTAATTTGACGCGTTCGTGCTAGGGAAATGGCTAGGGCTTACTAAGGCATGTACTTGTTGATGTCAGTGGCATTGCCTATATGCCATTGTTATTGATATTTACTAAAGCCATGACCATAATTATGGCCCTAAAGCTCTGTCATCGCTTTTGTCTAGATGCATATTACAATTTTCTCCTTTGTCAAAAACCCACCATCAACATTAAGTCACCTGCTTAGCACGGAACGAGTAATGTTGCGTGGTAAGCACTCGATGGTGGTCTTCTAGACGAGATAACATCTGACTTTTATCATTTAATGGTTAGATATTATTAGAAGAATAGCAATTGGCTGAGCAAGTTTTGTTTTTTCTGCGATTGTGTTCTTAGGTATATGGAGCGTTTTCTTCTACCTTAACAACAACGGGAAGGTATTTTGAACATTAGTTGGTTGTAGAGAGTGTTTAAGCAATGCTACCGTCAGAACATTAAGATGAGTTTTGAGGCATTGTTGCCGTCAGAACACTAAGATGACTGTGGAGGCAGTGATTCTCCCATCAGACACGAAGATGAGTGTTAGCCATGAACACTAAGATGAGTGTTGAGGCATTGCTGCTGTCAGAAAACTAAGATAATTAGAATTTGAGCTTCGATATATATGGAACAAGTTCAAGCCATGGAAGTTTGCAACTTGAGATGATGTTTGATGCCTGTAATTAGTTGATATGCATTTAATTTAGCGATTTTTATTCAGATATGGCATAGCCTCTATCCTGAATGTTTGTAATTTTATATAATCAGCGTATTCTGATTAATACAATTAGTTTGTGTGGATGCACATGAAATAACAAGGGTTTAGCCGGGTAAAGCCCTAAAATTTCTACGGGTATATACATATTCAAAAGATATATGGAACGAGTATAAGGAATTCAGCCTTGGAAATATTGCAATTTATAATTCGTTCAGTGTTATGCATAGTCATAGATCTTTTGGACAGGAATAGAAGTCGTCACCAATGACATTCTGAGGACGTTATTGCATGGATGCACATGAAATAACAATTTTTTAGCCGGGTAAAACCCTGAAATTTCTACGGGTGCATATATATGCAAAAGATATGAGGAATGAGTATAAGGAATTCATTCGTGGAATTATTGCAACTTATAACTCGTTGAGTGTTATGTATAGTCAGAGATCTTCTGGACAAGAATAGCAGTCGTCACCAGTGACATTCTGAAGACGTTATTGCTCTATACCAGTGGTCATGCTAGGAGTCTTCCAACCGTTCTCGATTCTATACGAAAGTGGATACTGAGTAGCATAGTATAATATATAGAATATTTAAAGCTCAAAGATGAGAGACTCTAATATTGTCGGGTTTTTTTTTTTGAAGAGGTTAGCCGAGAATTCCTGTAGCAATGGTTTCGTTCTAAAATATAAAATATGGATTTCAAAAGTTTAGTTTAAGGGTAGTTACTTAGATTTATTTCCTTCAGGCATTTCCTTCAGGTGTTTCCTTCACGCATACTTGGGCTTTGGATATATTAGAATCCCCCGTGAGTAAGTAGAAGACACTAGCACTTGGAGTTTGAGTATCTTTTTGTGAACGATGGATTGTCCCGTTCTCCAGCGATTGTCGCTAATTTCCTATTATACTAGTGTAACAATAGGAGCGACGACAAATAGAGGAGCTTGTGGCGGTAGGTGGTGGCACCATGAGGATATTATCTTCTTGAAGACGTTAGTTCTGTGAACGATGTCCCAGACCCGTATGAAATCCTATTTCCATGGAATAACCTTCGTCTGGTAGAATATCCTTTGTTTTGTGGGTGAGCCTAGCACTGGAGTTGTTGACGTCGTAAGTATGTTGGCATCGTGAGATCTCCAATAAGATGCAACGTAAGTAGGACCTCAGTAGAAGTTAGGACTTCATGACAAGTGATCTCTTATGATAGGCTTCATGGCTGACAACTTCATAACATTTAGTGAGGGCCTCATGGTTTAGCGTTTCTTATATATTTCAAAACACTTCTGACTTGTATGTGATGTTGAATCATCATAACTATATTTCCGAAGAAGATGAATTCTTGACAGCAGCTTGTAATCCCATATGCCAGATGTTGAGAGGAGAAGCTTGAGCCTGAAATGGTCAGGCTTTTTTGAGTGTTCATTGTACAATGAAGATTGTTGTAGTTGCCTTGTTATCATGATAGTTGAGATGAGTATCATAACCAAAGATTCTGTCTTTCAGGGTTTGCTTGGAGAATGAGAGGAATTGATGGTGTCACCTTGAGAATTACGAATTCAGTGTGTCTTCCATAATTGACCGGTGTGGTTGAATTCAGCAGCAGTAGCAACAGAGATGAAGTCCCCATGTCATGGACATGATCATATTGGGAGAGGAAGCTTACAAGCTATGGAGGTACTGACGTACATATGCTTTCGTTATGATGATGCAAGTGACGGGTCTTGTTGCTACTACCTTTGTTGATTAAAGACTCTGGTTGAAGGAGGTGACTGAGTTAATTCTCTGAAACTGAAGAAGCCTTCGGTCCCAGGTGTAGCTACGTTGGTATCTTGTTCGACGATGGATGATTTGATAGTATCATCATGAATCCATGCCTTTAGGGTCTGATCAGGCAAGGGAAGCCAGGAAAGTTGATATCTCTTATTGTTGTTGTTGTTGTTGTTGTTGTTGTTGTTGTTGTTGTTGTTGTTGTCTTTACGCGCCATGGCTGGAGCACTAACTTGAATTGAAGTTGGAGTCCTTGTTGGTGCCCACGATGTTGAGTCATAAATGGGATGTTTTCGCGAGCATTGACTGAATGAAATCATGTCTTTCCCTGACCCTTTGGTTTATAAGCTTGTTTTACCCTTTCTGGATGTGATGATGGAATGTTTGGAATATTCACATAGGTTAATTCCCCTGAAGACATTGAGGGTAAAGAGGATAATATGAAATGTTTCCTATTGTTGACGTGGTGTTACGGGTGTCTGCGAAGATTATGTTCCCAGAGGTGTCTCTTGAGCCATCTTCTGAATCCTTGATTGTTAAGAGATGTGTTGCGGTGAGTAGTCCCCTGTCATACTTTTCTTTGATTTATGAAGTTATATTTTCTGGAATATGCTTGGGATACGTCTCAGCCTTGTCAGGGGTCGCAAGCGCCTATCATACCTGACGATGTAGTTGGTAGAGATGAAGATACCTTTGCAACATGTCTTTGGAGGTCTTGTCAAGGTTGCGACTCTCTGGTTGACCATCTCTTATAGTATGGAGAGGTTCTTGAAAATGAGGGGATCTTGTACAAATCTTCAGTCCCCATGTGTGGTTCTTGCGATCCTTCAGATGCATTTTGTTGAAGTTGGTGCTCCGAATGGTCCGTTGCACAATGGAAATTGCACCAATTGAGTATCTGAACACTGGAGTTGACTTTGACAGGAGCCGACTCTTGGAGGAAGCTGAGACAACTAAGCTTGTTGTCGGATAGCTTTGTCGTCATATTTGAGATGTTCAGGAGAACTTGAAGGAAGTAGGCGCGTCTTCGGCTTAGTGGTGATTACCAAGGTTAGAGATGATGCTAAAAGGCTATCCTGAGAGTTAATGCTTGCAACTGAAGCTTTTGTACAGGTGGAAAGATCATGTACTGATGGTGTTGAACCAGTCTTCAAAGATCTTAAATAGTAGGTTTGAGGGGTTTTATGTGTTTCTGTGATACCCGATTTTTCCGTGGTTTTAGTTTGGGATATTGAGTAGGTAGATTTTGAATGGTTTGCAAGGATTTTTTAGAGAGAGAAATAATACTTTGTTCAATAAAATAAATTAAAATTCTAAATACAAATGCAAGGAACCATAAACATTTTGGATGAATTACCAATGTTGCATAAAAGCAGGGAAATATTGCTAGGGGTGATTCAGTGTTTAAGCCTTGACAACTTTAAGACATTTGCCACATACGACTATCCTTATTGGCTTATCAATATTGACTAGTTTGTAGTATCCACCTAACATAATTTTAATGACCAGATGTGGTTTTCCTAAAAGAGACAGTAGTGTCTCTGATTTAAAAAAGGGTTGGGTTTATGTATCTCAGGTTGATGACATATCCTAAGGATGATTGGGTTATTGGTTTGATATTCTCAGTAGAGATGATTCCTATCCATTTGATAAATTTTCTTGGAAAGGATCAGCTTCCCATTCATATCGTCAAGGAATGCTGAGGTTGATACTCGAGTCAAGTCCCCTATCCTTGATGAGACATGGGATAACTGGTTGTAAAGAGAGTTGTTGAACAACACTTACTTGTAAATGAAATCCACGAGCGCATGGCATCATCTCTCCTCTATGAAATTGTTTAGCATCCATATCCGTTGTTTGGTGATATTCTGGAGATAGGAAATCCTTAGGGTCTATTGGCTTGTTGGCGCCTACAGGCGGGCTCCTTGGTGGTGGTTTCTCCAGAGATGCGTTGAACCTTGTCTTTTTTATGGACTTGTCTTCAGAATCTTTGATCACGGTTGGCGATTGCGTGGTTTCGTGCATGGAAAATCCCACAGTCCTTAGAGTCTTGATAGTGATGATATTGACATCGATGGCCGCATCGATTAGTGTTTTCTCGAACTCGGTGTCTTTTGAGGCAAGAAGTGGTGAGAAGTCCCCAGATAGGCTTCTCCTAAGTCGGTATTTTTTCTGAATATGCGTCTCAAGCCATTGCATTCACTAGTGGGATGATTGACGAATCTTTGGAATTGACAGTACCTTGGATTTGACATGTCCTCTTCGCTAGGCGGTTGTCTCACAGGTGGTAACTTGATATCTCCTTTTTGTACCCATGATTCCAGCAGCTCGAGGATCTCCCCTCATAGGAAATAGGAAATATCGGATTGTTAGATCCGTCTTATTTCTTTGTGACTGACGCGAAGTCTCGACTGAGCCTCGTCCTTGAGTTGGTGTCGGTGTTGTCGTCGGGGCTGATGCAGTGCGCTTGGCGTATGATGCCTAATGAGGTGATGCTTTTCTCTTGGCTCCTTTATTAGTGACAACACATATGGCGTGTTGGGTAGAGTGTTGTTTGTTCACCAGATGTCTACTTCCACGGGTGTTTCCATGCCTTTCTTATTTAGCAGGCTTCATTCTCTCCATTGGGGTAAGAGTTATCGTCGTTAATTGCTGAGCGACTTCATTGGGTTCAGCGATGGTTTGTAAATGCCAATTTTCCAACAAGGCTTTGTAGACTGACGTCATGCTATCATCGTAATGATGCTGCTTGCAATGAGATAAATCTGGCAAAACTTCTTTTTGGATTTGAGAAAATTGTCTTGAGTCTTCACAGGCAACAAAGTTAGGTTGATGGCTCCTTTCTGGTTCTCGTTCAGCAAGAGCGTGGACTCTATCTGTTGGTTTTCTTAACAACTGATCTGTAAGGATTTTCAAAAGTGAGAACAAGTCGTTTTGGCTCTTGATGATGTCGACTTGATTTTTTAAGACATTATTTAGGATTTGGCTTCAAATGTATTATAGCGGTTGGTTACCAAGCGTACACGTCTTTATAAGAGATTTCATCGGGTGAGATGAATTCTGGAGTAATATGAGGGACCCCTTCGGGGATGGAAGACATGGGATTAAAATTGAATGCTTCTAAATTTCCCATAGAGTAAGATTTCTTAAAAATTGAAGAATGAATTTTTGTAACCGAGAGGTTGATCTCCCACTACGGTCGCCAATTGTTTGTACCTAAAAATTACCCCTATGAAAATCAATGTACTGTTGAAGTACTTTTTTTAGGTTCGAGGTTCAAAATCGTACAGAACAAATCCAGACAAGTAGGATATCTGTATTTGTTCTGCTTCGGTTACAAAGAGAGGAGATAGGTTGATCTTAGGGGAGAGAAGCAAGGAAAGTTGAAGGAATTTGTGTGTGGTGGAAAAATAGCAGAACTTGTAAGAATGATTTTCTATCTCTTCTCGGTTCTGTCTTGTGAAATTGGCTAAGCAGCCTATTTGTGACGATTGGATATCACACACTTTCCTTGTAAAGTAGTGAGAGTTATGGGGAGTTGGAGATGTGGAGGTTGTGGGAATAACCGTCCACTTTGTCTTGGGAAGTTTCTGGAAACTTCTAGACCATTACTCCATTATCTCTTCAACCGCTCCAACTTACCACTTACTCTATAACTTCCTTGTCATGGGGTATTGCTACGCCATGTTGCTGTAACTGTCAGACCAAACCCCATATTTTATCCCCCATATAATATGATTTGGTGTCTCGTAGGAGTTAGTGGAGTCATGGCTTCAAAGCCACGAGTTTGTTGTAATATAATGATATTAGTGAGCTTTATGTTAATTTAGCATAGTAATGGAACTAGCAACAAAGCATAGTGTTAGTATGAGCGGAAGAAATGACGCGGCAACAACAAATAACGTGTTGCAACAGAAGCGAAGGTGTGGTGCGGCAGCAACGAAGGCGTGGTGCATCGGCAGTAGCACAACCAACGCTTGTGCTACGGCAAGCACTTGCGCTGTTACTCTGCCGCTAGCGCTATTAGCACTTTTGCTAGCACTTTGTGGTTTTGTCTGCTTCTCTGTAGCTTTGTCGACTTTGTTAGCTCCGTTATCTCTTGTGTGGCCTTGTCAATTTGACGCGTTCGTGCTAGGGACGTGGCTAGGGCTTACTATGGCATGTACTTTTTGTTGCCATAGCCATTGCCTATATGCCATTATTATTGACATTTATTAATGCCATGACCATAACTATAGCCCTGAAGCTCTGTCATCGCTTTTGTCTATATGTATATTACAATTTTCTCCTTTGTCAAGAACCCACCATCAACAAGTTTAAGTGAATTTTTTTTCGGGGGGTGCAATCAAAATTGCCCTAAATAAGTTTAATTTAATTTATAGGTTTATTTTACTTTAATACCCTTTAGTATAATTTTATTTTGGAGAGCCCATAACTTTTAATTTAGTTGAGGAAGAAAATAGAAGGTCATTGTTTTGAGTTTGTTTTTTGTTGCATATTGGGTCGTTGGTGGTGAAGTTTTTCTTCCTTTTTTGTTTTCCTAACTTTCGATGATGCAGCGGCAGGTGCTAGAGGTGGTGTTGGCTTTTGTTGGGTTCTTTTTTGTTGTTGAAAATGCTGGTGGTTGTGTTAGTGGTTGATTTTACTTATTGTCGCTTGTAAAAGATGGTAGTCTTGGTAGTATGCACTGGCTGTCTCACTTTCACCTTTGATGGTTCTTCCGCTTTACATGTGTGGTATGGGCTGGTGGTTGCCTGACAGTGGAAGGAGGGAAGAGACAAGATGAGATATTTGAAGAAACCCACACATCGTGGATGATATTTAGCATAATAAATTAACTTTGGATTAGTTAATTATACAAAAGCTTTCGGCTCCACAAGATAAAATTATAAAGGGTATTAATGTAATATAAACCTAAAGCCTTCGTATTTTTCTTGCTCAGATTTGCTTTTAGACCAGATCTGAGCAAATGTTTTTATTCTTTTTAAGTTTTAGAAGATAATCAATTGAATAAGATATTTTTACATCGTTTTTGGTGTCTTTCGACATATTTTTTTTCGTCATTTCGGTAGATTTTTCTTCATCGTTATGGGACGAGTTCTTCAAATTTTGATGGATGGTTTGTGGCTTGCTATTCTCGATTCAAAAACATTAATGATTCAACACGGTGTCGCTTTGAATCCATACCCAAGGAATTTAGGGCATACGAGTTCGTTTGGATCTACAGGTTTATGGACAAAATAATTTTTTATTTTAGGAGCATCTCTTATCAAAGAAGATTACAATCAAATTAAATGGTGGGAATTGATTCCGAAGTATACCATCATCTCTCCCTTCTACATAAATAAAAATTTGATACCTTTGCGGTTTATTGTTCTTTCTTTTCGCGATTTACTTGTTACTGTAATTGATCTTTATTTGTATTGGAGTTTTGATTATCTTGTATTTTGATGTTTTTGTTATTCTTGTAAGCGAACATGTAATCACTATTTTGATGTGAACGAATTGAAATATGTCGATTGTCCAAAAAAAAAGAAGAATCTTACAATTCTAAAAAAAATAACTAACATCAATGTAAAAAATATATTATTTAATTCACCTTAACTTGTATTCTGGGATACAAGTTAACAAGAGCTTATTTTAAGGATATAGGACCAAATTTAAATCTCCCCCTAATTAAATTAAATTAAGTTATTCTTTAATAAAGTAAATAAATGATATGATGTGCATTATAAGGACGACCTCAAACAAGTTAATTTCTTAAGTTGTTATAAGTATCTTCAATGGTAGTTGTATTAATATTAGTTTTAAT
Source organism: Papaver californicum (assembly GCA_023531435.1). Taxonomy (NCBI): domain Eukaryota; kingdom Viridiplantae; phylum Streptophyta; class Magnoliopsida; order Ranunculales; family Papaveraceae; genus Papaver; species Papaver californicum. The sequence goes on along the minus strand of JAJJMC010021281.1, from coordinate 1,268,817 downwards.
TCACTTATCATTTAGTGGTAGGATACAAAATCTATTTTTCGATATTTTCATCCATATCCAAATTATCCATTTTTTCTTGTTTTAAAATTATTTTAGTTTTATTATAAATTATGTATAAGGTTACGTCTATATTTTTATAAAATTTTCTTTTTTTTAAAGTATGCATTAATTGTTAGCAGCACTAATGGAGCTATAAAATTCAAAGTCAACTAACATGTGATTTACATTTATATGATTATTTTTGGAAGTTTAGAAATCAGATCCGATATATAATTAGAAAGGAAAAAAAAGGGCTAGATTGAACCGACCATTAGTATTATAATTAAACAGTTGCTATATAAGAGTTTCAACGCTACAAGTTGGTGTATCTCATTTCCAGTAATTTGAAGTCTTATCAATTAATCTTCATCAAAACATGCTCCACAGAAAAAATGTTCATCAAAATAAATTAAAAAGAACTGGTTAATGTTCATTAAATCACATATCATTGAAGTATTATGATATTCATCCCATGGTATTTAAATGGAGATCTAAAATTCTGTGTTATGTAAAAATAAAACATCTTCCAATGGATGCTCTTAGCATCACAGTATTTGCTTTGGTCATACCAAGCTTCTAGAGAGAAAAAGCACATCACAACATGCCAAGTATGTCGTGCCCTGCCGGCACATAATCTATCTACTCCAGCAATCCGATATGGGGCCTCAAAAATCAACTCCGACCAACCAATGGGCTATATATGGATTCTCAGGTCTTGCAGTTATTTGAACTATTTTATTGTATCAATTTTTGTGGCACGAAATTGAAAACAGTGTTGTCCCTATTAAGTTGCCACTCCACGACCGATTCCCTTTTCCAGGTAGCTATGGTTCACAGGATAACAAGAATTCCACCACAGAAATGAAAATGATAATGGAATCAAAGAAGCAGGGACCAAACGAATTTATATCCATTGGGTACCGGGCTCACTAGCCCCATGCACTTTCAAGTCTCATCCTTCTCACCGCTTTTTGGTTTTCTCGATTTCCTTTTCACTGTTTCAAAAGCGCTTCTGCGACCAATATAGAGGCAAATGGCGAAAGATAGTAAAACTGTATGGCAAAATGTATAAGCAAAACACTACAGAGAAAAATAGATTAATCTTCTGTGGAGAACAGATTAATGCTAACTACTGTCAAATGAATGTTTGTTTGTCATGAGCACAATAAACACTACACTCCAATACCATGAGAACTACAATCAACTTGAACTTTGAACACTCCTACTTCTATACTGATCATAAATTTACACTGCCAAGAACATGGATCTCCCATACGAAATTGAAAAACTGTAAATATCACATTTACAACCACTAAAGGGAAGATAAACAAAAAGATAACATACAGAAATAGTCAGCTTGCTTCCCTCCCCTATGAAGTTTAATATAAAAAACATAGGACAATCACAAAATAGTGATGGACAAAACAAAAATTCTGGCTGCCTTTAGGTTGCTGTGCTTCATTCTTTTTCCCCAAGCCTCTGCAAAAATTAATTTTTTCATACTTTCAGTTACCAGCTCATTAAGTGGTGGAGATAATACCGAAGCAAATTCCACATGAAGAAACAAGTTCGTACACCTCCAAGGAAAACAATTAACATTTAAACCTCACCTTCTAAAACAAGAAAGGGCTCTGAAAGAGAAATTTGGTTCAGCTTTTTCATCTATTTCTCAGACTAAAATCTGTACATACAAAACATAACATCAACTAGTCAGTTTTCCATGTTACCTTGGAAAAGAAAGAACAAAACATGACATTAACAGTCTTTCCAACAACATACAGAGGCTAGTTATACTGAAACACGCTACAGTTTCACAAGTCGTTTCATCACATACTTGCAGAGAAAGCATGCGATAAAGAGTGAAGGAATGAGCTTACTTGCCAAAAAACAAACTTATTACGTTTCTCAAAAACACCTTACTTAATCATCTTCAGTTCCTAAAAACTACTTACAGACTTTATTCAAACTAATAAACTACAACTTGCCAATTGAAAAGAGCAACAAAAATTGTAATATTCGCCGAATAGCAACCCTAGTAGAACATTCACCACGATACTCGACATTAGCCGTAACTTAGGTGACATGAACTGAGACAATTATAGTTAAATGGCAGCCAATCTTTTTTTTTTTTTTGTGGAGGTAGTGTGGTACCACGTAGCCATCAGCAAATGGTTCTGCACTTTCCAGTCTGGAACTACATAGCAATTCGCATGCCCCGTGTTACCTTTGGCAGATGTCAAGGATGTCAATAGGTCCCTTACCCTAACATGAATGGCATGCCAATCTTACACTAACAAAGAAGAATAAAAAACGACGGGTATCACATTTTTCGGTCTCGTATTTATAGGTAGTTTAACTGGAGTGATTTTTACTTGAATGTTAAACCATGAAAGAGATATAATACAAATAGCTGCCAAAGAATGCCAGCAAAGAATAGATACCTTCTGTCACAAGTCCTTAGTAGATTTTTTGCCTTCTAAGATACGAGATATCTGAAGCCCTCTGCTAAATGCTTCATTGAAGAGGATCCTTGTCTGCATAGACTGGAATCCAGGCAACCAAGATAATGTAGCAACAGGGACCATGACAATCACTCCGAAAAGGATATCGTACATCCGTGCCATAGACACAACAGTCCCCCATAGCAGTGTGGACTGCAGAAAGGGCTTAAATACCTGGGCAATGGATATCAAACCCCATCCTGTGGGAATGAATGCTAAGAACCCGGTAAGGATATCGATAAATTTGAATTTTGTGAATTCCAGCAAGAGGACAACCACAAGCACAGCAAGGATGACGACAAGGAACTGAACCAGCCTGTAGTAAATATGTTCCTTTGCAGCATACTTATCACGGGCATATGCCATGACCACGTAAATCCCAACAAACACGAACACATAAATCCAAGAAAGTAAATATACTGCAATATGGGTGCTTCCATTGGCAATCCCCAGCTGGTATACAACACCGTACTGGAAAAACAAATAACGCAGATCTAGAATTATTTCTAACAGCTTCCCCCAGAGACCTGTCATTCTGAGATGATCCTGTTCTTCATTCCACCAAGTTTCCCAGGTCTGCTCTGCTTTAGTGAAAACCCCACCACGACACCATATCCAGGTCATAAAATTGTCGAAGTCGTAGACAGTTTTCAACCAGTCAAAGCCAGAGGGATTAAACACAAAGGGAGCCAGGATCCATGATATTACCAGAAACCAACTCGAGATTGTCATGGCTATGTACACAAAAGTATCCTTCGCCAAGGGGCTGTATGCAGCATATAATATCAATATCAGCCCGAGCTCAACTGCTTTCACAAAATGGCTACGCGCATATAGTCTATAGTTCTCAGCAAAACTCTTGTGTTCCACAACAAAACCACGACCCGTAGCACGGTATTTAGCACCCCCATGAAGAACGGTCCGGCCAAAATAATGAGTACGTGTTCCCATTGAAAATGAGTAGAAAACAGATGAAAGCTGGAGTTGCATAGTCAGGAAATCCCAAATTGCGTTCAGGAATCCATGCTCGAGAGAGTTCTCCACGATCATCGGGAGAGCAGTGAAGAGACCAAGCTGGATTATGAACTGCTGATTCAGTATGGCACCAAATGCTTTGTTGTTGGTAGAAGTTTTCATCCCTTTCTCAGTTCCACTGAGAGCAAGATAAAGTCGACCCCACACAAACGCATAAACAGTGAGGACCACCATCATGGTGTTGAAAAAGAACCCTACCGTGGTATAAAAGAACGACAGCATCCGAAAGAAATCAAGTCTGTGACCCAAGCGATAGACATCCCTGCTAAGAATCTGCTCACCGTTGCCACTGGCAACCTTGGCCTCAAACATGGATATCTGATTCAAACCAACATCCCTTCCCTTACCAACCTGAATGTACTCATGGTGTGTAACATTGCCACCTCGCAATGTACAATTGAAACCAGCAAATATGTCCTCGCTGATGTTGATAACTCGAGACGCCTTACTAATACCACCCCGAGTCAAGAACCAGAACCTATCAAACACATCAGGGTGGCCATAATGCATTCGTACCTTTAGGGGGTTTGCTAGAACACGCTGCCCCAAGGTGACAAAGCTCATCTCTTGAGCAGACATGAACCAAGCGAGAGATGAAACAGAACCTGTGAAGATGTGCTCCCGGACTCCTAATATGGTGGGCTTCCTGATGCCGTAATACTTCCTATATTCTTCCAATAGATTCCGCATTTTGAGAGCCTCCTCGAAATAGTTGTCTTGGTTCATGTCAATGGTTTGTACTGCATCGCCACGGGTGAATATGAGAGCATGATTTTGATTCTCTGGTTTACCTTCCCCAATTTTCAAGGGACCAGGCAACCTAATCCTGTAGATCTCAACTTCCTTCTGCAGATGCTGGTCATACTTTACTAGAACAGAATAATATTCCACCTCTTCCCTCCCCGTGTAGACCTCATCAACGTAGGCAACTCGAAGGGCCTCATTGTTCTTCATTAGGTATAAAATCTCATCTGCACGTGGATCTTTCTTTGCCTTCTGGGAACCATAGACCTGGCAGGCGACCACATATGTATATTTCATCAATGCAGTTCCATACTCGTGACCTTTGAATAACAGATCAACTCCACTACTTGCCCTGCTGAGATTTCTCGAAGAAGGTTCTCTACCAGAATCCAAACCATCAACAACTCTGTCGTCTTGCCTCATTGAAGAAAGTTCCTGTGATCCTTCCCTGATGTCCATCTCTGATGCAGAATCAAGGAATGCCAGCATTTTGAGAGCCTTGTAGTAGTACATCATTCCCCTGACAGTGCGAGATAGAGTTTGACCTCGATAGGATGCCCAAAGCCGCAGATCTCTCACCCTGGTTGTCCACATCTCTTCCTCATCCACCATCCCATCTCTACGCATCCGCTCCTTAAAGTTCTTCCACTCGTCATCATAAATCTTCTGCAAATAATAAAGGGTAGAGATTCCATCTTCATTCTTTTTTTCCAGTTGTTCTTTGCTGTAGATGACCTCTTCAGTATAGTAAGGAGTTAGAACACTGAAAGCCATCATTTTTTCAACTTGGGGAGCATGTGGCATGTTCATAAAGAGTGAGTTGCTAAAGAAGGCTATACGGCGTCTTGCCTCGAGATTTATGGGGACCTTGTGCATCGAGTCCCTGGATGTTAGAATTGTCTGCAAGCGACGCACCTGACGGTAGAAGCATGTGTTCTCGGCAGCAGGAACCTCAACAACATTCTCAAATGGCAGAACTCTGTTTTCCTCTGGCCTCTGAATGGCCAAACCATCTTCCCTTAACTGCTCCATTGTCCTCTTCTCCTTTGGAAAATCTCGAATCAAAATTTCATACAGAGCCTGTATTGTGTTTACCAACTTACTCACATCCTTCTTTGGCTCATTCAGGAGCTGAACTAGGGTTATCAATTTGGCATGGATCTGAGGCAGTGCAGTCATGTCGTACGTTTTCGTGAACTTCTCAATCTCGATTGCATGATCAATCTCCCTGAACAAAGTCCTTATGATGGAGTTCTCTTCCGTCCGATCATTGACTATTTCAAGCAGCATACGCTTGATACTATCGTAAGCTTCAATTACAGCACACCTCCTGTACTCACTCTTACATATCTTTTTCCAGAGCCACCTGTCAGGTGCATCCACCAATTCTTTTGCCTGGCTGAGAGCTAGCAGAAGCTCATTGCACAGGAGTAAACATGGCCATCTGATAACTCTAATGTTCCACGTATTTGCTGGCAGTTCAAGTAGTTCAACCTCCTGGTCACTGACAACATCTTCTTCCCTGAAAGTAGAAATAATCTCATTCCATATCAAAGCGAACTTGTGTGCCTCCACATGATTCGACTCGAGCTTCTTGTAAGGTGAACCCAGTCCGTATCGTAGCTTCAACCTGCGAACTGCATCATTGAACCTGTTCTTCAGTGAACCCCTAGTCCTGAATAATTGCTCCTCTGGCATGAGATTAAACTGCATTGCGCTCGCAAAGAACTGAAACCTAAGGGTTAGTTGTTGGATATTTCGAATCTCACCCAAATGCGCGAATAACCCAACCATTGCCCCAACAAAAGAAGAGTATATAGAATACCAAATTTGTATATCCATTAGATAAATTAAAACCACTGGAAGCCATAACAAACCAACTGCTAATCTGTTACTGTCATCGAAGAACTTAGGCCAATTCAACTGAACATCCCTGAGTCTCAAAACTGCTTTTGTCGGCTCAATCAATGGCTTGATCTGGAGGAAGTAACTGAAGCAGAATTTTGTTGCTAAAACCAAAATCCAGAAGAGTGTGTACTTGATGTTATCCCAAATACCTTCTCTCAAACCACGCCCTACAAAGGTTCGACTTTGAAACCACCAAGTTAACACATAAAAGATCCTCCAATTGGTTCCTTCAATGAAATTCCTGATCCAAGGAAGAATGAAGAAAGACAGTGCCAACAATTCTGGTACAATAAACACCAAAACCGCGTACAAGAAATTCATCACTAGCCGATTCGCTTCAGCTGACCATTGAAGGTTTTGATTCTCGCGATTCCTTTGGTTCCAAATTTTTCCATACATAGCACCAAAAGCAATAGTCCACACTGCAGCGCAAATGCTCTTCATTAACATTCTCACCCCAACCCCCAAAGTTTCCCTAGATATCAACATATACTGAGTCCCTACATCAAGCAATGACTGAATAAAGCGAAGACCTCCCCACGTTATGAATAGCGTGAGACACTTAACTTGCATATTTCTCTTCTCCAACGCTTGCCAAGGATAAGTAGACTTACTGTCCCAAGCTACAATGATAGCAGCTTGCAGAAACAATATATGCATTATCCAAAGTCGATCAAAACTTCGAAATAAATTCCAGAAAGATCGTTGCTCAACAAACCCAGTCTTTCCAACTCTCTTATTCTTACCAGAGGTAACAAAAAAATTACTCCCTACATCAATTGGCCATTTCAAACGCTGAAAACAACGTTTACTCCAAAAATATTCATTAATATCATCATAATTTCTCCAAACAGAATGAGGAGCGGTACCATTACGACTATTCTCAACTTCAGCTTTAATCGTTTGATAAATTGGAGTAACCAGACGATTTAAGAAAGCATTTTCACCAGATATGGAAGGAAGTACAGGACGACCAGTATTTTCATCAATATAATCTTCTAAAATCTTATTAAGTTCCATAGCCATATTATGAAAGATATAACATAAACATTCAGGTACAAACCTAAGATTAGCAGATTCACCCCAAATCAACAAATATAGAGAAGTATAAAGCAACTCACGACGATGATCGGAACTAGAAATATCACTACCACGTCGATCTGAAATCCAGACATTAGACTTATGCCCTAAATAACCACACCAAGAAGTATAATTCTGTAATAATTTCTTACGAAATCTTCTAAGTACAGTAGGATCTAGGGCATCAATATTATCAGGAGGAGGTTGTAAACGCATCTGAGCATTAGCTAAATGAAGAATAATATGTTCTCTTTGATTTCTAACATTATCAATTTGAAAGCCAAAGAAAATACCAAGCCAATCGAGAAGGTCCATATCATTCCTCCATGGTCTGAATGGTGGTTTGCGAAGGTCACCAACAGCACGAAGAGCAGCTGTAGCAGCACGAACTTCTGGGTAACGTAGAGATGGATGGTCATCTAACAAGTTATGTATTGGAATTATATTGAAAACTTCTTCTGCTTCTTCTTCCGGTGGTGGTGGTGATGGTGTAGTGGTGTTACGAACTCCTCCTCCTCCACCTCCTCTGGCTCTTGGTAATGGTGGTGGTGGTCGCTGATGAGAACTCATCGCATAGAATGAGCTCAGAATCTCTCTGTTTTTCTCCTTCTGTAATCTGGATCGGGTTTTTCCCTTCTTGTCTCTCTATAATAGTGAGTTTATATTCTTGTTTTCTTCTTTTTAGTGCCAGTCCAGAGAGAATAAGATAGAAAAGGAAAAGAATAAATTTGAAAAAGAAACATTTTAAATTTTTTATTCCCTATTACTTAGAGCAACTCCAACGGTACGAGCATACCAAAGAGCATAACCTAAATTTGTTCGCTCTTTGGTCCACCCATAATACAATGGTTTTCGACCAAAATATGCTCATACGCTCTTCTAACCAGACGTTTGTTATTGGGCGTAGATTTGGGTAACGCTTCATTTTAGACGTTACACTAAGAAACGCCTGGAACCAGACGCACTTCTATTGGAACGTTGCAGACTCATACGCTGTCTTAACCAAACGTATGTTTAAGCGTCAACACAAAGTAGCGTCTCTTATCCAAGCGTAGTCATATGGGAACGTATGGAAACTGAGCGTTGTCTTGTGTAGACGTTTAGTGATACACGTCGTCCATGAAAGACGCCTGGATGAAAAACGCCCCCCTATAATAGCGTCCAGACGTGAAACGTCCACCCAGGAGAGCGTGCTTGAACTTCAATGTCTTCCAAGAGGAGCGTTTGTTAAGTGGACGTCCACACAGGAGAGCGTGAAGCAATACGTCTCACCAGAAGAGCGTGCGTTATGTTAGACGTCTCCTAGGAAGAGCGTGTGATTAGGGTTTTTACTTCTCTACCAGACGCATTTCTCATTTCCCGTTTCTTCTGTAAACATAGAACAGACGCAAACCAGAGGCAACGGCAAGAATCAGGCTCCACCCTAACGCCACGTATTTTGTTTCCCTCCACTTCAATCTTGTAAAACTCCTTTCAAAATTTGTTGGGTAGCATTTCACGGTTGATTTCTAACAAAAAACAAGGTAACAAACTCAACGATTATATTTCACGGTTGATTTCTAACCAATTGATTTTAATTAATTTTAGGTTTATATTATGATTTGGTTGTATGTAATGATAATTAAATTTAATTATATATGTTTGAAGTTCATTATAATTCTATGATTTTAATAAGAAATTGTAATTTTAGGGTTTGGATGATGTAATTTGGGGGGAAAAAATAATAGAAAATTAGAATTTAAATTTACAATTGATTAGATTATTGGTTAATTAGAGTTGTTGGTTTGGTTAATTTTAAGTTTTAGAATAATTGATTCCACTTGATTGTTATGACATACGACATTTGGGAAATGTGGATAATTATATAATGAATTGAATAATATTATTGTTTATGAAATATGGGGTACTGGATTACTTAGATTTTAATCAAGCCTCTATGAATTTTAAGTTTAATTAACTTTCTGCATAACAAATGGAGTTGCTAAGTTATTTATGATTATTGATGGATACCCCTAGAGATTCATTGTGTTGATTACTGTTGATTTTGTATAGATGTTGAGGAATGCCGCCTCTAGATTCGTTGGTCGCATAAAAAAGAACAAGAAAGCCAAAAATAACTGAGGATGCACAAGGAGATCATATTTCCAAAGGAACGAACGATGTTCCTGGATTGGCGAACTATAGTCTGGTGAAAGATGATGAAGGTCACGCTTCCAGAAATATCACTTACTCAGCAGAGTCAAAGTTCAAGTATATGCATCGCGGGTCTCTCAAATCGGTCCTCCAAGCATACAAAGGTATAACTACACAATGCCCCAGAGCTAAATTTATTATTGAAAGGGCAGGATGGGACCGTTTTTTGACAATGGATGCTGGAGACTCGTCACATGCGCTGATTGACTATATCGTCGAGCGTTTCTGGAACACGACGAACACTTTTCACTTCTCATTTGGTAAGATGGGGTTTACACCTCTGGACTGGGTCATGTTGACCAAAATTAGCATTGGTCTTGGCGGGGAGATTCCGTATGACCCGGATAAGTGTACCTTTGAATATGTCCGGGGGAATATTTTCCCAGATCTAAAAGACATCGAAGTGTGTAGGAGAGAAGGTATCCCTCAGCAGTGGATTTCAGATGCCATTACAGTGGCATTTTTGTCCTCATACTTTGAAGAGGAAAAGTTGGATGCGGCGCAAGATGATAACATACTTGCTGAGAGAGTGGCGCGAGCCTTTTGGATGTATGTTTTGGGACAGTTCTTCTTTTCCAATGCTAAGAACTACATCGATGTTGGATGGTTAGCTGCATTGGAGGATCCAACTGCAGTTGGAACTTATGACTGGGGTACTGCTGGTTTTTCCAAACTGTATTCCGCACTTGGCTCAGCGAGGAGGGGACAAAAGTCACTATCCGGACCATGTCAGATATTAGAGGTAAATTAATAAAAAAAAAATCTTTAAATGTGTATTTGCTGGTAACTTATTAATTATGTTTATTTTCTTCAAATTCAAGTTTTCGGGGTACGAATATCTAGGCATACTTCGACCAAAGAACCCATCTCCTGAGACTGAAACTGTGTGGCCCAGATGTTCGCGGTGGAAGAGTTCACGAAAGAAGAGTAATGATATTGTGCGTTCAAGGACTCTTCTGCATGAATTGACCGCCGACGCAGTGACATGGCACCCGTGGGTTACCGCCATCCCATTAATTGTTAATGAGATTATCCAGAAAGCTATGGTGCTCCCAAATAAGTGCGTTATATTTACTTGGATTGGCATTGTGAGTTGATAATTTTTTTTCATGTGATTGTTTATTAATTTCCTGGTTTATTTTACTGGTTCATGGATGATATTTACTTTGCACAGCAAAACGTGTACCTCGGAGAATGGTTATGGCACCAAAAACATAATGAATGGGGAATTCCCCGCACCCCCCCAGGACGTATTAGCAACATCACCGATGCCGAAGCTAACCAACTGATGGAAAACGATGAGGTCCCTATAAGTGAATATGTTCAAGTTCCAGTTACGTATGATAGGTATTTGGAGTACTGGCGACATGTAACCAACTCCAACAAATTTTGCACCAAAGTGGACTGGGAGGTGGAAACATACGACTGTTTGGGTGGCCTTGTTAGAGACCATCGATGAACCCGCTAAACATGTAGCCATTCCTCCTCAAGATAATTGGTCATATGTAAGGATATTTCAAATATTTATTTTCCATAGTTTTAATATTTTTTTGAGAACCTGACATTTTATAATTTCTATAACAGGGCGAAGCTTATACTCTTGCGCAAGATTATGCTGACTTTACGCAAGAGTTCCGTAAGTTTCATTTGGACCAGACGAGGGAAATGATGGAAGAGTTGCGGAATTATAAGAATCAAATCACCAGTTTGCAGCTACAGCTGGCGCATTCTCGTTCTCAATCGTCACAGCTTGGGTATGGCAATTTTTCAGGAACCCTACCACCAAAAATGTGGAATACCGGGGGTCAGGGATCTTCGTCAACTATGCCTCCGTTTATGCCACCTCGCTCATCTCGTGGGGACCAAAACAACAGTGGATAGTATTTCTTCTTTATTGTCTTGTCATTCCAATATACATTTTATTTTTTCCTTTATTATTTTGTAATTACAATATACATTTTATTTTATCTCTCATCGTTTTCATTTACATGCTTTGTCAGTTTTTGTTTTTAGCTCTTAGCTTAGATTCCATATGACGCAACCCAGTTAATTATCAAACTACCATTGTGACCGTTCAAAATCTTGAAATTTTCAAAAAAATCTTGATTTCCAATTTTGTTACCGTTTTGAATTGTTACCGTTTTCCAACGGCTAAAAATTGTATTCTGGATACACCTATAAATACATGAACTTATATTTATCATTCCCATTCCAAATCCACATATTTAACTCTCCCAATAAAATTTGTAATTTCTTGTTTTCATGTAATGGCGGATTACGAAAATTTTAGGCTTAATGCAGATAATTTTACACTACAAGAAGATTTATCCATATGTCGAAACATAGTATTACATTATCCAGCAAGGGGTCATGAACGTCGGATGAATGGTTCAATGAGCATGCAATGGTTGGAACATACCCATGCTAACTTTTGTACCGAAACCGGTAATCCCAACCACCGGAACAGAACAGGGCTTTTTGTCGATATGTGCAAATCACAAAGGAAGTGCTTGAATTTTCTTCTTTAACTGCTAAGGTGAATGAATTTCACCTTAGGAATGAAACTGATGACGAAGTTGTTGCCAGATCTCTGGAGGAATGGACAAGATGGAAACGTTCAGATTTCAGGTACAAACCTCATTTCGAGATCTTAAGGGTGATGGAAGAATTCAATCCTTTTGTGTTGATTATCCTCCCAATAAGTAAAGTACATCGTCCACGTCGTCCTACAAGCCAATGCTTAAGGTTTTATAATAGGTTTACTTAAGTGTTTAAGTGTAATCTACTGATTTGTTACATTTCATTTCCCTTATGGTTTTGAACCTTTTTAGTTATTTTAATTTGAATATGAATTTTAAGTTTAATTTGGCTTTTATATCTACCTTGTATTGTCCGCTCAACCGACACTTCTTATCTCTCTATTTTTTTCATTTACATGCTTTGTTAGTTTTTTTTTTAGCTCTAGCCTTAGCTTTCATTTGGCTTTTATTTCTGCCTTGTATTGTCTACTCAACCGACACTTCTTATCTCTCGATTTTTTCATTTACATGCTTTGTCAGTTTTTTGTTGTTAGCTCTTGTCTTAGCTTTCATTTGGCTTTGATTTCTGTCTTGTATTGTCTACTCAACCGACACTTTTGTATGGAAGGTGCTCAAAAACTTATTTTAATATGCCTATAAAATGAACACACCATTTTCCATTGTAACCACAACCAAAACTACAAACCTCCACAACCAATGGCATTCAATCAGAATAACAATATGTATTATGATTCTTCTTCTTCTTCTATTCCTCCTAATCATTTAAACCTATCTTCGACATCTGATGATGATAGTAATAACAATATTTACTCATCAGACGAAGAATCATTTGCACTTACCCAAAAATGACCAAGCACTCGGTTTGGGATTGGTCGCTTCAAATATAGACTGGCCACATACTCGTATCGAAATACAAAGAAATCGTGAGGACAAAGCAAGGCTTCTCTGGAAAGATTACTTTTCCAAAAACCCGACTTTTCCTCCTAATGTTTTCCGTAGAAGATTTCGAATGCGAAGACAATTGTTCAACCGTATTTTGCGGGATGTGGTAGCAATTAATCCTTATTTTGTTCAAAAAAGGGATGCGGCTGGCCGCCTTGGATTAACCCCGTACGTGAAGATAACTGCCGCAATTCGCATGTTAGCATATGGATATGCGGTAGATGCAATTGATGAGTTTACGCATAGAAGAAACCACAGTATTGGATGCAACACGTCGATTTTGTTTGACGATTGTGCGATTATATGGAGATTAGTATTTGCGCAACCCAACTGCTGCAGATGTTGAACTGTTGCTTAATCAGAACAAGGCCAGGGGATTTCCAGGGATGCTCGGCAGTGTAGATTGTATGCATTAGAAATGGGATAAATGCCCATCGGCAGAAATTGGTGCCTACACTGCCTACAAAGGCAGTGAAAGTATTGTGCTGGAGGCAGTGGTTTCACAAGATCTCTGGTTTTGGCATGCTTTTTTTGGTATGCCTGGTTTTAACAACGATATCAATGTTATGAACCGATCTTATATTCTTAAAAACATTATCAACGGGAAGACACCACCAATGAACTTCGAGGTGAACGGGAACCAATATGATATGGGGTATTATCTTGGTGATGGAATATACCCAGAGATAGCTACCATTATCATGTCTATCAAACATCTAGATTTACACAAGAAACGTAAATTCTCAGCAATGCAAGAGGGTTGCCGAAAAGATGTGGAGCGAGGCTTTGGTGTACTGCAAAACCAATTTGCAATCGTTAAACAACCATCAAGAATGTGGAATCCGGATGCACTTGCACATATAATGAAAATTATAATTATTCTCCATAATATGATTGTGGAGGATGAACGTCTACCCGGTGATTGGCCACATGAATATGATCAAGGGCACTACCATGCACCGGTTAATATTTCGAGACAACAAACTGCTGAACTTTCGAGTATGGCAACTCACCAACGCCGACTTACAGTACACAACAAAGAAACGCACATTCGATTACGAAATGACTTGATCGAACATTTGTGGTCGGATTTTGGTGATGTATGAAAAAATACTAAAAAAACAGATAGGTTTTGTGGGTATATCTCTTGTAAACCCTCCCGAGACACCACTCGGCCACTAGGGTCACTTAGTGGTTTAAAGGCATGTTGCACGTGCTAAGTTCAACCGCGAGTCATGTGAAAATGAGATATCTAAACCTGTACTTTTGTTCTGTTGTTATGAATAAGTGACAGTGTATTGAATGACTAAAAAGTTATAGTTTTTATTAATTGAAGGAAAAATTACACTGGAAGTTCAATACTGTTTTAGGTAAGACGAGAATCTCTTCTTTTCTGTAAAATATCTTGTTTTCTAATTTCAATCCACTCTTTGGTTGCGGCATCCAAATGGGAGACGTCCGTCATCATTATGCGAAACTCCTCTTTTGCTGCAATCTCGGCTTCTCTCTGGTCAATCTTCCTTTTAGCAGTTTCTGTATGACTGGTGTAGAAGTTTTGTTGGTTGTTAATAATTATGTCCAAGGCTTCTGCTTGGGCACTGTATTTTGCCTTCCATGTTTGCTTCAGTCGTTTAGTCTATTTTTTTCCCATTGGGTGCTGATACGTGTTAGGTATATCTCCTATTTCTTCATATCCACTCCATTCGCCTTGGCTTGGTGAAGGTCTTTCTCGGTTATCGTCGCTACTTTCAGAATCCTCTTCAGCTTGTGATGAATCGAAAAACAGCTGTGGATCGTCGTGAATATTTGATATTTTCCAATATAATTGCGTAGCAATCTTCATGCTTAAATGGTTTCCCACCATTAGCTTCCTTGAATAACTTCCTTACTTCTTGAATCTGTTTTTGCTTAGAAAAAGTTTAGTGCATGACATACAATTCAAAACTGTAATAAGGCCGTGCATAAAAATTAAGTGTTCACTTACCTTTGTTTCTAGGCCCCATCCAGTATGGTGTTCACGTTCCACTTCTGCCTCCTTTGCAGAGTAGCGCCACATCTTTACTTATTCCCTGAAATCGTTTTTGGATGGAGGTCCAACTGGGTTCAGGCATTGAAGGTATAGTTTCTTTCATTTCAACTTTAATACGAGACCATAATCTATCTTCTGATTGATCTGAACCAACACTACAATCTTGAGATATTGATAAAATGAATCCTACACATGGTTATATCTTAAATCGCAGTAAAATTTGGACCTCTTGGTTTTGGTGCCATTAATGAAAGTGATTACAAACTGATTTGAATGACCAAAAAATAGAAAACCCTAGACGTTTCTTGAATGAAGTAAAAATGAATTATGAAATGTTGTTGTAGTAGATGAAACAAACACTGAACCAATTCATTTATATAGATTGAGAATAAACTAGCCGTTTCAACCTAATCAACGATAACATTTCTAAACCAAATCAACGGTAACATTTCTCAACAAATAAACAAACGATATTGTATGGGAACATTTTCTATTGGACGCTCTCTAAATGGACGTCTGGTGCACCGGTGCAAGGCTATGATAACGTCTAGGGTATAGGCGTCGTCTTATGTGAACGTCTGGTTCACCGACGCTTTCATAAGGGAGCGTGTGTTATCTGGCGTCTTGTTAAGAGGACGTCTGATATACAGGCGCTATTGCAGTACGTTTGAACCAGACGTACATTTGGGTTGCGCTTCTCCAATGAGCGTTGTGTTAGTGTAGCGTTACATCAGACGCATTCTTGTATGGCCGTTTCATCAGGCGTCGCTCAACTTCTGCGTCCGTGTTTGAGAACGCTATCTTACGAGAACGTCTGGGTTCGAACGTCTTCTTAACATAACGTTTTATTATTTACGCTACACCAGAGGAGCGCCCGAGTGTATATAGGTTTGGTCCAGTTTTGAGACCAAGTTTGATCCCGAACAGTGTTTTTTCTGGACCAAATACCATTTAACCTCGCCCGTTGTGCCTCAATTTTGGCGACCAAAGATCAAATATATGGTTTGGTCTTTGGTCTAGTCGTCTTTTGGAGTTGCTCTTAGAGCGTCCACAATGGGACGACTAAAAGGTGGAGTAAAGATCAAATTTAATCTTTGGTCCGTAAAAGTGTAGCGCAGTGGCGCTAGCAAATATGGGTTTTACTCCGAATTTTCGACTGTAGCAGACTAGATTTGAGTTTATTTCTGGACTAAACGTATTTTACTCGGGCGGGCTCGTAGTGTAACGCCTAGCCTCAAGCGGCATCATAGGGAATCGCCTGTCACCAAGCGTTACTCTGGGATTAAAAACACAGGCGGTAAGCTAGGAGTACGCCTTATCAAGCGTTATTCTAGGAGTACGCCTGATGAAACGAGGCTCTAGGATCACGCCCACTATCAGGCGTAACGCTAGAATGCCGCTCAATTGGAGCGTAATCCTAGGATACCGCCTGGTCCAAGCGTAATCCTAGGATACCGCCCGATACTTAGACTAAATTAAGTACACTAAATTAAGTACACTAACAGTAAGCTAAATGTATCCTTTAACAACGCATTTATAAGCAAAATAATTATGTGGGCTTAATACATTAAGTTAGCTAAGCTATTACACTAAGTTAACTAAGTAAATTAATTATGTGGGCTTAATACACTAAGTAAACTAAGTGGTGTTGTAGGAGTCCGCATTGTATCCATTACACTAAGCTAAGTAACTAAGCTAAGTTAACTAAGCTAAGTAATGGAGCGATACTCTAGTGCTCCGCTTGGTTTTTTTAGGCGGGGCGCTAGGACACCGCCCGTCTCATTCTACTCACACGTTCTGTTCGCACAAGTGCAACTCCTTCAGGTTTGTTGCTAGCCTTCGCCCCATCAGGCGTGATTCTGGGACACCGCCCGTCTCTTGGGCGTGGTCCTAGGATACCGTCCACTACCAGGCGTTACGTTAGGATTCCGCCCTATATCGAGCGTTACGCTAGGATTCCGTCTCGCGTAAGCGTTATCCTAGGATTTCGTCCGTCTTTCCAAGCGCATCACTAGGACGCCGCCCAACACCAGACGTATCACTAGGACACCGCCCTACTATACATGGTTGTTCTTGGACCGGACCAAAGATTAAAATTTTTAATCTTTGATCGTTTATTCTAGTCGACCCATTGTGGTTGCTCTTAGCCATCATTACAAATGGATCCTTTTTTTTATATAGTGTACTATTTAATCAGCCCTGAAGATCCGATTGGTTGGGTACTTGGGTTTCTTCGGGATTGACTGCAAAACTGGAAGAGGGTCGAATTATAATTTTGGAATTAGCAAGGGGTATTTTTAATAATTCTACTACGAAGCAAACACGGGGATATACCATTCAAAGTGCTCACTTCTCAAGTTTGGAAACGTCCGAGAATTTCAGCATTATTATGAGACACTTGTACTTTTTAATTAAATCCCACGGTTTGACTATAACCAAGTCTCGGTGAATACTTTAAACGGGATTTCAGGTTGAGTAAGGTTTTCACTATACATAGTCGTATCGTCTATAGATCTATAGGGCCGACGCTGAAAAGTGGGCGTTTTGCCGTTTTCTCCTCGTCAATTCCTTAGGGTCAATTTATTAAGACCTGTTTGAAAGGTTGACGAAATGGGAAAGGGAAATTTTGTTTGCAGTTTGCAATTTTGCACAGGTTTTGAGTTCTGTGCACGGAAGATTTTTTATCTTTTTTTCTTAATAATAAAAAAAAATTCATTAAAAAAAATAATACAAAAGACTATTCAAACAACGGATGAATAAATATTAAATATGATATCAAAACATAATTTTAATGAAGGTAATTAGATAACAAACGGACTGGTAAACCATACGACCGACAGAACAACTATGATATATGGTTTTTCACAACTACCATATGGGATTAGGCGGTTCCACCTTTTATAAATCTAATTGTAATAAACGACTCCATGAGTACAACATATCTTCGTATAATCTTTTCCTAATCTAATAAATATTTTTATGTTTAAAAAAAAACAACTACTCAAGGCTATAATAGATTAGCCTTTATTTTGACTAAAAAACCTGACATAACATATCATACGTGTCGTAAGTGCAACAAATTACTTTGGATATCAACAACCTAAATACTCAATTATATCCCACATTCCAGAATAAAACTAGTAGTGGTGGAACTTACCTTCCCCCATTGGCTGATTAGCGTAACTACGCATTCTTATTGGCTTAGACTTTAGAACGAAGTTATTCGTATATATTAGATGGAATTTGGTGTTGTATTGTGCGCTGATGAGGGAATGTATGGTGCGAATTGGGTAGGTGGTTGATATACACCCGACAAACGGTCCTCGTTGTTTGTTATATCTTGTCGTTAGATGGTCGAGCTGTGGTTTTGGACGATTAAAAAATTATTTCATATTTTTACATCCGATTTATATATTTTTGTAAAATCTATAACCGTTGAATTTTTGGGACATCCATCTGACAACTAATGAGACGTATATAAGTTCGTGGAGAAAACCTTGCCCTAACACGTTTTCCCTTCTTTTTCTTTCCTTTTCCGTGCTACTTCTGTTTCTTTTCCTCATCTCCATCTTTGATTTTTTAGTGATTACTTCACTGATATATTTTTTTTTTCGTGTTACAATGAGGTTGGAGATGAGTATGAAAATCCTTTTTCTTCTGTTCCTGATAACCTTGATGTTGCTCAGGTTAAGAAACAATAAAGATAATGAAGTGAGTCTGGATTAGTTTTCTCTCTTTCATATGAATTTTAAATTTGTTTTAATTAGGGTTCTTGTAATTTAGTGTTCCAATAGTTATTTTTGACGACTTTGGCTCATTGTTTTATTGATTTGTTAACAGGTGGACAAACTAAAATTCTCAATCGGGTGCGTATTTGAATTCTCCCGATTCTGTTTGCTTTTAATTGTTGATCTTCTCTCTATGCTGATTTGTTAGTAGAAAATGTTCACATATCAAAATTTACAAATTTGAGTTTTAAAAACAGTGTACAAAAGGTGTTTGATGAAATGCATGTTGAGGTACTCTGTTTCTAACACCACCCTCAAAAAAAAAGACTAATCTTATGTTAATGTAACTCATGGTCAGTTTGTTATGCCTAATCTAATACTATGAAATAGTCTTGAGTATGAGCCGTTGGTTTGTGACCTATGTCTATATAAATAAAGATGAACTCAATCGTCCTTTTGTTAGTTCTTTGTTATAAAGCATGATTAACTCTAATTGAATTTACTCGCCCATATATCTCTATTCATAGCCTTATTTGAACAGTGAAGTAGCATACTATGCCATTTGAGTAGCTAGAATCATTCGTATGAGACCTTTCCTTACACTCGGTAAAGCTATAAGACCATTACAACATTTGCTTTTTGAAATGCAGTGCAGTAGTAATATATATATATATATAAAAGTCATGCTTTGCTTAATGAATAGCTCTGTACAAAAAAGTATTAACAATTTATCTTTACAAGACTACTTATATGTTTTCGAAGTATGCTTCACACTGAATTTAGATAATATTCTTAGCTCTATCATGGACCAGGAACTGTTTATCTACTTTTTTACAATTGCATCACCTTATCACTATACTGTATACGCTCTAAGATGGTAGAATCCCAAATTTAAATGGGACTCTGTGAACTGACTCATCCTTTTGGTATCAGATTTCTTTTTGGCTGCACAATTTCTCTTTGGTAAAATAACCATGGATTCTTACATGGTATTGTCTGGCATACGAGATTTTCAGCTTAAAATAGTTTCAAGATGCCAGTATTCTATCATCTGCATTCATGGTTGGACTTCTGTTGGCGTCGATATTTGCGTCTTTAGGTAAAAATGGATGCATCAGATAAAGGATTCAATAAACTTTTTATTGGCTTAGAATTTTACTGTTCTTTTCTTTTCAGCAGATAAGTAATGTGGATTTTTAGTATTTCAATTGTCCTAGATCTAGGCTATATGTATCTCAGTCTGCTTTGTTAGTTTATCAATAGTAATGTCTGTGCGTGCAATCTAAATGCAGAGAAAAAGGTATTGCAACCGAAGCTACGGAATGCATCTGGAGGTGGAAAATCTATTGACTTCCGAACTCCCTCTGTCAAAGATACATCGACTTCTACAAAAGGATTAGGTAGGTCAATGATTTTATGTTGTGCCCTGAGTTCATGTAAATCCATCTATAACTAGAGACTATTAATTGTTGACAAGCTTTCGGATTCATACCATTTCTCTTATGGAAGTCTATCACTATTGTATGACAACTGTGACAGGAATTTTGTAATGAGTTGCTTTTATGTGGTTGCGTACTTAGTTTTTTTTAGGTGCTTATATTTCCATTGTCGTTTATACAGAAGCAAGTGATGGGGACACAATGTCAATTGTCAAGCATGTTTGATCCTGAAGTGCAAGAAGCTCCTATTCCTCTCCCCGGTAGTAGCTCTGCCATCCAACTGCCTGAGAATACCCAATTGGCCAATTTCATCGTTCAGTCTCATATGCAGCTATCCCACCCGATCAATTATACATGATTGGAAACATTAATTCCTTGATTTCTGAGGTAGCGTAGTTTTGTTATATTAATTCCTACATTGTGTTTTTTCGGAAAACTACTCTTTGGGATAAAGTCCTTTAAGGAGAATTGAAATGTGCGTCATAGTTAGATAGAAGATGACTATAACAGGTTAACCTTCATTTTAGGCTCAGTTTCGAACAACCAGGCAGCCAATTCTCCTAAGAAATTGAATCCTTTTGTTGTTAAACTACTCACTAAGACCACAATGTCTTTCAAATTCTTCAAGGTCACCATCAGTAGCCCCTGCAAAGAGATCCAAAGAGATGTCTGTCAGCCAGTTATGTCTCGGCTGCGAACCAGAAGTTTGCAACCACTTTTAACTCAGAAAAATACTGTTGAATCATTAGACTACATCAAGGACATCGAGGTACATACGCTCTGAAGAGAATTTGGAGGATTACCTGCAGTGCCTACATGTTTGACCTCCCGGAGATCGCAAGGTAATCAATCAATTGTCAATCATATAATTTTGTGTCTGTGTATGTTTGATTTATATGAATTTTGAAAATTGGGTTGTTTTTTTTTTCTCCGGTGCAGGTTGTGTTTTTACTAATTCAGGAACAGAGGCGAATGAGTTAGCAATGATGATTGCGAGGTTGTATATAGTTGGGTGTCAAGATACTATATCGATTAGGAATGCGTACCATGGAAATGCAGCAGGAACAATGGGAGTTACTGCTCAAAGTATATGGAAATTCAATGTTGTACAGGTATAACTCACATACTCAAAGCTAATATAATCATCCAAGGGGTTATTCACTTTGGTAAAACGATTGTTTGTCTGGTACTTATACTTTATGTGTTTGCTCATAGACTGGGGTTCATCATGCTTTCAACCCGGATCAGTATAGAGGTGCATTTGGTTCGGATGGAAAAAAATATACGAACTAGCAGTCGTGTTGGTGGTTTCGTTTCTGGAGATGTACAGGTTTGCTTTTCGAAAGAAAATATGTGTTTTGTTGTGGAGACAACCTTTTGTGATTTTAAGTGGAACTAATGGAATTGCTTTGATACAGGGAGTGGGTGAAGTTATGGAATTGGCGCCGGTTATTTGTCTGCTGAGTATAGCAGCATAAAGAAAGCAGGAGGAGTAACTATAGCTGATGAAGTCCAATGTGGATTTGCTCGTACTGGTGACTTCTGGGGTTTCGAGGCACATGGTGTTGTGCCTGACATATGACGATGGCAAAGGTTTGTTCTCAACTGTTTTGTGGGAGAATAAGGTGTTAATGATTGAGAGTTTCCATGAGAACCGGCAAGACCATAACTGAGAACATATTTGAGTCGAAGACTCTAGCAAGTTGTACCATATGCCCCGACTAAATATTGTTTTATGATGACTGAATGAATCTTCTTTAAGTTCATATTGAGATTTTGTAGAGTTACTATGTGTGTTTGTTATTGGTTTAGATTGCTCTGACAGGTTTGTACATGTTGCTATGTCTTCAGGGTGTTGACATGTGTTCTTTGCTTACCAGAGATTTCTGTTTCCATCCTCCGGCAATATGCCTAATAACTTCAAGTTCCAGTTATGTTGATTCTGATTACATTATTGATGTCAGTAGAACTCATGGTATTCAAGATTTCATCCAATGCCCTTGGTGTGATTATTAATATTTAAATCTTTCTCCAGTCATAATTTAGTGTATCCAAGTTCTTTGATATTGCATTCAAACTTAATATTGTGTGAAAAAGTTTGCCTGCTTATGTTTCAAGAACTAGATTAGATGATCTCACTGCTATAATTGGTGCAAATGTGCCTCGGGTATTCTCTTTCTCATTTCTCTTACATGTAGGCAAGAGCTTGGAGATATTAGTTGTTTAGCATTGAAAAAGGTAGTCGACAGCTTCCCTGTGGCTGTAGGTATGGCTCGCTATGATGCCCAGAGATATATCTATACTTCAGTAATCTCAAGCATGAGGATATATTGTAACTCAGACCATACAACTGCCCTATATCGGATCAGATTGCGCTATTGTTGGTGACATTTCGTCTCTGGTCACTCATCTTAGGGATGATCACAAGTTAGATATGCGCAACGGATGTACTTTCCACCATGGATATGTGAAGTCTAATCATTGTGAAGTTGAAAATGCCACATGGATGCTGACTGTAAGTGTGATTTCTATCTTTTTTTATGTATGACATCTATGAATTATTAAATTTAAACCGGTAAAAGATAGGGATGTAAATTTTACCCGGTGGTCCAAAGCCCATTACTGACCGCCCTTACCTATGGAGTCCCAGGGTA
>JAJJMC010021281.1:1234605-1245975 GCA_023531435.1 Papaver californicum | reverse complement strand
AACCTGAATTTCCTTGCCCGGCCTTATACCCGGTCCATTTACCTGTCAATACTACCGTCCTAGTTTTTCCGTTAATACTATCTATTATTAATACTATCTATTTATTTGGTCTAATTGCTCATTTTCAATTTTCATCTTATGTTAAAAAATATAATTTATAAAATTATAATATACTGAATAATCAAACTAACCATATATTATTTCGGTAAAAATTCGTTTTATTAAATACAGTGAAAAAAATCTACGATTTCCTTTTAACATGATTTAGTCTTGAGAAAATATAATTATTATTTTATTTTATAATTATATAATTTTTTTTCTTTGTAAATTAAAAATTTTGCTATATATTTAAGGCCCTGCCCGTGCGAGACCAAATTATCAAATAGGCTTGGGCAGGCTATGGGCACTTTATTTTGCTATAAATCCCTGTCCGTCCGACCCATTTGATTTAACGAGCAAGAAATTACTCTGCCCGACCCGTACTTGTCCATTTAATTAATGGGGCGGGTCTCCCGGCCTAATTTACACCCCTAGTAAAAGATGGTAATTTTATGAGTATAAAATTTTCTTAGGTGTTCCGAAAAAACATAGTGAAATTTGCTACAGCACAATGCAGATAGAAAGTGAAATAATACTACCACTGTTACACTTTTCTTTTTCAGCAGTAAGAGTTGTTTATTATCACTTTGCATTATTTCGCACTTAAGACATGATAACATAATACTACAATAAATGAACAGTAATTATCTGATTTTAGAGAAGTTGCCATTTATTTTCACTTGCTAAGGTCTCCAACTGTTTCTTTTTCTGCTTTTGCACTTCAGGTCTTCAACTGTTTCGGTCAGTAATTCTGCCTACACTTTGAGGCAGAACAACTCAGAATGGTCCATGTTTACGTGGTATTCCTTTGATTCATGGGAGACGAAACCAATATACTACTACAGTTCGGAAATAGGAGAAAATGGTAGGAACTCACTTTTGAAGGTACACTTAACACCACGGAGCGTACGCGATAGTCACAGAAAAGTCAGAGACAACCATGATGGACTCATAAACCAGTGAAACGTGACTCTTTGATTCAGGTGGAGGCAGGAAAGAGATGAAAATCAGGGTTACATGGAAGATATTGAAGGAACAACGGAACCAAGAAGCTGGGTGTGCACACCAAGACACAAAGTTGCTCTAGATTGTGATGCATGTGGGACACAAATTTGTTTATACCTAGGTGTATATTGGTATTGTTGGTAGTGATAGTAACACTTCATCCATTAGTCTTAAAAGTATCAATATATTTAACACCTAAATTTTTATTGAACTTCAACTTCCGATTATGATACTGCCGGTAGAAGTGCAGTAATTGCTTCGTGTTCAAAAGGTGAACTTCTAAAGCTACTAGTTTGCTAGAGTTCTTTATTATCAGAACTTCTAACGAACTATTCTAAAGTGGTTTAGTAAGTGGTTCGATATGGTGCTTGAGATATAATCTGAATTTTAATCATGTCTGAAGCATCTTTCGAGTACCAAACAAACTGTTACATATTTAATGGGTCAACCTCAAACACTTAGGAGATAATTAATTTACTTGGATTAACTAATGGATCAAAATCCTTTACATAAATGAACACCACTATAGAGTCGAGGCCTGTCGGCTAATATGGCCTGGCTAACTAAGCTATCGATAAAGGTTAATTAACTAATGGACAGTCGTAATACTAAACGCCAAGATTCTTATGATTTGACTAACCAAACACCGAGCCTACTCCAAGCAGCCACGACCCCGATTCTTATGATTTGACTAACCAAACACCGAGCCTACTCCAAGCAGCCACGACTCCTATGCCCGACTAGTATGACCCAACTAACTAAATATGCTACGATGATCCGAGTTATTATAATCTAGGATGTTTTCTTTAGCCCCAACCACTCTGACCCGACTAACAAAACATGTTTCTCTTTTTCTATATTCTTTATAGTTTGTCTGTTGACGTCTACAAGCAAATGTAAAATTGCATTCTCTCTGTAAAAGATTTTTAACAAATTGATTTCCCGGCAGATAGTTTTGTTTCCATAATCAAAATGATTTTTACATCTTACAAAATGTGAACTGTGCCATAAACAATTCTCATATGAGTCGCCACTTTAGCACTTAAAAAAATTAACACTTCAACACAAGCAGAGGTTAGCGGTAATAACAACTTGTATCTGAGTCGGTACGTAGCAGAGACCAATGATATTAAAGTTTGAATTTATTTTAATTTTATTATAGTATATCAAAAAATTTAACCGCATTATATTCTTATTTGGAGATTATATAAAAAGAATTGTTTATTGCTTAAAAATATTTTTTTAAAGATGATTTCCTAATCTCCAACACTTTCAACAGTACTACGTAATTGATGATTTGGTTCCAGTTGTTAATTAGGACCCATTTTGGGACGGGTACAGGGCGAAGCCCCGCCTCAACAAATAGGGACCAATTTCCATCGCACGTACCCGCTGGTTGTCTCATTGTGACTTCACCCCTAGTTGATATTTTTTTATTTTCTTGAACATTAGTGGTGCTAACATGAATGGTTTTACAACTCTACTTGAGGGTACGGTTTCATGTAAAGATTTTAGAAAGAAACGGGTAGGTAACCACTATTTTTGATGGTGGATTGACAAGGGAGAAAATTATAATATCACTTTTGTCTAGCTGCAAAATCATGAAATAAATATGCATAATTTTATGACATAACATCAGAATAATTAATACTACTCCTATCTTACATTCCGTAAGAGAATTGAGAAGTGATATTCAGCTCCTGGATAAATTAGCCATGTAGCTCTTTTGCATATATATATATGGGCCATAGAAATTTCAGGGGGTTTTGCCCAGCTAAACCCTCGCTATTTCATATGCATCCATGCAAACTATTTGTATTAACCAGAATATGTTGATTATACAAAATTACGAACATTCGGAATAGAGACTATGCCATATCTGAATAAAAACGCTAATTAAATGCATACCATCTAATTGCAAAGTCGCATCGAGCATTATCTCAAGTTGTAAACTTCCTTAGTTGAATCTCTTAAAAAATTTCTATATGCACTGCATAAAAGTTAAGAATAAATGCTAGCATTAAATCTCATGCGACTGAGAAGCCCTAAACAGGCTATGTCTATGGCCACGATATTAACAAGTGCCAATGCTAGCAACACATAGGAAATAGTCACAATGCCAGCAAGTGCTATCCCCACACGCCAAAATCATGCAATTAGCAATGCTAGCGGCGCTAGCAACGCTAGTGCCAACTCTAGCAAAGCTAGCAGCGCTAGCGCTCTATCCTTCCCCTTTTTGAGCGTCGTCCTCGCCTTGCCTTCCTGTACCAGCGTCATCCTTCGTTGCTAACGCCATCACCTAGGCCATAGTCACGATATTATCATGTGCTAGCACAAACTGCATGTTGCAAACACGCCACAAATATGCCACCATGTGGCGTTAGCATAAGTTTATTGGTAGTATTATCTTAACTCCTATGTTACTCACGTGCTTTCAGTCCATGACTCCACTAACTCCTCCGAGAAATCAAATTACATTACATGGAGGGATTTTGCATGGGGTATTGGTATCGTGGTTTATAGCATCATGCGGTGTGGAAACACCCCATGATAAGAAAGTTACAAGTAGTGATGATGGTTACGGCAGTTGAAGAGATTATGAAGTAATGGTATCCAAAAACTTCCCAAACATAATGGGCGGTTATACTATTATCTCTACAATCCCCATCTCTCATTCACTACCTCCACTAATTATGAAGGAAAGATGTGTGTTCCCAGCTATTATTAATATGATGCTTAGCCTATTCAGAAAACAAAACAAGCTGATCATTCTTGCAAGCTATGTTATTCTTCATACCTCTACACACAATTCATCACACTAATTTTCTCAAACTTTTTCTGCTTCCCTCCCCTAAGATCAACCCATCTTCTCTCTTTTTAACCGAAGAAAAACGTGAACAACCATCTTTCTTCTTTGGACTCGTTGTGTACGATTTTGATCCTCGAACCTAAAGAAAGTACTTCTACAATACATACTTTTTCCTAAAAGAATTTTTTGAGTACTAACAACTATTTTCTTTAAATTTTCTTCCATATTTAGATTAAGGAATCTATTGGCTTACAGTAACAGGTGTCGACTGTCTACAATATGATAGATATAGATTTTTAAATTTGCTAAAAAAATCTCCTATTTGGAGATAACTTCCAATAATAAGTGAGGGAGAACAAAGTTTAAGATAGTTTTGTTGTTACTACATGGTGCGTGTCGTTTGCGCACAAATTAATTAAGATATTTCCCATTAATACTAACAAGTAGTATAGCGGTAGTAAGGATCATTCCCACGAGGAGATGCAAATTGTTATTTGTCTTTGACTTCTTATGTAACCAAGAGGGGGGATTGTGATAAATAAAACTAAGTAAACTAATGAAAGAAAATAAAACAAAGTAAATAAAGATTAAGATCAAAGTGAGAAAATACTGATTAGAGGTTTCATCTTCTGCCACCAAACAAGATCTTCAATCGATTAGAGATAACGTCCAATCCTTCTTGTACCAATAACCCTAGAGCATCCTATCGCAGGCTTACTTCAGCAAAACTCCTTGGATCATCAAAGGCGCAAAAGCCACTCTTTGAATCCTTCTCAACGAATAACTTGGCGCAAGAGCGACTCAAGTTCAACCCAATGAAAGCAATGGTCTTCGTGAGTTGAGCTTATTCTAAGCAATCCGACGCAAGAGCCATACATATTTAACCTAGGTTAAGCTTCTACACATAATCGCATGGCAACATCCCGTCGTTAACAATTATGTTGTGCTACTTGTGATTAGAGTTCTTCGATAATAACGGATCTCAAACCCTAATCTAGTTTTAGATATGAACACAAGACCATTCAATTTGAAAACTGAACGAGCAAGTCTTCAATCATACATGACGATATAAACAGTGGAACATAAGCGATAAAAGAGATCATTAACATTAAAACTAACCAACCAGATTGATTTACATGTCTAGGACTTCCAACTACATCCAATAGAACAAAGTTACCTACTCATGGATTTACTAAAATCCATGAAAAATATACAAAGAATAAGAATGGTTTCCCCTTAATGGGAAAACCCTAGGTTTTTGATGTAGAAGATAAGAGATTACTTAAGAGGTATGGAGATGTTAAAGATTCTAAAGATGTTTTGTTTGAGCCTTATATGTCTTCTTTTATAGCCTTCAATACTTGGCCCTCAAGTATCCTTTCCTTCTAGGGTTTAGAATCCTTCCGGGACCATGTTTCCTTGACTTAAAAGTCAAAAACGTGTCTTAAAAGTGGCTCCCGTCGTGTCATAATCGGTATACTCGATTTCCTTGTTAACTACCGATTTTGGAGCTAAAAAACGAAGTTTTTTTGTACCCGAAACTGCCCATAATCGGTAGATAATTTTCCCTTGTAAACTCCCGATTATGTTGATGAGTGTTTCACTATTTTCTTTCGGCTGTTTTGCTCATAACTTCCTCATATGGACTCCAAATGACCTCATTCTTTTTGATTTGGCTTCGTCTTCTCGTTCTCTTAAAAATGGTATTAAGAACTCCTGGATTTGAATGAGCTGAATATGATCTTTGGCCCTTCTCCATTGGCAGAACTTAACTTCCTTGTTCATTTTGTGTCGTAATGAACTCCTTTCTTCTTCTTTGGTTGAACACACTTCAAAAATCCTAAGAAACTCATAAACAAACAAAATCAAAGCATAATGATATGAAAACTAACAAGAAATCAATGAATTAGAGTATCCAAATAATGAAAATAATGCACCTATCAAATTCCCCCACACTTGCCTTTTGCTAGTCCTCGAGCAAACTACAAATCTAAACTAACCTAACTACAACAACTCCATTTCGTTGAGGATACAGTTACACTTAGCATGTGTAAGAAGCCTTTAAATCTCTAGGTGTCCCTGGTGGACGAGTTATAGTCTCGTGAGGGTTTACAAGAGGTATACCCACAAAACCTAATTTCCAACTTCAAAACATTCCAGAGCACATGCATCCAAAGAGCTACGAAAATATAAAGTTTTTGCACACTAACAATAAGAAGTTAGAAGTATAAAGAACATTATTCTTATTCTTAACACCTGAGTTAGGAGAAAATCACCATATGAAAGAATCCAGGTTCGAGAGCGACCGATTGTTTCTGCCTCACCAACAAGATTTTATGAATTTGACACTCAAAATACGCACTTTATGGTTCTCACATGTGTGCAGGAAGGTATGAAGATATAAATCCCGCACACATTGAATGGTAGGAAGGAAAGGTAACCTTCCGAATCATATGAAGATGTTATCCCATAGAACGTGGGACAAAAAAGAACCCCTTTTTGTTTTTCTAGTGACCTCTAATAAAGGAAATCAACCACTATGCGAGGATGGGAATGCTTACTTACCTTCTCACCCGATCGGCAATCAACACCACTCTCACAGCATCCAATAGAAACGTCTTCGGTCTTCAACTGTTGATGATGAACTCTTAAACTTCGTAGAACCTTGACAATTTGTAACTATTTTCCTCAATTTCTTGTTGTTTGAAACTTTTTTATAGATTTCTTCTTCCCCACGACCTTATTGAATGAATACAAAATAAAATTGATAATCATTTTTTTTTTTATGACTTTAAAATATAAACTGAAAAATAAATAAAATGATGAAACTACTAGGTTAAGCTTCTACACATAATCGCATGGTAACATCTCGTCGTTAACAATTATGTTGTGCTACTTGTGATTAGAGTTCTTCGACAATTCCGGATCTCAAACCCTAGTCTAGCTTTAGATATGAACACAAGACCATTCAATTTGCAACTTGAACGAGCAAGTCTTCAATCATACATGGCGATATAAACAATTGAACATAAGCGACAAAAGAGATCATTAACATTAAAACTAACCAACCAGATTGATTTACATGTCTAAGACTTCCATCTACATCCCCAACCAATAGAACAAAGTTACCTAATCATGGATTTACTAAAACCCATGAAAAATATACAAAGAACAAGAATGGTTTCCCCCTAAAGGGAAAACCCTAGGTTGTTGATGTAGAAGATAAGAGATTACTTAAGAGGTATGGAGATGTTAAAGATGCTAAAGATTCTAAAGATGTTTTGTTTGAGCCTTATATGTCTTTTTTTATAGCCTTCAATACTTGGCCCTCAAGTATCCTTTCCTTTTAGGGTTTAGAATCCTTCCGGGACCATGTTTCCTTGATTTAAAAGTCAAAAACGTGTCTTAGAAGTGGCCCCCGTCGTGTCATAATCGGTAGACTCGATTTCCGTGTTAACTACCGATTTTGGAGCTCAAAAACGAAGTTTTTCTGTAACCGAAACTGCCCATAATCGGTAGATAATTTTCCCTTGTAAACTCCCGATTATGTTGCTGAGTGTTTCACTATTTTCTTTCGACTGTTTTGCTCATAACTTCCTCATACGGACTCCAAATGACCTCATTCTTTTTGAGTTGACTTCGTCTTCTCGTTCTCTTAAAAATGGTATTAAGAACTCCTGGATTTGAATGAGTTGAATTTGATGTTTGGCCCTTCTCCATTGGCAGAACTTAACTTCCTTGTTCATTTTGTGTCGTAATGAACTCCTTTCTTCTTCTTTGGTTGAATACACTTCAAAACTCCTAAGAAACTCATAAACAAACAAAATAAAAGCATAATGATATGAAAACTAACAAGAAATCAATTAATTAGAGTATCCAAATAATGCAAATAATGCACATATCACTAGAATTTACTTATCAATTTGATATTGATATGTGCACCAATGCTTATTGACTGTTTATGGTTGGAGATGTTTTAATGTTGTTTGTTTTGCATGTATTCTCGAAATCGAGGCGCTATAAATGTTCTTCGATGGGATTTCTAATAGATTGTTGCATGGAAAGTAGTTTGACGATATTAAGAAATTGGTAATACTCTCCGTCTCTCGATATTTTTATGTCTTTAATGATGCATATATTTTACTCTATGATTGTCTCATGGAGAAGAGTTTGACAGCATTAAGATTCTAATAGTATGTCGCATGGAAAGTAGTTTGACGGCATTAAGAAATTGATAAAACTCTTCGTATCTTAATTTTTTTTGTATTTAATGATACATATATTTTATTCTGTGATGATCGATGATAGAATAAGATGAAGATGACTCTGACCTAGATTTAGCATGGAAGATGCTGGAATTGGCGTGGGAAATTGCCGAAAAGAATCCAAATGGTACTGCATATAAAGTGGATATCATGTCAGCCTTGGGGGAGGTGCCCTGGAAAGAGGTCTCTATCTAATAAAAGATCTTTTTTTTATCACACTTTCTATATGAGATATATAATTTGTTTTTGAATTCTAAATTACTACTTTGTTTTCGATTATGCAGAGGATGTCGCCACTTCTTTGAGTGACTATCTGAATGCACTTGTTATTCTGCAGCGTTTGGTTGAACCTGATAGCGGACAAATAATTGAAATGTATCCACTATTATGATGACTCTTACATCAATTTAAAATATTAGAATAGTAAAACGGTATATGCCAGTTAAAATGGTTGCTATTTTTTTCATCTAACTTTTTGATATCATTTGTTTATGATGGTTCTAAGCTTTGCATACATGGTCAAATTGCATTTTTCTGCAGCTTGCAGGGTTGCGCTTTGATGTGAGTAAATCTCTAATATTCTTGGTATTTGTTTGTTATTGAAATCTATGTTGTTGTTCTTTATTTATTTTTACGAGTGATCTGATTCTCTTACTTAGTTATCCATTCCATTTCTGTGTGGTATTTTTATAGTGTTGAAACAGCGTTGGGTTAGTTCCCCATTTAATAGAAAACATGGGTAAGTGGTGGTGAATTCCGCGTAACTATTATGGAAGCTCTTATGTGAATTATTTCTCTCCCCAAATACTTTCTTTTTGGTATTTTCTTATTTCATGTTACAACAAATACGACGGGCTGTAGCATGGAGGAAGTACAATTATTATTACTGCCTCCCGAGCCCAATAAACAATCGGAAGTTGATCAACATAATAAGAAACAAAGTAATAAATACTAGATTGTGTTGGTATTGGTATTGTTGTCATTGCTTTCAGTTTTTGTTCAATAACTTATTTGTATATCATTTTTATTTTTATTTTGATCTGTTTTTTTGTGTGTCATACCGCATTTTCAGATGTTAAGATATGAAAGTGATCGAATGTGAAGCAAGGAAATATCTGGTTCCTCTTATCAACTGTTACTATTTAATATGTAATGTTTTGGGATCAAATTTGCCTTCCTAAAATCTTAGCAGGAATTTCGTTTTAGTAATGTATTTTTTTTTTTTAAGATTTATGTTTTCTTATATTTTTTATTACTTTGGTCTTTGATATACATTCTAAATGAGTCACAATACTATAAAAATGTATAACTACATAGGGATAAAATGCCTCTGCTAGCTGAACTTGGTTATCATTTGTACATCTAAGGTGCATTGTAAAGCATATCCTGCTACATATATTAATGTAACCCAATTCAAGCTAGAAATACTTAAACTACTCTTCAAGTTTGTTATGTTGCTCGCTAGCTTCATATAAAGGTAAATATAGTTATGTTTTCTTTAATGTGGTAGCCATGCATGGAGGATCCTGAAAATGATGTCATGAGGGAATGATGGACATTTAGTCTTATTAAAGATGATTCTTAAAAAGGTAAACTACTATTGAGGGTTTGACTGCAGCCACTGTGACTTGATCTGTGAATTGTAGAGTAGAGAGAAGGAAGTAAACTCTCAATCCCAAGACAAGTTCAAGAAATTTTTTAAATAGTGAGGATGAACATTCATACTCTTTTAATAAGTTCAAGACAATTTTTTTTTCTATGGATGCTTTATATACGTGAAGTTCCTCAATAATTTTTATTCTTTTACTTTTAAATTACTTTTGGTTATGAATTTATTTAAATTATATTAGACTTAGAATTATTATTATTATTACTGCAGAAAGCGAAAATATCTCTTTTCCTAGGACACAAGGAGTATTATTTTTATCTATAAGTTGTATGTTTACATGTTTGAAAGTTCAGATAGGTGATTCAAATTGTACCAGTAGAAGACACGTTTTTTGCTGAAGTCATTTCTCCCTTCTGCTAACCCCATCTTCTTAGTTGGTTATGGGAATTGGAGCTGGAAGTCGTTGCCAGGCAAGTTCAATCAGTATCCACAACGTTAGTGTAAATATAAAGATAAGGCGGAGGTGGTCGTAGGGTGATAGATTTGTGTTTGTAAGTTGACCTATTCCTTCTTATTAAGGTAATATACTTATAATGACTAATGTGGTTTTACAGTGCCGGTAAGACTTCCAGAGTTTTATTTTTTTTACTGGCATTGGAGGTGAGTGGCGGCATTCAGAGCGGTATGACTCACAAAAATGTCTCTTTAATTTGCGTTCTATTTGAGAATAGCTCTTTCAATATTATAGCCTTCTAAGTTTCGTCCTATCACGGGTTAAGTACTATATTACTTAGTTCTATTCGTGTCAACTCAGAATTATCGGCTATTTAATAAGGTTAATTTAAATGTATTAATTTTTTTTAGTTATATAGAGTTCATTTTACTTATTAATCTATTGAATATTAATTATACAGTTGTTTATTGGAACTCTCATTATGACGGGTGCGGGGCGAAGCCCCGCCTCAGTGGACATGAAAACGAAGTAAACCATTAAATCGGAACCGGTGCGTATGACGGGTTTCTAATAAAATTTATATGTTTTTTAATCACCCGACGGGTAACACGGAATCAACGTATAATGCACGAAATCATGCAATAATACGGAAAATATAAACTTATTCAATTGAAGTTTAATAATCTAGCTAAATAATTGAAATTGAGTTTAACCTTTTCAAATCAACTTTGACGGAGCAGGAGTGGACCTTGGTTTGTTGGAATGTACGGGGAAAAATCTTACATATCCATGCCGCAACTGGACAGAGGGTGCAATATTGGCTTAGGAGACATTTTGAACTTACTAAGGCTAAAATAAGCTTACAAAGACTAACTTAGGCTGGGGGAAGATGAGCTAAGTGGACAATTCCTGTCCCGGGGGTGCACATACGTGATAGACATATTTTTGTGTCTAAATTGCACCTTAATTTCTAGTGAGTTAGTATTCGATTTTGTGTCTATTACGTGTTTCTATGCTTTTGTAGGTACATTAGAAGAATAAAGATTTGTGGAAAAATTGGCTCAAAAAGTGTTCAAAGCACTCGGGAAAATGGATCAAGGCACCCACACTTTGGATTGGGGCACCCTTG
>JAJJMC010021281.1:1194391-1234595 GCA_023531435.1 Papaver californicum | reverse complement strand
GTTCGAGTAACGAACTCTTTATTTACCACTTCTAAAATTACATCAATACGCTCACTCAAAAATATACATAATTCATCATGTAATGCACAAAATCTCTATAGTCATCTTATAATTTACGAGCGCCCAATATACTCACACAGTCTTATGAAAACAAATTTAGTACGCACCAGGCAAAAATCTAGATAACATCATACTAAGAAAAATGATGGCATTACTAACGGTGAATATACAGGTAAACACTTGAATTTCAAATCTCAAATAAATATTGTTTGTAAAAGTTAAACAACCGCCTGAAAGATGTATTTAAATTGCAGCAAAACCAAGTAGATTACGTGGAATAACTGTGAGACCCCAAATATTTTTCTCGAGTTTAGTTAAACCCATTGTCTGAATTCTGCACTTAGAATACATAAACTCTAATGATCAAATGTTTGTATCACTTTTAGGTTGACTTAACTAAATGTTTTATCTTGATAAAAAAATCAGCCTTAGTTGAAACCCAGTGTGCCTTAATAGATTTCATATATGCTGGACACATGATATTTAGGTAATTCTGCATGTTATTAAATACTATAAAAGAAGAGGAAATAGAGAGAAAGGGGATCTGGGGGATTCTTCATTTTTCACCTTCTTCTTCTCCCCCTCATTTACTTCCTGGTGATTTTACACCCTCGTATGGGAACAACATAACATGATTCAAATCACATAATTAGTGAGCACTGTAAAGATATGGTTACATTGAGTTGCTGGTGGCGCTCACAAATTTAGTGGAGGAATTTCTCCTTTCTGTTCCCTAATTTGGGGATTCAATTTGAGGTTCAGCCGTAAGAAAAATCTAGTGTTTTGTTCAATAAGTCAAGGAAATCTAATCTTGGTTTGAATGATAATTAAGATTTTGGATGGCATCAAGGTTAGTACTCAAGTAAAATCAGATTACTGTGTGTTTTTTTTGTAGTTGAATTTTTAGGGCTTTAATGAGAAACCCAAAAAAATGGGTGTTCATAGGTGTTAGATTTAAATCTGTATTCATGCATACCGGAATTCGTCGTTAGTACACTACTGCATTAACTTACAAATTTCTAGCATGTTGAATAAGAATGTTGTTTGGGTTGCAAGCTTAGAGCTGTTTTATGAAATCTTTGTATTAGCTCAAATGTGTGTAAACAAGGAAGAAAAGGAAATTTTGATATTTGCATTGAATCATCTACTTTTGGATATGTGCTAACCATGATATTGGTGTAGCTCTTTTCTTATAAATCTATAACTTTGCTTATGTAAAATGTTGTTGAGGTTTAGATATATGCTTTGTCCTTATGTGGAGCTTGACAATTAAATGAAATGCTCTGATTTTTAGATCAATGAATTTTACATTAAGATTATGATTTGTACGTGTTCGATAAAATGCCTGAGTCAAGAAAAGAGGAAATAAAAGGCTAAAAGTCCTTATTGCTTTCTTTACATACTTTTATGGATTTATTTCCTGGTGTATATGCCTATGGTTTTGGTTAGTTTGAAAGAAAGAAAAATCAAATGTTCACCCTGATATATATTTGACTCACATGGAGTACAACTAAATATTGTAGCATTTGGTTTAGTATCTCTTTTGTTCCTAAAAATGGCTTGCAAAGGAGTTAACCCTTCTCTTAGTCGTCTACAGTTAACCTTTCATCTAGTATGTGCTAGTATTCTTTGGTCATGACTATAATTTGTGTATATATGATGTTGCGGACGTACGTGGAGAGTCGGATGTATATGTCACTGTTTAGTCTTGATGATAAATAAATGATTTAATTACTGAACATATAGGTACTGATTTTAGTATGATGAGGGTGGTGATTTGACAGTGGCTTTTATTTGGAAAAGATTTTGGATTTCAGGGAATGTGGATCCTGTTCAGTATGCATTGTTTGAGGCTAACTTGCTCTTGAGTTTATGAGAGATTTTGTTCATCTTAGGCCAAGAATTAATACTGTGAGTATAAGAATCTTTTCACTTTAGATTTTTCCATCTCTAGCTTGTTTGACAATGAATGAGAATCTGATGTACTCTTACCTGTTTGGTAAAAAGATCTGATGTAACAATGAGATTGTTAATAGCCATGGCGTTTACATTGATTACATCATATATAATTGTAAACGTTGTGCATTGGTTCTATATCTGTACCTATTGTTACCATATGAAAATGGATGGCGAATGATGGTTCGTATGTGGTTGATATGCATGTGACTAGTGCAAACTAATTTAGAAATGAAATCTGTTTGCACCAATGATCTTCTTATGATATAACTTAAGTGTTTAACAACTCTTTATGCTCACTTGCTAAACTTCTTATATATGTTGTCTGATTCGTACTGTCATTTTATGTTCTTTGGCTTGATGGCATGATTTCATGAACCTAGTTTATTTATTAAGGTGATAATGGAAAATACCATGAACCATAACTTAATAGTATACTGATACTAGGTGTTGCCATATCGAGCCGGAACTAAATTGTTGTACTCAACTATTATGTGGTCTTGTTGTTTTGGTAAATCTGTTTGAGGAGATTTCGGTATGCCGTGGGTGTGTTGATCAGACAGTAAAATATTTATGTGTTTGTACTTCGCTGTTGTTTAGAGCGTATGTAGCATTTTTATGTATCTTGCCACCTTCTTGAAATTTTTAGTACCCTCGATTGATTATTTTTAAGCTCTAGTTTTATCTGGTTCCTTTACCTGGGATAATTTTGAACTTAGATTGGCCAAAGATGATTTAGGAGGAACCAAGTGTCACGGTGTTTAGGGTCCATGCGAAAGTGGCTTTCATATAAGGGTCGGTGTAGTGGTTATAGTTGTTTGTGGAAAGGGCTTAAAGCTTACTGTCATAGTATCTTGTTGTTGATCCAAGGGTTGTTGCCGAAAGTGTTAACGAATGGCGTATCGATTGATTTTATTCCTTTTTTATATTGATTCCAGAACACTAACAAATTAGACTATTAATCAAGTTTGTAGAAATGGGTTTTGATAGAGTTTCCACAGTTTCCATCCTTGTCGTTGGCTTTGAACAAAATTAATGCTTAAATTCTGAAATGAATGTATATCTCTTAATATAAGTCTCTTGTGTGATATTATGTGCAAAATATCATTAACGGGTTTTGGTCTACTCATGTCTTATGGATTATTATGGCTGTGTCGGTTAGTGGTTAAATTAATTAGGGATGCACTTTAACATTCTATTTCATTTTCGGTGATCATTATGGGCGGGTGGAAGCAAGTGAGGATGGTGTTGCAGCATCAATACTAGTATTAAGAAGCACTGGTCACTTCCCTTGGTCCTTTTTTCATGATTGTTTGGTATTGTATTTTCTTATGAGTTTGACTACTATCCGAAGGTGCTAAAAATATTATCTTAAGTTTGGTGGATGTGGATTGATGCTCCCAATGATATTAGGCAAATGATGTCAATTCTATCTGTTGCTTTATACTTTCAGTGTTATGGATTTTGGTGCAGTTAATAGTGAGTTGGGTTGATTTGTGTTTGAAGTAAGATTTGGATTGAATTAATTACTTTAATTCTTACACATGATTTAATCCAAGTGTTTGTATGAGCTTTCTTGTTGGGTTTAGTTAATTGCGAAATCAACCTTCAAAATTGGCAGTGGAATTCTCATTATAATTCACAGTATAAATTAATTACCCATGATTATATGTGGTACTACGGTATCTCAATCTTATTGAGATGTTAGTTTAAGAGAATTTCATTTTGATCTCTTTTGAATAATGTAATAAGCAAATGAGAATGTCGTTTGTATCTGTGGGTGATATCTGGTTGTAAGAGATAGTTGCTACCAATGTAAGTAGTTTATACTATCTAAATAAAATTGGCGAACTACGGTCGTGCTTGATCCTTTCGAGCGACGGAGAGGGTACATAGGCAACAGCTTTGCGGTTCAGCACAACTGCGTAAGGTTGTTCATATCGTCGGGAAAGAGTTGGTTACTGCCAAGCAGTTCATACCATCTATTCGGAGATAATTGCAATCTTAGCAATTTAGATCGTTGACAAGAGGTAGTTGCAGTTAGCCTACTGGATGTTCATACTACCTTGAGAGATGATTGTAACCTCTTTGAGGTTGTTCATATCATCTAATAAAGAAATGAAGGGTGATTGTTGGATACTAACTCATATCGCCAAATGAGACTTGGAGATGATTGTTGCCATTTAGAGGCAATTCATATCATCTGAGAAGAATGATTATTATGTATAATGACAGTTTATACCATTGATCTGGAAATGATTATT
Source organism: Papaver californicum (assembly GCA_023531435.1). Classification (NCBI taxonomy): domain Eukaryota; kingdom Viridiplantae; phylum Streptophyta; class Magnoliopsida; order Ranunculales; family Papaveraceae; genus Papaver; species Papaver californicum. The sequence continues at coordinate 1,230,315 of JAJJMC010021281.1, read as the reverse complement.
AACTCTTTTGAGTAGTTCATATCATTTGTAAAAGATGGTCGGTTGAGCTTGACCTATTACTGTGAATTGTCAGGCCCACTGGGGCTCTCACCTACGGGTGGCTATCCGGAAGACCGTCGCTGGAACGGTGGTAGACAACGGGACTGATCATCCCCACATGTCGCTGGAACGGTGTGTGTTAGGCCTGCTAGCTCCCACTTACGAGTGGCAACCCGGGAGACCATTAGTGGTAACAGTGGCTGGTATCCGACTCATCTGGCATGAGATATTATATCTTCATAATGAAACAATGGGAATCATATGTAGGATTCGATGACCCTTGAAATATAAAAGTTATGGTTGCATGCTTATAAAGTAATTTGGAACAAATCGATTAATATTTGTTTGGAAAAATTGAATTGGTCCCAAAAATTTGAAAGCCCCGTTTTTTCGAGTGGCGTATTGGAAAGTTGAAGTCTGCCAATGGGCCGAAACTCGACCCGTTGGAAACAAAATTCTTTCCTGTCCGTCACAATAACTATAAGTGCAATAGGAAAAAACTATGATCTTCAGGATTATACTCCAAAAAAGGAACTTTGTATATCAAAGTCTATGTGCATATGAAATTTTTTACTTATGATTCTGATTTAGAAAAAACATATCTGCTAAACTAAAACAAAAAGGTAACTACAAGTTAGCACTATCCTATCTCATAAATAATAGTGCAAATAATAATTCATAACTACATGTTAACACTATCTCCTCCCATTTGATGTAAAAAATATACTTAAATATGCGCAGGATATAAACACATACGAAGAGAAAAGTATATTTGTTCTTAACAAAGAGAAACTGAATACACCAACTAAAAAAGACCTTAAGAAAAAGCACAAGAGTGTAGAGAGTAACGATGAACATGATGGTGAATTTGGCGAAAGGGATCCTGACATGCCACCGTCGGCCGAAATAGATGAAGATGACAATGAAGTGTTTACTTATGAATAGAGATTACAGATAGGCGAAAACATTTATTTTTAGTCTATGAGATTTCAATCAAGTTTAATACTTAGTATTTAGAGTTCAAATTATTTTATTTTTTAGATTATTTAATATTTTTATTTTTTATTTTTTTCCTTAGAATTGATTATTGTTTTTTTGGATTGCTTAAAATTATTTTTTAAACCAATGTGTGATCTTTAGATTATAACAATGATATTATATTTGATTATTAGAATTTTTTAATCATATTGGTTTTATTGTATGGTTAATATGTTGGATATTATGATATCTCATTAGAACTATCATTAGGATTGATGCATGGTGAAGCCCCGCCTCAATAGACATGAACCAACGGTGTAAAAATTCTATCATCTCCGTTGTGTAGCACGGGTTAAAAACTAGTTTTCCACTAATACTAACAAGTAGTATAACGGTAGTAAGGATCATTTCCGCGAGGAGCAGTGTAATTGTTATTTGTCGTCAACTTCTTTTATAAGTAAGGGGGGTTTGTTGATTTTTTTTTTAGCGTTAAAGATTTGATGCTGAGGAGTTTTGAACTCAGGTCACTGGTATCATCACTCAGTAACATTGGCCGGGGGAGTGGGATGATCTAGACTGATGTAAACTAATTAATTAAAATAAGAACAAAATAAATAAGGGTTGTCATCAAGGTGAGATGATACTGGTTAAGGGTTTCATCTTCCATCTCAAAACATGTTCGCCAATCGATGAGAGTTAACATTTATTTGTTTTCATACCAATAACCATAAAATATCTTATCGCAAGCTTACTCCGGCAAAAATCCTTGTACCATCAAAGGAGCATGAGCCACACTTTGAATCATTTTCACTAAAAAATTGGCGCAAGAGCCAATTAAGTTTAACCTAATGAAAACAATGACTTTTGTTAGTTGAGATTATTTTAAGCAATCCGACGCAAGAGCCACACGGATTTAACCTAGGTTACACTTCTACGCATTCCGTCATAGATATGAATACATGATCATTCAATTTGCAACTTAAACAAATAAGCATTTAATCATACTTGGCAATTTTAACAGTAAAACATAAACGATAAAAGAAATAAAGATTAATAAAACTAACCAACCAGATTGATTCACATGTTCAGGATTTCTGATTACATCCCCAACCAGCAAGACAATTAGCTATGCATGGATTTATTAAAACCCATGAAAATTATACAAAGAAAGAAGAAGAAGATGAAGAAGATGAAGAAGAAAAAGAAAAGAAAAAATATCTTAGTTCCCCCATTTGGAGGGGTAAACCAAAATCTTCCCTCTTATATGTAAAGAAGTTGTTTAGAAAACTGTATCTAGGCTCCCCTTCATATAGGCTTTTGTTGTTAGATATTTTTTTCATATGGCCTAAAATTAAGAGAAAAAGAATGTGATCCATTTAGTGGGAAGTTGCAATTGATCAAGGTAACTCCCCATGATTCTACCCCACTTTAAAAAATCACCCACTACATCCTATCATGGCAACTACTCTATGATGGCTAGAGTTAGTATATGAAATGATAGTAAAAATCAGAATTAAGGTCACCAAATTCACTCTCATAATTTTATACACAATCTAAAAGTGAGAAGGGGGGTTTGAAACCAAAATTCAAATCAACTAAGAAATTGGGGCATAATCAAGGACGGTTTAAGCTTTCAAATTTGCAATGGCTGGAGGTACACAAAATCAATCTCATTTATTGCTTCCTCTTTCATTATTGTATGTTCATATAGAGATTAGAATATACATAGAGATACATATGGGTTTAACATTTGGTATCAGAGCCTGTAATCACCTCTGCCTTGCTTTCTATGGAATTAATTTGTTTTCATGAAAATGACTGTATGTTTAGTCTTACTTCATAATTTCTCGTAAGAACAAGAATGTACACATTGTACATCACTATGACACTTCCATGTTGCTTCAGAAATCATTAGACACTGTGTATTGTTTAAATATGTATTAAAAGCACACCTGATTTACTATCATTAGAGTTAGATGTCAGGCTTGTCATATCATTAGAAAGATAAGAAACCACTGGTCCTGATCATTTCTAAGCATACATTTCTAGCCAAACAGTAACATTTAAAAGATTCAACATTTGGCTTTTAGAGGTTGGTTTCATAACTAGTAATCAGTTTTCACATTGTTTACAAGAGATTAGTTTTTCTTTTTTGGATTCTAAATGGGTATGATTCATTTAGGAACTTCGTCTGTGGAAATGTACAATCTTTTCGATTGTAACTTGTTATCGGTCAGTTCATGATCATCTTTTGGTTTCATTAGTGGTTATAAATAATTATTTAAATATATATTATGACCATTAGGATTGTACATGAAAAAAGATTAAAGAAATATGTCAAGTGATTTAATAATTTTAGTAATTAGAGAGTAGCCACATCATCTCTAGTTATTTAAAATTTTCTTAAGAAATCACATGTGGAAACTAGACATAAATTTGTAATTAATCATATGTAATATGATGAAATATGTCCACAAGAAATTTTATTATATTTGTATGATTAATTTGGGTGAAATATTGAATTATGTTCCTTAATCTACCCACATGAATTAAGGAATGAATATGGTTTAATAGTTTCATCATGTAGTTATGAATCTAATTTGAGTAGGACTTTAACCCACATGCAAGTTTTATGTCACTAGATTCATATTTTTATGAATGACTTGCATTGGTAAATCATGATTAAGTTTAAGTCTCAAATTTTTGTTTATAAGCATGTATATATTTTTCTTTGAGCAATTTTAACTGGAAACATTTCTGATGTCAATAGTGACATTCCTGAATTAAAGGGTGATAATTTTCTAGCGTTTGTCTATGAATCTAATATGGTTAATATTAATCATAATACATGGTGGATTGACTCTGGTACTACAATGCATGTTTCGAATACCTTGGAAGGTATGACAAACCTAAGGAAACCAATGGGAAGTGAACACTATATCTATTCAGGTAGTCAGATGAGTTCACATGTGGAAGCTGTTGGGACATGCAGTTTAATTTAAATAGTGGTTTTAATTTGCATTTAGAAAATACATTTTATGTACCGGGTTTCACTAGAAACTTGATTTTAGTTTCAAGACTTGTACCTTTAGGAATTTCCTTTAATTTTTCGGATTCTGGTTTTAGTATTCTCAGAAATTCTGAAGTTATTGGTTATGGTATTTTTTCTGATGGTTTATATCGTCTTTATTTGCAAAATGATATCACTCATAGTTCTATGCATGTTAATACTGGGTTTAAAAGATGTATTATGAATGAGGACTCTTCAATTTTTGTGGCACCGGAGATTGGGACATATCTCCATTGAGAGAGTTAAGAGATTGGTAAAGGATGAGGTACTTGGTACTTTGGACTTTACTGATTTTGATACGTGTGTTGGTTACATTAAGGGAAAGCAAACTAACAAACACAAAATTGGTGCCAAAGGAAGTTCAAACCTATTAGAGATCATACACACGTACATTTGTTTTCCAGACATGAACGCTAATGATCCGAAATACTTTATCACTTTCATAGATGATTATTCACAATATATGTATCTTTACTTACTTCGTCCAAAGAAGAAGCTTTGATGCCTTTAAATTGTTTAAGGTTAAAGTAGAGAAACAATGTGGTAAGCACATTAAGATTGTGAGATCAGATAGAGATGGAGAGTACTTGGTAGATACACCGAGAACGGACAAGCACCAGTTCTATTTGCAAGATTTCTTCAAGAGCATGGGATTGTTTCCCAATACACTATGCATGGTTCTCCGGACCATAATGGTGTAGCAGAAAGAAGAAATCGAACTTTAATGGACATGGTGAGAAGTATGAGAAGTAATGTTAAACTTCCATCATTTTTATGGGTAGAAGCTCTTAAGACGGCAGCGTACATATTAAACCGGGTTCCTTCCAAGGCCGTCTCAAAGACGCCTTTTGAGTTATTCAAAGGATGGAAACTGAGTTTGCAACATGTACGCATTTGGGGATGCCCGTATGAAGTGAGAGTGTACAACCTGCAGGAGAAGAAGCTATACCCAAGGACTATTAGTGGGCATTTCATTGGATATGCTGAAAGGTCTAAGGGTTATAGATTCTATTGTCTGTCTCATAGCACTAGAATTGTGGAATCAAGAAATGCTAAATTTCTTGAGAATGACTTGATTAATGGGAGTGATCAATTTCAGGATATTGTTCCTGAAAAAGATAATGATCAACTTCCACCTACTGTTTGAAGTGACAAGTTGATTGTCATTCACGCACCTCAATCTAAATTACGTGTTAGACAACCAACCATTGAGGTTCCACAAGTTGACAACAATCTAATAGATCATGATGGTAATGAGGATGAACAAGTTCCATTGAGGAGATCTAATAGAGCAAGGAAATCAACTATTTCTAGTGACTATTTAGTGTATCTGCAAGATGCGGATTGTAATATTGGAGCCGATAATTATCCTATGTCATTTTCACAAGCCATAAATTCTACAGACTCAGACTTATGAATGAATGGCATGAATGATGAGATGAACTCTATGGCATCCAACGGAGTTTGGGATCTCGTCGAGTTGCCCAATGGTGTAAAAGCCATTGGATGCAAATGGGTTTTTAAAACAAAGAAAAACTCGCATGGAAACATCGAGAGACATAAGGCTAGATTCGTTGCCAAAGGTTTCACTCAAAGATAAAGAATCAATTACACAAAGACTTTCTCTCCTATATCAAAAAAAGATTCTTTCCGAGTGGTGATGGCATTAGTAGCTCATTTTGATTTTTAGCTACATCAGATGTGAAAATGGCATTTCTCAATGGTGATTTAGAGGAAGAGGTTTACATGGAAAAACCTGAAGGATTCTTGTCTAAAGAGGGTGAGCATTTGGTTTGTAAGCTTAATAAATCCATATACGGTTTGAAACAAGCTTCTCGACAATGGTATATGAAATTCCATAAAGTTATCACTTCATTTGGATTCGAAGAAAATGCTATGGATCAATGTATATACCTTAAGGTCAATGGGAGCAAGATTTGTTTCCTTGTGTTGTATGTGGATGATGTTTTGCTCGCAACCAATGATAAAGGATTGCTATATGAGGTGAAACAATTTCTTTCAAGTAACTTTGATATGAAAGATATGGGTGAGGCGTCTTATGTCATTGGCATAAAGATCCATAGAGATAGATCTCGAGGCATTTTAGGTTTGTCTCAAGAATCCTATATCAACAAAGTCTTAGAAAGATTTGGTATGAAAGATTGTTCAACAAGTGTAGCACCTATTGTAAAAGGTGATCGATTCAGCTTAGACCAATGCCCCAGGAATGACATTGAAAGGGAACAAATGAAAAATGTTCCATATGCTTCAACTTGGTAGCATTATGTATGCTCAGGTCTGTACTAGACCCGACATTTCATATGCCGTTGGAGTACTAGGGAGATATCAGAGTAACCCAGGCATCGATCACTGGAAGGCTGCGAAGAAAGTGTCGAGGTAACTTAAGGGTACTAAAGATTACATGCTTATGTATAGACAGAAAAATACTCTTGAAGTGGTAGGCTACTCCGATTCTGACTTTGGTGGCTGCAATGATTCGCGTAAATCCACATCAGGATATGTGTTCATGCTAGCTGATGGGTCAATATCCCGGAGGAGTGCCAAGCAGACCTTGGCACTTCTACAATGGAGGCTGAGTTTTGTTTTGAGGCTACCTCACATGGTGTATGGCTGAAAGGCTTCATATCTGGGCTAAGAGTTGTTGACTCTATTAGCCGACCAATAAGAATGTATTGTGTAAATTCAACTCTTGTCTCATGGTAAGAATAATAATAGTGGAAGTCGAAGTAAACACATCGACATAAAGTATCTATCCGTAAAAGAACGTGTGCAGGAAAAGAAAGTGATCATTGAACACATTATCACTGAATTGATGATAGATGATCCCTTGACTAAAGGCATGCATGTTAAAGGATTCAAGGATCATGTAGTCAGGATGGGACTTGGTCCCATTATGTAGTATATTCTTTATGTTTCTCTGAAACTTTCATTTAGTTGGATTATTTCTCATTTGGAATAATGTACGTACTTACTTAGGTTATCTTGTTGAGAAATATCATTATAGTTTGACCTAGAGTAAATATATGGTTTACTCATTAAGTTAAGTATGAATGGTGAAAGACTAAATATGTTGTGATACATGGAAGATTAATTCTTGCTCTTAAAGAGAATTAGTCGTCATGATCCGTATATGGAGTCTCTCGTGAAATGGATCAAGTGGGAGAATGTTAGACATTTTTTTCATATGGCCTAAAATTAAGGGAAAAAGAATGTGATCCATTTAGTGGGAAGTTGCAATTGATCAAGGTAACTCCCCATGATTCTCCCCCTCTTTAGAAAACCACCCACTACATCCTATTATGTCAACTACTCTATGATGGCTAGAGTTAGTATATGGAAATGATAGTAAAAATCAGAATTAAGGTCACCAAATTCACTCTTATAATTTTATACACCATCTAAAAGTGAGAAGGAGAGTTTAGAACCAAAATTCAAATCAACTAAGAAATTGGGGCATACTCAATGACGGTTTAAGCTTTCAAATTACAATCGCTGGAGGTACACAAAATCAATCTCATTTTATTGCTTCCGCTTTCATTATTGTATGTTTATATAGAGATTAGAATATACATAGAGATACATACAGGTTTAACATTTGTAACCTCCTCTTGATGTTTGTCCAACTAGGAAACTTAACCTCCTCAAACTCTTCCACCTCTTATTGATCCTTAGCGGTCGTGGGAGTCCTGATAACACTTACCAAATCTGGTCGCCTCTTAGCATCATTTAGGGTGTCAATAACATCCACCTTAATAGATCTAGAGGCCCTTAGTGTCTACCTAGTTGACAATATCAGTTTCCCATGGAATTACTGTTTTTCCCATTTTTACAGATCGCATAACTTTTTTCCCTTTTCATAAATTTCCCCCAAAAGCCTGCCAAATAAGAAAATCAATCAGAATAATACAAGAATAAAAGAAAATTAAAATCAAAGCAAGGAAATATAATAGCAAAACAATACAAATTATGCACTTATCAACAAATTAGATGGTTCTTCCCACAAACTTGAGACCTAATACTATCTCTAGCTGCTTTGGAAAGATTGTTGGTTGCCTGGTAATATCACCTTCTTTGAAATGAAACATTACAAAAGGCAGACTCTTAAGCACATATAGCCTGACATTCTTTTAACAGACTTTGATCTTCCCATTGGAATTTAGTCATATCATCATTAATACTATTAACTACTGCAAGATTATCTCCTTTTATGATCCCCTGAGACAGCTTTAAATCGTTAACCATAGAAGAGCTTTAAGCATCATCATTGCTTCCCCCTGATTTACATTCCTCGCCCTTGTTGAGTAAGCCATTGCCCCTAGGAAATACCATGTATGATCATGCAAAATAAGAGCAAATGGGTTTTTAGTTTGAGTAAAATTAGTATATCATTTCAAGCATAACTTATGTTCATCAGCTTCGGTTGGCTCCGGTCTCTAATCATGACCAAATCTAGTACAAGTTGTAGAGTAATTCAACAACAACAAAAAGCTGAATTATCTTTTCGTTCATAAATCCAGCTATATAGACCACAAAGTTTAAATCTTTAAAATATACCGAACACCTCAAACATAATACATAAAAAAACCATATCATCCTTTACTTTTTATATTTTTCTCGGTCCTCACCTTAATTGATACCTGATTTAAGTTAATTAACCAGCAATATATGGAGAGAACAAAAAAAAAACCGTTTTGGAAAGATATTAACGGAGTTGATCAAAATTTTAAATATTTTGTTGCATGAGAATGACAGTAAATGTTATATTTTAGCACTACAAAAACGTCGAGAAATTGGAAACAAAATAGAATATCTAACAAAAAAAAATTCATTTTATGATATTAATCATATTCTAACCATCTTAATGATGGGTTACTGCAGATCCCAAGTTTTCGAATATGCTCACCAATGTGATTAATTCAGCGAAACACTCATTTCCGCTTTTGTTCATCCTTTCGAACAGTGTTGGCGGAATTTCAACAACACCTTGGTTAGAATAATGGCCGATCATCGCATATTTGAAGTTGGAAAGTGTGCCTCTTTGGCTTTGTATATCATATGAATAATAAAAGTTGGTGTTGAACTGGACTAAGTTAAGTGCAGGGAAGAACTTATAATATAGTGGATATCACTAACACATTTCGTATGATAGAGTATCAATCCAACAAGTTAAATGTTTTATGATCTTCAAATACTTTTTAAATAGTATACTGATGAGCACATATTCGTTCCACAGAGAGTACTAGTGTAAATTGTTACTGAATCAAATTTCTCCATAACAATTTGTTTTTTTTTATCATGCATAACTAAAGTAAAACTAAAACTGAAAGTAAATAGGAAAATATATCGGCGAAAGAAGTTGGTCAAGGATTTAGTCATCCATCACTACATATAGCATTTTGATGTATTTAATCAAAGATCGATATCATCACCTACTTGTTCATGCTATTAATAATCCTAAAATACTTCCAACTGGTTACATATCTTATTAGATCTCCTTTAATCACATATGGTATTTAATCAAAGATCGATACCATCACCTACTTGTTCATGCTATTAATAATTCTAAAATACTTCCAACTGGTTACATATCTTATTAAATCTCCTTTAATCATCAAGTAGTGTGATCATAAATATATGAATTCTTTTCGCCTAAACAACCTAGAGCAAACAGACCATTACTAAAAGCAGATAAGGCATTTACTCAGGGAAACATTTAAATAATTAATATATTTTTCAAGGCATCCCGTATCTATTTAATGGGCGCCTAAGTCCGCCATTTTATTCTTAACCTAAAATATAAGTCGACCAGTTCGTCCCTCCTTATCTTCAAAACAATGACCAAGGGTTGAGGCCATTCCAATCCTTAACGCCGGCAAGCTTGGGTCTCTATGACCGGTTACAAGGTTAGAGAGATGTTTGGGGGAAAGCTCGGGTCAATAAGGGTTTGTGTTGCAGTGGAATTTGAGCGAAATAAAGATTGATTGTATAGGTATTGGACAACAAGAAACCGTGTAAACAGTAAGAAGAAAATGGTGATTGTCGTTGAAGTGAGAAGAGATTGATGAGTATTTAGACTGTTGATGGTATACGGGGACTTGGGTTGTCTTTGAATTCGAGTTTAGAATAAGTGGAAATAGATTGTTGGTTGATGCCGTGTGGAGATGAATAAAAGATATACCAATTTTCTGAGAGCTTGTCGAATTGAAAAATAATAAAGAGACTGAGAAAGAGGCGGAGCATGTGAGGAAGTTGTTTTGGTTTTGTTGTGTCCTACAAAACATATGGAAGAGGGAAATGAGTCTGCCTTGAAATAGTGGTTTCGGCTGATGGTTGAATGAGAAGGAGATTATTGTTGTGCTTGATTGATTGTTTGGATGGGTTATTGAATGAATGAATTATGTATGAATTATATGTAGGGAAGGAGAATGTTGGTGATTATAATCACCAACAAGTCCATTTGTGGCTCATTTGCAGAATGCACGGCAACTGTTTGACAAAATGCCTGAATTAAATTTGTCATGAGATTGAGATAGTATGTCAGTTCCACATGACTGACAGGTTTAACAAGTTAATAGGATGGGCTGCTTGTCAGTTTTATGGAACTAACAATCTTATTTTTTTGAAGAAGTTGGATAGCCTGTCAGTCTCCCAGACTGAAAAGTATAATAGTTTTTATGAATAATATATGGAGTGAATGGGCCTGTGGTTTGCAAGAGTTTGACCTTTATCTAGGAAGTTGAGTATTTGAGTTATACAAGGAATAGGGACGGAGCCAGAGATGCTTATGAGGTATGTAGACCTTATAAGATTTTGGATTTAAGTATAAATATGTTTGGGTCTAAGATAATTTTTATGTTTTGTGGGTGTAAATATGTAGAGCAGAATGGAATGTTTATGTTGTTAAAGGGATTAAAAAGTTTATAATATCAAGAAAAATTATTTGACCCCATAACTAAATTTCCCTGGCTCCGTCCCTGACAAGGAAGGTGAATTCTGTTCTAAGTGGATTTAAAAATCAGAGGCTATAAAAGGGAGCAACTTCAACAAGAGAGATATCTCATCTCTTCTTTTGGTTTTGTAGGTTCACTTTTAAGGTTTTGGTACAAAAGTTCTAAAGAGAAAGTCACCTCAATTGAATTTCACGCTTCTGGGGTTTGTTTAAGTTTACTTTATTCTGGAATTTAATTATTGTGAACTCCAAAAATAAGAGTAGCTAAAATTCTTATTATTGGTTGGGAATTAGTTGAATTTTGCAATACATGTTTCTCGGTTAATATATTAGTTTTGTCTCAAATTATCATTCATAATTTACCATAAATATCACCACGTATGATTGAATGTTTATTTGTTTAAGTCTGGAATTAAGTAAATTGTGTTCATACCCAGAGTTAAATTAGGGTTGTTAATACGAAAACGTTAATAAATCTTGATTATAAGTAGCATAGTGTGATCACGGATTGTTGTGATACTTTTTGTATTCACATGTGAATTATGACCTTTGTTAAATTGACTACTCGGGTATGTCAATTGCATTTCACCAATCCTAAAGCTCTTAGAGGGTTAAACCTATTGTGCTTTTACACTTTAGAATTCATATTTGCGGCGTTATGTGAATGTGGTGACTTTAGGAAATTAACGGAATATTCTTGCGATCAAGGTACTCTAGGGCTTTTGATAGTGGGAGATTAAAGTTCAATTCTAGTTATCAGTACAAGAACATGTTTGTGAATGAAAACGAAATCTTAACCAATATTTTCAACTCATTGATACTTTCTACTATTTCTTTGCTTTCATAATTAGCTTTCATTACTTTCAATAATTAAAAAAAAACTCTTTTTATATAAGTCATTAAAATCGAATAACAACCCTTATTTCTCGTAGAACGAACTCGTTTTTACCCTTGTACTTAATCTATATTTTTTTATAAGTAAGAACGTGAATTAATTTTGATGGATACGACAACGATCAGTGAACCGTTTTGAAATGCTTAAGAAATAGGTGAATATAGGGATCTTGGTGGTGGACCATTACCATCCATCAATGTAGGGTCAAACTTATTAAGTATGTTGAAACAACCTTCGTATTGGAAACAATTGTTGTGTGATCTTTGTCGGTCCTTTCTACATCTTTGTTCATGTAATATGGAATAAACAGTTTAATTTAAAAATCATAATTTTCTTAAGTAATTCATAGTTTTAAATTGCTCTTACCACATCAACATCAATTTGACCGCTTCTTATGTTTCGAGTCATTTGCATGACCGCAACTACATGTTCACTCATTTTTTTTACGGATAGTATAAAAATGAGTCGACAACCTTTCCCAATCACGATTTTTGATGTTCTTAGTATTTAAACAGAGTTTCTCAAAAAATTTACCCCAAAAAGACAAGTGTTGTTATTGTGCACCATAGATAACATCCAATGTAAAATATACATAAGTCTTACAAATAAATCCATCCTCCTCCATTGAATAATTTGCACCACGAACTCTAGAGGAAGTTTAGGATGATATTGGTTGGGATAATGTTGCCATTTTTTCTGGAAATTGAAGAAGAAATTTGTGTTTGATTAAAGAGAAGGTGTGAGCTATAATGAGGATTGAATTGTGTACACATAGGAGATTTTTATGTAGCCATTGAGCAGCGATGAGACTGTTGATGCGTGTCGTAAGTGCAATAAATTACTCAATATATTTCTCACTAATAAACTAGTAATATAGCGAGAGTAAGAATCTTTCCCACAGAGAGCTGTGTAATTGAGATGTTATTTAAATTAACAAAACTATAATAAAAAGAAATACTAAAGGGGATTGGTTGTTTAAAGTAATTAAAAAAAATAATAAGAAGAAAAGATGATTAGGGAGTCATTCGCAGTTACCAAACGTTGACTGAATTAGTATACTTATTTATCTTTCATTATAATCATTCATCACCAACCGTTGAATAACAATAAGCTCTGATATCCCCAAAACTCCTTGTATCACTGGATACACAAGCGCGCAACTACCAGATTATATCCAGCCGAGCCACTATGAATAATCTCTCAAGGTTTAACCCAGTTTAATGTATTAGGGTTTATGAATTTAGGTTGATCCTAGCATCAAACGCATAAGATCGGTATGCTTACTAGTATTGTCTTCACACACGATTGCTCCACAGAATCCCTTTGCAAGGTCTCACGTTCCCTACTTGTGTAGAGGGTTATTCAATAATTACACGGATATCCTAACTCTCTACTAGCAATAGAATAATCAATAGATTAATTTAGCTGCACTCCAAACAATCTAAGAATTACTCATAAACCTTCGATATAGTAAAGACAATCAATGATGATTAAGACTCCAAATAAACTTATATAACAAATAAAACTTCTTGTCTAGAACATTGAATTCATCTTTAATTAATGAAAGAATTAGCTACTCATATTACAAAGAAAAATGGTTCCCCATGTTGATGGTGAGTTTTTGACAAGGGAGAAAATTGTAATATTGCTTTTCGCCTAGCTACAGAAGCATGAAATAAATATGTATAAATTCCTGACCCGACATCAGAATTATGAATACATACTGCTATCCTATATTATGCAAGAAAATTGAGAAGGGATATTCAACTCCTGACTAAATTAGCCATGTAGCTCTTTTGCATATATATGCACCATAGAAATTTAAGAGCTATAATCAACTAAATCCTCGTTATTTCATGTGCATCCATACAAACTATTTGTATTAACCAGAATATGCTGATTATACAAAATTACGAACATTTAGAATAGAGGCTATGCCATTTCAAAATAAAAACGCTAATTAGATGCATATCACCTAATTGCAGAGTCGCATCTAGCATTATCTCAAGTTGCAAACTTCCACAGCTGACTCTTTTGAAAATGTTCTGTATGCACTTCATAAAAGTTAAATATAAATGCTAATATTAAATCTCATACAATTGAGAAACTCTAAACAGGCCATAAATATGGCCACGACATTAATGAATGCCAAAGATAGCGTTGCATAGGCAATAAACATGGCACGAGCAAGTGCCAGCCTTGGCAAAGCCCTAGCCACATTCCCAAGACCAATGAGTAGCAAACACATGTGCCAAAAGGCCAGGAAAAGCTAACAACGCCAACAACAAAGCCAACAACCAATATTAATGCCGACACTAGCACCAGCACTGCCAACATCGCTTGGATAGCACCAGTGCTAGCGGTAGCCGTGCTAAGCGTTAACACTAACACTGACATTGCCAACAACGCAAGTTGCGCTAAGCGCTAGCACTAACACTCCCCTTTCCTTACCTTTGCGCGTCTTCTCACCCATGATCTGCTGCACGAACCTCATTCTCTCGTGCCAGCAACATTCTTTTCTAACTAGCACCAATACTAGGCCATTGTCATATTGCGTTGGCACAAACTCATTGATAGCATTATCTTACGACAAACTCACGAATTACTCACGTGTTCTACGAGAAACCAAAATAATTACATGAAGGGATTATTCATGGGGTTTTGGTCTGGTGGTTACAACAACATGTGGCATGGCAACACCTTATGACAAGAAAGTTACAAAGTAGTGGTGACGGTTGAAGAGGTTGAGGAGGTAATGTAATAATGGTTTTCTATAAGCTTCCAAGGATAATATGCGGTTACACCATTACCCCCATAATCCCCATTACTCTATTTCTTCACTACCTCCACTATTTTACAAGGAAAAGTATGTGTTACAAATTATTATAAATAGGCTACTTAGCCCATTTTAGAAGGAAAGAACAAGCGTAGCATTCTCATAAGCTCTGTTATTCTTCGCCTCTTCACACAATTCAATATACAAATTTCCTTCAACTTCCTTTGCTTCCCTCCCCAAAGATGAACCCATTTTCTCTCATTGTGACCGAAGCAAGACGGAACGGCTACTATCGTGGTTTAGGCTTGTCTTGTACGATTTTGATTTCCGAATCTAAAGAAAGTATTTCAACAGTACATTGTTTTGGCTAAAAGTAATTTTTTAGGTACTAACAATTGGCGACCACAGTGGGAGAAAGTCAATTCTTCAACCTTCTGAAAGTCAACTCTTCAACCATTCTAAAATGGTTGGTCTTAGGTCAGATTCAGTTACCACCAATTCTAACATTTCCCCTATCAATATCAATAGCGATGCACACAACCCCTCTCTAGCAGTCAATGGCACCACCAACCCATGTCTCACCAACGGTACTACCGAAGTGGCCGAAACCCCAATCAATCTGGCTGAGTTGATGCGAAGACAAGAATCTCAAGCAAGACTGAAATATGTGGTAGGTGCTCTGTTCTCTTCCTTTGTCAAATTAATAGAAGAAGTAGGATTTCGTAGCGCTTTTAAACGATCCCCAGGCTCTACAGAACCAGGGATAGATTTTTCGACTCGTGCTCTGTTCTAATTGAAAACTTATGCGAGCTTCTTCGCTTTTCAAAGGATCAACGTGTCGACACCTTTGCTGCTCTCAACCGTATAGCCGTGAACACACACCTGATGTTCTCTCCGATGGAAATAGAAATAGCTATATCAGATAGCCCAACTATAAGCGTCACCTTCACCAAGGAGGACATGATGGCTGAAGAAGAGCACAATCGAGCCATATATGTCACTGCTCATGTTAAGGAAACCGAATTTAAGAGGGTCGTTATCGACACAGGAGCAGATACCAATGTCATTACACTCAGGACACTCAAAGGTTCTCAGGTCCCATAGAATCATATCATACCGCACTCCATAGTGATGGAGGATTTCGAAGGTAACCACACTAATTCCTATGACCATGTTCATTTAAATTTACAAGTTGGTCCTATAGTATCCAAGGTGAAATTCCATGTCATTGCAAAAGTTCCCGAATACCATAAGAAAATCAGTGTGTCCTCTTCAAAATATAAATAGATGATTCTCATCTATTCGAATAGGAAAAAGACAGAATAGACAACACAATCAGTCTGAAGAAACAAACATACAAAATTAGTGATTCCTCCCAATGAATCCTTTTTTTCTTCATACACTACTGATATTTCTCAACCTTCTTTGCTTCCCTCCCCTAAGACCTACCAAAATCCTTTCCACCTTTGTAATCGAGGCAGGACATGAACGACCGTTTCTTGGTTTAGGCTCGTCCTGTTCGAGCTTAATCTCTCGAACCTACTTGAAAGTACGATTCTACCGTACATTTGTTTTTACCCTAAAAATATTGGCGACCATAGCGACAGATCAACCTCTCAATTATAAAATCCATTTTTCAGTTATTTCAAAAATGGTGGATCTTAGGTCTGGAGCGGTTACAACTCCTATTGTTGGTCCTAGTAGTGGTGGTGGTAGTGATTCTGAAAACACCCTTATTGTTACTGAACCTCCTCGTATCGATTACCACACCTCCTACCGGTGACAAAACCGCTGAAGACACCGAGAATACTCAAACTTCGGTCAACATAGTCGATCTGATGAAGAGACAAGAAGTCCTTTCCAGAACTCAGGTGGACATGGATATTACTCAGAAGGAAGTACTCGCTTGTCTCAAGACCCTGACGGAGCAACTCTCCCCAGAACAATGTCATCGCCTAACATAGCAGACCATAACCAACTTTGCAGCGGCTGCTGATGCTGAAATATCTGGGACTCGAATAGACAAAGGAGTTCATATCATTCCTGATCGTCCACCACAGAAGTACCAACAAACCAATTTCATCACCCGTGAAGATCTGGAGAGACTCCTATAAAATCATGGAACGCCCAAACGACACTCAACATGGTTGATCTGATGCAAAGAAAAAAATTACTTCAAGAACACAGAAAGACATGGATACCACTCAAAAGAGGTACTCACTTTCCTCAAGACTCTAATGGAACGATTCTTCCCAGAATAGAGCCGTCACTAGTTGAAGCAAGCAACGGTTCCAAGTCTACCAACATCAACAATACCAGAATTAATATTCAAGATGATGACGAGATCTGCATTCAAAGAGGACAATCAATGAGCCAACGATCCAACCTCATCGCCCATGAAGACCTGGGAAGACTTTTACCATTTCAAGGAAAAGAGCGACCGGTCTCACTTCATCAGCATTAAACTTTTACCCTCTCTCCATCCAAAAGATCATTTTACCAAAGGGGATATCTCTCTCGTTATTCTCCCTCTATAATGGGGGATAAAAAATGTTTAGATCTGAACTACATATGTCGATTCATGGTCCTAAAATCGTATAGATATCTGTTGGAGCAGCCGTCTAATCAGTAAGCACTACAACATCCAATCATCCATGAGGTCCTGTCAGAACGAAGGGGTCAAGGGGGAGGCTTCATCTCAGCAAGCGTCATAAATTAAACGTTCATCATCAACCTCAGCCCCAGCTCCATCCTCAGCCTCAACACCATCCATAAGACAAGCTCTGCTTCACGTCCTAGACAAAACTCCACAACAACAACAAAATCCAAGGCCAGCTATCACATTCTCGAATTTTCCTTTTCCCGTGGAATCCCTTTCATTCTGGTCCTTTCACTCAGGTACCAGTCATATTTTATTCTGGTCCCTTCACTCATTCCCTTTCACTCTGGTACCAGTCCCTTCAGCAAGGCGTTACCTACTTCATGCTCCCGTAAAGCTCCCAGATGACGACAAATCCCGTAAAGCTCACAACACAAAAATATTTTTACTGCTCTCAATCGTGTGGCATCCGATAAATGTTTATCCCTTGATGAAAATACTCCCGTTTAAGTCAAGCTTCCTTCGAAAAACATAGTCGGCAAGAACAATGAAGAACACGACCGAGGACTCCCCACCACTAGTCACCTTAAATATGTAAAATTTTACATTATTAAAAAAGATTCAGACTACAACATGGTTCTGAGGCGTCCATGGATTCACAACAACAACGCAGTTTCCTCATTATCATCAAAGCTTAGGGATTCGATCAAAACTTCGGGACTCGACCAAGTAAGTTCTATTTAACATCCTTATTTACAACCAGTTATCCCATGTCCCACTGAAGCTTGGGGACTCGATCCAGGAAACAACCCCACTATGACTAGGTGATGTGAATGGGAAGCCGATCCCTTTTAAAATTTTATTATCTTTGTCTTAGAAAATGAAACCTCTTGCAAACTACTTGTCAAAGCCTACCTGTTATCCCAAAAACCACAAAATATTTTATAAACCCAATAAAAAAAGAGAGTCTTTGAAGACTGGCTCGATCTATTCAGAGGTATTCTTCCTCTAACTACCATTCTAGAACTTTAAACCATCCTCGGTCCTATCCTGGCTTTGGAAGCCTCATCAAAGCTAGATAACACATACGTCCCAAGGAAGATCCTGTTGAAATAGGAATCAACACCAATACTCGCATTAGGATATTTAATTGGAACACTCTATGTTACACTGTTGTTCCACATATCAACGTTATTTGAAGCACCATCCTCAACAAGTACGCGAGAGGTAATCTGCTTATGACTTCCATCTTCGAAGAGGACATTGTCCATATCAGAATTAACGAAAAGAAACTTACTTGAGACGGATCCATGCTAACAGAGGAGCCACGAGTTACTTTCCCCACTCTAATACATGTCACTCAGGGACAAATCAACAATCAGAGCCATAACCAGCCTCTCTCAGAATTGTTCCAGAGATGTGTCACTATATCTCCATCAAAAGCAACCATGTTGCATCTCAACATCCTGGACGACAACGATGGATTCAACTTCAATTCAGATACTCGTCCCAGTCCTAACACTTCAACAACAGCGAAGGACGACCCCAAATTTTACTTATGCCTGGTAGCGGATCCAAGTGAGCTACACTTGGGGACTGACGACTCCGTCACTGTTGAAAGCTTAATACAATAACATTTTTCGACTAGAAGGTCCGATCAGCAACGATACCAGCTACAAAACCTCCCTCCATCAATACCCCAGAAGCCTCCGCCCCTTACCTGATCACATCCAGAAAGTTGCCAGTCAGAAATCTAGTAATATGCTCACCATGGAGAAGGTTGCACACCTGGTTCTCCTAGTACCTGTCATATCTCATGGTACCTGTCCCGTCTCTTGGTGCTTGTCATGCTTCCTGGTACCTGTTCTGTCTCATGGTACCTGTCCTGTCTCCTAGCATCAGCTCGGTCTACTCCTCTATTCCTTGATGCTCTTGTAAGTATATCTTTAATTTATAAATTCAGAAATCGACAACAATCGGTGAAAAATGGGACAAAACATCCTTCACGAGAAGTGTTCGTCTATGTCTCTACTATGACATACCAGAAGGGCACTTCAATCGGAGACCTGAGCTAGGAGATATGACTCTTACACTAAGGTCTACAGAGTCTGAAAATTCATACGGGATTACGAATCACAAATGTTTATGCATGGTTAGATAACCTAACAAACTCCGAATCGAGTGATTCTTTTTGCATACGATACCTTAGTCTTTTGGCTTCAAATTTAGGGTCAAACGTCGAAATTCGACATCATATGAAACTTCAACAACTCCAGAAGTGAATGATGTGCAAGCTAGGTTTTCCAAATGGGACTCGGAAGACTCAGCTTTATAGAGACTTTGTCTGCCTATGGACTTTCATCTTCTCAGACATACCATCCTTTCCGATCGCACTGCATCTCCTAAGAAGACCTTATCAACCTTTCTACAACAAGAGCACCGGAGTCCACCGCCAACCTCATTTGCAGTTCTGATCAACCATCAACTTTTTCTGCCGGTTTCTAATATTTTTAACTTTGCTGCTACCAACTACAACTCAAAGCATCGTCTCAGGGTGTCATGTCTTTAATTTAGTGCCACTTTGCTGACGTTACCACTAGCACTTAATCGCTGCATACTCAAAATGTAAGCAAGCACCGGGACCAACTACTTACTTACAAGGAAGTTTAAATCTAAGGATTAACTCTATATCAAAGACATTGCATGGAGGTGACAAAGCTAACAATATTTCTTGCTGGACACATACATGAAGAATTGATCCAGATAACTTGACCCTCTATTTGAGATGAGGCAGAATTCATAAAGAAAGAGAGAAAACGCGCCCATATCCCCTCTTTTGCTGACGACAAGATGGCATTCATGGCAAGTACGAGGATGCCTACTATTCCCAGCCAAAGTTCACGCTAAAGGGCACTTATCCCAGTACCTGGAAGCCATAAGCTAAGTATATCTTCTTCTACTATTTAAATTATGCATATATAATCATTATAAGCATACTATCACCATCTAGTGCTTACTGTGCAATATTACTGTTCCTCACTAAGAAGGGGACTTAATGTAGATGGTGAGTTTTTGACAAGGGTCAGAATTATAAAATCACCCTTTCTGCCTAGTTGCAGGAACATAGAAGTACCAGCACATACTTGTGCGCATACTTCTGACTTCACATCAAAAAATAAAATACTGTATTCCTCCTTATATTCCACAGGTGAATTGAGGATGCACTCTCTACAAAAGGCTACATGTATTCTATACTGATCCTATAGTCTATAATCTCTACATAATAAGTCTCAAAGCTCATAGATGTTTGCCCACTAGTGTAAAGTAACTTGAGTTTTGTATAAACAACTACAAACATTGTAAACTGGCTCGTAGCCTCCCCAATACTCACAACATTTATGCCATATCGGGCTAGTCTCAAGTCGCATAAGTTCCACGGATGAATTCCTTGAACTTTCCTTGAGTGTGCATCGATGTTCTGGTAATACAAATTCGTGAATAATTAATGCTTAAACCCCAAAAACAACACTTTAGCTTAACGCTCTGTTCACAACGAACTCGTCTCAAACTTCTCTCATGAGCTCAAATATGTTATTATAGCACTTTTCTTAAATATAAGCCACAAATAATACACCACTCCTCTTGGATGTGCCACAATCAAGAAGCAATGCCATAAAAGACGCATTGAACCTCTGAACTAGGCTAACCCTAGCCTTTTTTTATATCAGCACCAAGTTATCACTAGCTATTTGGCTTAGCACAACATTTGCACTAGTTAGCCACATTTGCGCTAAAAGCGCCAACTTTCCTGGCGCTAATCCCTAGCCCCTGAGAAGTGCTAACTAACCGAAAATAGTCTTAGATAACATATTTTAGCCTAGTAAGGCCTTAGCCAATGTATCATCACCTTGGAACCTCAACCCTAGCACTAAAAGTGCTAACCCTAATTATAGCGCCAAAAGTGCTAACCGTAGCTTGACGCGTCTCCGAGCTTCGAACACGTCTAACCTAGCTCCAACGCATCCCTATAATTCTAGCACGTCCTGGACTTGCTCGAGCGCACCTTGGCCTTGATCCCCAACATATCTCTAAGTTTCGAACACGTCATATCCTTGCTCGAGCGCGACCATCTCGAGCACGTCCCTACCACAGATCGAGCACATCCCTAGATAAAGCTCCAGTGCGTCCCTGCTCGAACACGTTATATCACTAATGCGCCAAGGCTCCAACGCATCCCTAGCTTGGCCCTGATAGCCTATGCGTCTCAACTTCTTAGCGCCCTCGCTAAGCACGGTCATACTTAGCGACTTAGCCACAAATGCGTTGACAATAATACATTAGTGCTAACTATACAATTGAAGTGCTAACCTCAAACCTTCTTGATACTAGCTTCCTATCCCTATTGCAATTAATATTTACTAGAATGTATGCATATTGGTCTTACTCCTGAGACGTTAGCACATTAGCCTTTTACATTAAAATAGTTAACACATTCTTATTTGCGCTAAGTAGCTAGTGTTAGCTTTGCTAGATACTCTACTCAGAAATATGCCTTCCTTCTCAATATGAGTCCAATATCAAGTCTTGTATGAATTTTAATCGGTCTCCTTGCCTAAGGATCCCTCTACAATATTTGGCCTCAGATGCCTCTCAGGCTTACAATAAATCACTTCTGAGCTAATACTTAGCCACTAAATACACCATGTTATTTCTGAGTAAGTACATGGTCACTGAACTTCCCAGACTCGACACTAATCAGTATGATTATCAATCCAGTGAGTCGCACAACTTGTCTCACTGACTTAGCAAGTTATTTGACTTGACTTGACTTAACAAAACCATGGTGGCTGATGACTCCACTATTTCCACGAGATATCAAATACAACATGGGGGTATTCTCATTGGGGTATTGGTCTGGCGGTCTACGGTATCGTGGGTGGTGACACCACCTCCTCGAACAAGAAGGTAACAAGAAGTGGGCGGTTACAGAGCAGTTGAGAGGATGATGAGTAGTGGTCAGACAAGTCTTCCCTACTTTCGGGGCACCACCCCACTAAAATCTCCATAATCATCACTTCTCAATCTTTCTCTAACTTCCACGACTTACGATAAAATCAGTGAGTTCTCTTCAAACTATAAATAAATGATTTTCATATATTCGAACAGAAAAAAAGACAGAATAGATAACACAATCATTCTGAAGAAAAAAAAAATATAGAATTAGTGATTCCTCTCAGAGAATCCTTTTCTTCTTCATACACTACTGATATTTATCAACCTTATTTACTTCCATCCCCTAAGACCTACCCAAATCTTTTCCATCTTTGTAATCGAAGCAGGACGTGAATGACCATTTCTTGGTTTAGGCTCGTCCTATTCGAGCTTGATCTCTCGAACCTACTTGAAAGTATGATTTCACCGTACATTTGTTTTTACCCTAAAACAACAACATGCTGTTACCTGACTGGGCATCGATAGCAGACGAACCATTAACTTTTGCCGTAAAATCCAGGTCATCAGGAGCAGCTTTCAGACCCTCTGGATACCATCATGGGACTTCCGGAATCACAAATCCTCAACCTGTTAAGAGAAATCATATCTTCATGACTAGTTACGACGACAATGGAAAAATGGTTTATCTCCGGGATCGCTGTTAGCAATTAACAGTAGAGGCCTATGAAGACTCTCTCCGCCCACGGATATGCAGCTACAGTGAGGAACAATACCGTGAGGAAGTCCAAGATGCGCCACAACAATTATAAGACGGTACAGATGCTACGGCTGACACACTTGAGACTATCAATCTGGGAACAAAAGAAAATCCACGACCAGTTTCAATCGGCTCATCCTTGTCACCGGAAGAAAAAGTGGGGCTTGTCAATCTACTCAAGGAATATCAAGACGTGTTTGCTTGAACCTACGAAGAAATGCCAGGGTTGGATTACAAACTGGTAACTCATCATTTACATGTTGCTCCTGACGCCAAACCAGTCAAACAAAAACTCAGACAGTTCAGATACGAAGTCGAGAAACAAATGAAGATCGAAATTCAGAAATTGCTAGCAGCAGGCTTCATCAAACCTATCCAACACACCACATGGTTGGCTAACGTATTCCATGTCAAGAAAAGGAATGGAAAAATAAGATGTTGTGTGGACTTCAGGAACCTGAACAAATCCTGTCCCAAGGATGACTTTCCTCTCCCAAATATCGACATGCTCATGGATGCTACCAGTGGACATGGCATGTTTTCATTCATGGATGGCTATAATGGCTATAATCAAATAAAGATGTACGATGCTGAAAAGATCATGTTTCGAACTCCTATCGTGAACTTAT
Source organism: Papaver californicum (assembly GCA_023531435.1). Classification (NCBI taxonomy): domain Eukaryota; kingdom Viridiplantae; phylum Streptophyta; class Magnoliopsida; order Ranunculales; family Papaveraceae; genus Papaver; species Papaver californicum. Next base: position 1,206,649 of record JAJJMC010021281.1, on the reverse strand, counting down.
ATTATACAGTGATGCCCTTCGGAATTAAGAATGATGTCGTTACTTACCAAAGAGCCATGATAGCAATCTTTCACGACATGATGCACAAGCAAGTAAAATATTATGTCGACGATGTGACAGTGAAATCCAAAACCAGAATATCCCATGCAGACGTCCTACGCCAAGTCTTCTAGAGATGTCGTGAATACCATTTGAAGATGAACCTTTTGAAGTGCGCCTTTGGTGTATCCTCCGGGAAATTTATGGGATTTCTGGTAACATCAGAAGGGATCAAGGTGGACCCCACCAAAACACAGGCTATCACCACCATGCCATCACCATGCACCGTAAGGGAACTTAAAAGTTTCATGAGAAAGGTATTTTATGTTCGACGTTTTATCCCTAGACTAGCTCAATTGGTGCTTCATTTACCCCCTGTTGAAGAAAGATGCGAGTTTTGTCTGGTCATCTACACAACAAAAGGCATTTCATCAAATTCAACAATTGTTGTTATCACTAGTTGTTATAAAATCTCCAACTTCGGGAAAACCATTACTTCTCTACATGGTCTTCAGTGAAGTGGCCATAGGATCCATATTGGCTCAAGAAGACGACATGTGGACTGAATGTCCCATCTACTATCTCAGTCGTACATTGAGAGATGCAGATTTGAGATACCCCAAAGTTGAAAGAGCATGCCTATCCTTGGTGCATGTTTTTCAGAAGTTTCGGCATTATCTACTAGCAAATAAAGTAGTGTTGATGGCTAAGGACGACCATATGAAAATTTTACTATCAAAACCCGCTCTTGTAGGATGAGCGGAAATATGATTGTTACAAATGTCAAAATTTGACATATCATGTGTATCACCAAAAGAAATAAAGGGACAAGCGGTCGCAGATATGCTTGCAGCTTTTCCAGGAGAAGATGATACTACAACACACGAAGACGTACCCGAAGAATTCCCAGACATATCACTCAGCGAAGAAGAAGCCTGAATATTATACTTTGACGGCTATGCTACCCCTAACAACAATACTGGAGGATTCGCTGTTGTGCTAGTTTCGCCAACTGGTGAAGTATTCTCACATTCATTCAAGTTGGACTACAAATGCACCAATAACTCTGTCGAGTATGAAGCCTTCCTACTGGGACTATCGGTATCCAAGCAAGTTGGAGCTGGACGTCTCGAAATAAGAGGAGACTCGAAGTTACTATTGAATCAAATGAATAGTGTATATTATTTCAAGGAATCAACCCTAGCCCCGTATAGGGCTAAGACACAGAAGCTCTTAACTTACTTTGTCGAGGCGACGATTATACATACGGGGGGCACCAACAACAGGCACATTGATTTCTTGGAAACCCTAGCCTCGAAGCTCCAATTCTAAGACTCAGAAGTAACTCTCACCTTACAAAGACGTACCATGCCCTCGACCTGGATGGACACGCCTGATGAGGAATAAACCAACGACCGGAGGACGCCTATAATACAAGAGCTCAGCAACTCATATAGCCAAAGGAAGGTCAGTCTTAAAGATTTAAAACACTTCTTCTTATTATATGGGATGTTGTATCATAGAAATTCAGAAGCATCTCTGCCAAGATGTCTGGGAGACAATGAGGCACAAGCGCGACTTAGTCAAGTACACCGTGAGATGTGCGGTCAGACACTAGTAATAACCTTATATAGACGTCTCCAACGTCTTGGATATTACTGGCCACCATAGAGGCTCAATCACGATTGTTACAAGGATCTTGCCCTAATTGTCAGATCCCGCTGCAGCAATCAGAAGTACTGATTATACACAATATTGGGGACTGGCGCGAGACGTATATCAAATACCTTCAAGATAATATTCTACCTCAGTAAAAGCGGAAAGTGGAATGCTTAATCCGAAAAACCAAAAGATTTGTCTTTTACGAAGGAATATTCTACCGAAAAAGCTTTGGTATAGATTTGTTGCGATGTCTGGAAGAAGAAGACATCCAGATTATCCTGAAATAAATGCACGAAGGTGAACACCAAGGCAAGAGAAAACTATTTCTCCAAGTCTATGAGAAATATTACTGGCCGATCATGGAGGACGACGCGGCTTCATTTGTTCAGAAATGTCATAAATGTCAAATCCACGACAACCTCATCCACACACCTTGCCTTCTTCTTCACTCGGTAAGCAGCCCTTGGCCATTCTATAGCTGGGAAATGGATCTCATTGGTAAAATCAATCCATCCTCGTCAAAGCAACATGGGTCCATACTCACTGCCACAGAATACTTCACCAAATAGGTCGAAGTTGTACCCCTCAGAAGCACTATTGGAGCATCAATAACAACCTTCATCAAAGAACATATTATATGCATATTTGGGGTACCAAAGCACATCGTAACAGACAATGGTACTCTATTTGCAAATAAATATGTCCGAAAATTACTCAAAAGTTATGGCATCAAGCAGGTATTCTCCACGCCATACTACCCTCAAAGAAATGGGCAATATGAAAGCACCAATAAAACTCTCATCAGAATTCTAAGACGCACTATTTATGACCATCCAAGGATATGACACGAACAATTGCCTATGGCTTTATAGACATAAAAAATTTATCCAAGGAGTTATACCGGGACCTCACCATATTCTCTCATGTATGGAGCCGATATAATCCTTCATGTAGAAATTAAAATCCCATCAGCCAGAATCGCAGCAGCAAGTGGGATTTATTGGGATGATTCTTAAATACCCAATTCTCGAACAAAATATTTAGATGTACTCGAATCCAAATGAGCCAAAGCGGAGAAGTATGCAGAGACTTACCGACAAAGGTTCACAGGGCATATGACAAGGTAGTACAGCCACGGGTGTTACAGGTAGGGGATCTGGTACTTAAAACATCAAAGCATATACGACAAGATATGTCTGCTCCGAAATTTACTCCTAAGTGGGAAGGGCCTTATGTGATCTCCAAGGCCATGATTAGCGGGTATTACAAGCTGGTTAACATGAATGGAGAAGCTGTAGGAACAATCATTAATGGTAAACGGCCCAAGGCATATTATGCCTAAAACACTTTCATCATTTCCCTCACAAGTTCAATATAACTCCAAAACATATATTTGAACTTCCAAATTCAAAACCCATTACATTCATATGAAACATCCTTTATTCAAACCATTTAAAACCCAATAAATGAATAAATAATAATAACAAGAATGTTTCGCTACCTATTCTATGGCCTAAACAGATCTTTGAGTATAGGGTAATTGCGATGATGCAACTTTCCCAGTCTCTCATCATATTCTCTGAACGAGTCTACAGATCTCGGGATATTTCTTCAATTTTAGAGGATTCTTCCTTCAAGGCTTTCCCTTATGCTAAAGTTATTGCATGAGTCTCTCTGACACTCTCCAAGTGCTGATGCAACCAGTTTATGTTGAAACGGAGACCCTCATATGTAACACCCGCAATTTTCGCATGACGCTTACTCATGGACGCGTCATGGCATGGGATGAAGCTTCATCCTAAGCTTATAAAGCTTACTCAGATATGCATTAGGGTGTAGATGCCTTGACCTCGAATTATTGTGTTAAGGCCCTATTACGCGTGATGCATGATTGAGAATGCATCACTGACCCTATGTTGAGTACCCGAGGATGCATCATAGTGCAAAGGCACTATTATGTCGTGATGTATTATTGAGAATGCATCACTAATCCAATGTTGTTATTCTAGAATGCATTATAGTGCCAATGCATTATTATGCCGTGATGCATGATTCAATGCATTACTAAGCTAATGTTGCGTAAGTGAGAATGCGTTATGGTGCCAATGCACTATTATGCCGTGATGCATGATTCAATGCATCACTAAACTAATGTTACGTAAGTGAGAATGCATTATAGTGCCAATGAACTATTATGCCCTGATGCATGATTCAATGCATCATTAAGCTAATATTGTATAAGTGAGAATGCATTATAGTACCAATGCACTATTATGCCGTAATGCATGATTCAATGCATCACTAAGCTAATGTTGCGTAAGTGAGAATGCATTATGGTGCCAATGCACTATTATGCCGTTATGCATGATTCAATGCATCACTAAGCTAATGTTGCGTGAGTGAGAATGCATTATAGTGCCAATGCACTATTATGCCGTGATGCATGATTGAGAATGCATCACTAAGCCAATATTGCGTACCAAGAATGTATTATAGTGCCAATGCACTATTATACCGTGATGCATTATTGAGAATACATTATAGTGCTAATGCACTATTATGCCATGATGCATGATTGAAAATGCATCACCGAACCAAAGTTGCGTACCGAGAATGCATTATAGTGCCAATGCACTATTATACCGTGATGCATTATTGAGAATGTATCACTAAGACAATTTTGCTACCCGAGAAGGCATCATAGTGCTAAGGCACTATTATGCCGTGATCCATTATTAAGACGCATCGCTGACCAATGTTGCGTATTTGAAGATGCATCATAGTGCTAATGCACTATTATGCCATGACGCATTATTGAGAACTCATCACTAACCAATGTTGCGCATCCGTAAGAGCATCATAGTGCTAATGCACTATTAGGCCGTGATGCATGATTGAGAATGCATCACTAGGAAGTGCAGTAGATGAATGTCACATATCCTCCTTACATCCACTTGTATAAATGCAAATAAAACATATATATGGAGAAGGTGTTGGTTCAAAATCGATGATGCTTAACTTGGCTTTTCAGAAAGCGGATTTTCCTTGGCAATGCTAACTAGAAAGCAAAATTACCTTGACGCGCCAACTAGATGGCGGAATTGCCTTGTCGTGCCAACCAGATGGCGGAATTGCCTTGAGGCACCAACCAGTTAGCGGATTAGCCTAGAGGCGCCAACCAGTTAGCGGATTTTCCTAAGAGGCGCCAACCAGTTGGCGTTTTTGCCTAAGTGCAGTCGATGGATTTTTCACTTTCCTTTCTTTTATTTATTTGTAAAAATGCGAATAAAAATATATAGGGAGGGAGCTTTGTTTGAATGTGCATGAGCGTAATACACATATATACGCGAAGTGGCCTATACGTTGGAGCATACTTGATACATAAGCATCAATATGCTTGTAGCTTAACCGATGAAGCTTGATTGTGCATGAGCAGTGATGCACATATATATAAATACAATGTGGCATATACGTTGGAGCATACTTATGCTTAAGCATATATATGCTTGTAGCTGAGCCCATAAAGATTGAATTATGTGAAAGCATCATTCAATCGTATTGCTTACACGCATATTTGCGTAGTAAATATCAATAGTTATGCACAAGCTAGTGCATACCTTGAGAAATTCCTTCGGCCTATACGGCCTAGGCTTTGCTTTGCCTTTGGCCTTGCGATGAAGTGGGAATTGATGTTGGCTTTTCCTTAATAGGCTTAAGTTACTTGTTCCTTTCGAATTAACACTTTGTTGAACTACGGGCATGCTTGATCCCTTCAAGGTACGGGTTGGGTACGTAGGCAGCCGTAATGCAATCATTGAGGTCCAGCACCTTGCTGCTCATATCATCTAATTTAGAGGTGATTGCGACATTATGGTAACTCGTATCATCTGGCTCGGCAATGCTAAGTCAAGAGATGATTGTTGCCACACTTGATGAGGTAGTTGCAATTCCATTCGATGGATTGTTCATACTTCCTATCAACTGTTACGGCATGGTATGGCATGTTCCTGGATGTTGCACGCTTGGCAAGAACAAGATCAGTGCAGACTCCAGTGCATGATCGAAGCAAAATTAATGAAGTGAAAACTTAGGCTTGAAATGGCCTAGGTGCTAGTCCAAGGCATGAGTCAGGCCTGGACAAGGATTATAATTATGTGATGCTTTTCAAAGGAATTCATCATTGGCTTTAATGGCCTTACACCCTTTGCAGAACAAGGGTGAGTTGAAACGATATGAAAACTACGTTTCGAGTATCATGCATGCAAAACATGCTTAGAAAGGAAAAATCTACCTGCATTTTCCAGCGAGAAGTTAAGCTTTAAGGTCTGGTTTCTATCTTAGGGCACGCATCGGGGAGTTCTGTCCTGCCCAGTGCAACGCGCCGGAGGCAGAATTTTCCGGTCCATGACATCACAAGTAGTCAATATCTCATCCCATTCCTGGATTTTCAAGCATGTAAACGTATATGGAAGCGCGCCATCCATCTCAGAAATAACATAGAGGAGTCCTGCGACGACTATTACGAGAATGGGAGTATGACTCTTCACCATCTCTGTTGTAGCAATATGCCCGTACTTTTCCCATATTTTCGTGTAGAGGTCCACATGACATTTTGGCACAGCAAATCTTCCCACTACTTCATGCTTCCGAGATAAGGACTCCATTTACAACTCAAAGGGGAGCCCGATATTGGGATATTATGAATAGGAGGATTCAAGTCAGTATTCGCAAGAGAAGCCATGATGTTAGAAAAATTCTTAAAGCCAACATCAACATTTGTTCTGCTATTCACTGGTACGAATTCCTCATTTTCCTTAATCCAAACATGTTCAATCTCCATCTCCTGCTACAATCAAATAAGCAACAATACGTTGTTTTTTTAAAAAAAAAGGCGGTTTCAAAAAGGGGGAAGAAATCTGCTTACTATTTCCTTGAAACTCCTAGTTCTCATATGTCTCTGTGGTACGTTCTTAACCCGAGAAACCTAGAAAGACAACAACAACTAAATAACCTTCAAACCTTCATCATAATGAGCATATGTATATGAGAAGCTTAAGAGCAAAGGGAAACTCACCAGACTTGCAAGCTAAGTAATACGCTTGACATAGGAGCTTCCTTGCTTCGAGCTACCATTGTGATCATACATATTGCAGTGATGAAGTGATGCTATTCAAGGTTGTTTTGAGTTATGGGAAGAAAAAATGTAAAAATGGTTAGTATCATCCGCTTGTTTAAATAAACAAAGCTGTGAAACCCTAAAATTTAAATATGTGGAATTTTCTGGAGTTTATCCTGAGGAGAATGGATCTGAGCATGACTGTTGACCAAAACTCCGAGACCGACCGTTATCAAGAAAGGAATGACAAGCCTCACCATTCAACGTTGCCAGCATCGACGCTGCTAGCACCAACACCAATACTTCCAACGCTATCCACTGTAATGCTCCAACGCCCACAGAATCTTTAGCTTGTGCAGGTGAAACTCGTTCACGTTCCCGGCACGCCAAGAGCTTGTAGCCGTGTTCTCTCTCTCTCTTGCTTGAACAAACGATCATGTTTGTTACGTACAACAGTGCATGTAGCTTCTTCTAAGGATCATTAGTGTTACATGTCCTAGCAGTAAATAATAATAATAATAATTATTATTATTATTATTATAAATCACCATCTAGTGCTTACCACGAAACATTACTATTCTGCGCTAAGAAGGGGACTTAATGTTGATGGTGAGTTTTTGACAAGGGAGAAAATTGTAATATTGCTTTTCGCTTAGCTACAGAAGCATGAAATAAGTATGTATAAATTCCTGTCACGGTATCAGAATTATGAATACATACTGCTAGCTTACATTCTGCAAGAAAATCGAGAAGGGATATTCAACTCCTATCTAAATAATCCCTGTAGCTCTTTTGCATATATATGCATCATAGAAATTTCAGAGCTATACTCAACTAAATCCTCATCATGTGCATCCATGCAAACTATTTGTATTAACCAGAATATGATGATTATACAAAATTACGAACATTCAAAATAGAGGCTATGGCGTATCTGAATAAAAACGCTAATTAGATGCATATTATCTAATTACAGAGTAGCATCAAGCATTATCTCAAGTTGCAAACTTCCACAGCTGAATCTCTTGAAAACGTTCTGTATGCACTGTATAAAGGTTTAGCATAAATGCTAACATTAAATCGCATACAATTGAGAAACCCTAAACTGGCAATAAATATGACCGTAACATTAATGAATGCCAAAGCTAACGGTGAATAAGCAATAACCATGGCACTAGCAAGTGCCAGCCTTGGAAAAACGCTAGACACACTACCAACACCGATGAGTATAACACACATGTGCCAAAAATCCAGGAAAAAGATAACAACAAAACCAACTAATGCCGGCACTAGCGCTGGCTCTAGCAACAACGCTTGTCGTGCCAAGCGTTAACACTACCGCTAGCGCTAGCACCCCCTTTCCTTACCTTTGCGCGTATTCTCACCCATGCTCTGCTGTGCCAACCTCATTCGCTCGTGCCAGCAACATTATTTTCTAACTAGCACCAATACTAGGCCATTGCCATATTGCGTTGGCACAAACTCATTGATAACATTATCTTACGAAAAACTCAGGAATTACTCACGTGTTTTGAGTCCATGACTGCACTAACTTCTACGAGAAACCAAAACAATTACATGAAAGGATTATTCATATGGGTTTTGTATGGTGGTTACAACAACATGTGGCGTGGCAACATCCCATGACAAGAAAGTTACAAAATAGTGGTGACGGTTGAAGCGGTTGGGAAGGTAATGGAATAATAGTTTTCTAGAAACTTCCAAGGATAATATGCGGTTACACCATTACCCCCATAATCCCCATTACTCCATCTCTTCACTACCTCCACTACTTTACAAGGAAAAGTGTGTGTTACGAATCATTGTAAATAAGCTACTTAGCCCATTTTAGAAGGACAGAACAAGCTTAGCATTCTCATAAGCTCTGTTATTTTTCTCCTCTACACACAATCCAATATAAAAATTTCCTTCAACTTTCTTTGCTTCCCTCCCCTAAGATCAACCCATTTTCTCGCATTGTGACCGAAGCTAGAAGAAACAACTATTATCATGGTTTAGGCTTGTCTTGTACGATTTTGATTTCCGAATCTAAAGAAAGTACTTCAACAATACATTGTTGTTAGTACCTAAATATTGTTTCTAGGAAAAACAATATACTGTAGAAGTACTTTATTTAAATTCGGTCACAATGAGAGGAAATGGGTTGATCTTAGGGGAGGGAAAAAAAGAAAGATGAAGGAAATGGGTGTGTTGAATTTTGTGTGGGGTTGTAGAACTATTGATAAAAAGTAACAGATCTTGAAGGATTCGTCAGCCTATTTTTTTTCTTCCAAATGGGTTAAGGAGCCTATTTATAATAGTAAAGAGCTCACACGTTTCCTTGTAAAGTTGTGGAGATAGTGAAGTGATGGAGAAGTGGAAGTCGTGTGTTTAATGGCTTAACCGCCTTGGAATCTTCGAGAAACCATTATTCCACTACTCCATTAACCGCTTCACTCTTACCATGACTTTGTAACTTCCTTATCATGGGATGTTGTTACACCCATGTTGCTATAACCGCCAGACCAATACCCAATGTTTTATCCCCCCCATTATGATTTGATTTCTCGTAGAGCCAGTGAAGTTTGTTGTAAGATGAAACCATTGATGAACTTGTGTTAACACATCATGATTTTGGCTAAGTATTGGTGACAATATCACAAGCAAGAGTAAAGGGCTAAAAGTCACGCTAAGGGAGAAGAGGAAAATTATCATTAGTATTGCCGCTAGCAGCGCTAATGCCTTAGCGCCTGTGGTAGCACATGCTAGCGCTGCTGGCTGCCTAATGACCTTAGTGCATGTGCTAGTACTTGCTAGCGGCTGCTGGCAGCGCTAAGGCCTTAGCGCCCGTGCTAGCACACACACCGGTGCTGCTGGCAGCGCTAAGGCCTGAGCGCCTATGCTAGCACGTGCACCGGTGTTGCTGGTAGTGCTAAATCCTTAGTGTGGGTACTAGCTAGCCCATTTCTTCCCTAGTGCTCGTTTGTCACATTAACTTTAGTGGCTTTGTTAGCTTTTTGGCCTTTTTGTCTTTTCTTTCTAACTTTTGGCACTTGTGTGTGTTGTTTATTTGCGTTAGATGCTTGGATAGAGTTTTGCCTAAGTTAGCATTTGCCTGTGCTATAGTTATTTCTTATGCACCACCATCTTTGAAATTTGTTAAGGTCGTGGCCATGTTTATATCCTATTTTGAGTTTCTCAGTCGTATGAGATTTTAATGTTAGCATTGTATTTAACTCTTATGCAGTGCATATAGAACACATTCAAGAGATTCAGCCGTGGAAGTTTACAATCTTGAGATTATGCTTGATGCGGCTCTGCAATTAGATGGTATGCATCTAAATTAGCGTCTATTCAGATATGGGGTAGCGTTTATTCTGAATGTCCGTAATTTTATGTAATCAGTCTTTGACTAGCACAAATAGTTTATATGAATGCACATGAAATAACAAGGGTTTAGCTGAGTAAAGCCCTGAAATTCTGGAAGTACATAAATATAAAGAGAGTTGCAGAGCTAATTTAGCAACGAGCTGGATATGGATTCTCAATTCTCTTGCGGAATGTAAGATAGCAGTATGTATTTATAATTCTGATGTCGGGTCAGGAATTCATATATATTTATTTCATACTTCTGTAGCTAGGAAAAAAGCAATATTATAATTTTCTTCTTTGTCAAAAATCCACCATCAACATTAAGTCCCCTGCTTAGCGCGGAATAATAATGTGTTTCGTGGTAAGCATTAGATGGTGGTATTGATGCACTAGAGGTAGGGAGTCACGACTGCAAATCTTGTTGGTTTAGATGCGTTGAGTTTGTCGCCTAGTGAAGCTCATCACCTCCTTGTTGAGACGGTCCCTCTGGTGAAGTTTGTAATCTCTTTCTTAGTAACGGTCGGTCTTGGAGTCAACAGTTATGCTCATATCCATTGTCCTCGAAATGAGCCACATAAAATTCTCTTTATTTGAATTTTAGGGTTTCCCACCTTTGTATATTTAAACAAGTATACATCCCCAACCATTTCCACTTTCATTCTTCTTCAGAGCTTTGAATAGCATTAATCCTTTACTATAATATGTTTGACAACAACGGTAGCTCAAACCAAGGTAACTCTTGTGTAAAGCGTACTACTTGGATTGCAAGTCCGGTAAGCTTCTATTCTCTCCCAATTTTTCATATTGTATTACGGTAAAGGCTTGAACTTGATTTGATTGTTGTTTTTCCTAAGTTTTTAGGGTTAAGAAAGTACCAAAGAGACATATGAGCACCATCAGCTTCAAAACACTGTTAAACATCTTTCTTCCTCATTTTCTTTTGGCGCCGCCTATTTTCTTTTAGATATGAGTAATTCACGTGAACTATTTCTCCTCTTTTTCTTTTTTCTTTTTTTACGTGAGTCATACTCACATATGTGTTTGCTTGATTGCAACACAAATTGGAGATTAAGAATGTATGAGCTAAAGAGAATAAAGAATCCATACCAGTGAAAAGCCGAACAGAGGTTGAGATTAGATTTAAGAACTTTCCAACATCATGAATTCTATTGAAAATATTAACTCAATCCTTCATGATTTTCCCAACGTCGGGCTCTGATAGACACATTTTAGTGTCTAAATTGCACCTTAATTTCTAGTGACTTAGTATTCGATTTTGTGTTTATTACGTGTTTTTATGCTTTTGTAGGTACATTAGAAGAATAAAGATTTGTGGAAGAATTGGCTCAAAAAGTGTTAAAGGCACCCGGGAAAATGGGTCAAGGCACCCACACTTTGGATTGGGCACCCTTGGATCGGGCTGAGCTGGATCAGGTCAACCCAGCGAGTCGGATAGGCCGAGCTGGATCGGTGACTCATCGGGGATCAACTGTTTCAAACTGTGAACGTAAAATCAACGTGTAATTTGAATTCTTTCGCTTCCAGATTGTTCCAAATATTAGTAGATATCCCACACAAGTTAGAACAATCGAGAAACAGCAAAAAAATCCCGTGAAATCAGCTCGGAAATCATGTATATGGCCGGAATCATGTTTCGATTAAGATTGAGATTTGTGGGTTGTTTTAGAGAGTTCTATTAGGTTTAGAACTCTCTCTAGGGTTTCTACTACCTATATAAACCAAGAGAAGCCAAGAAAAATCACGACGAAAGCCTAGAGAAGAAAACAGAGAATTCCGGTCAAGGTTCCGGTCGTCGCCGGTAACTGCTGCTGCACCGGTCGACGAGTTCTTCACCCAGCCATCACGGAGAAGAAGACTCTGTAACTTTTATTTCTGTTGCTGATTCAAACTGCTCCTGTTACCTATTCTTTTAAACCTTTGTTGCTTAGAAACACTTCTGTAACGGCTGAACCCTGTTCTTCAACACTTATAAACGTATCTGTTCAGCTGTTGCACTATTCTTTAACCTTGTAATCAACTTTTTGAGCAATGAATATGTCTTTTGAGCA
>JAJJMC010021281.1:1148377-1194381 GCA_023531435.1 Papaver californicum | reverse complement strand
AAGTTCGAGAAACGATCACCTTATTTACCACTATTAAAACGACATCAGGCTCCCTTATGAGTTGGAGATGGAGTCAGCATCTTGGAAGTATGAAGCAGTGGGAGGATTTGTCGTGCCAAAATGTCATGTGGATCTTTACACGAAAAATATGGAAAAAGTACGGGCATATTGCTACAATAGAGCTGGTGTTGGGCCATACTCCTATCGTCGTAACAGCTGTCGCATGACTCCTCCCTATTATTGCTGAGATGGATGAGGCACATTCTTATGCAATTAATGACTTTAAAATCCAGGAATAAAATGAGATGTTGACTACTTGCGAGAACCTTCATTTCAACATACACTGGTTGCATCAGTATTTCGAGAGTGTGGGAGAGGCTCATATGGCAGCTTTAGCGGAAGGAAAAACCTTAAAGGAAGAATTCTCCAAAATTGAAGAAATGGATCGAGATCTCCAAACTCATTTAAAAGTATGATGAGAGATTGGGAAAATTGCACCATCGTGAATATCCTCTTTTGAAAAACATGTTCTAGGCCCTAGGATAATAGCCAAACATTTATGTTTTTTTTTTTGTTCTGATGTTTTGAATGATCTGAATAAAGACTGTTTCAAATAAATGTAATGGGTTTTGAATTTGAAAGTTCAAGTATATGTTTTTTGGTTATATTGAACTTGTGAATGAAATAATAAAGGTGTTTTAAGCATAATACGCCTTGAGCCATTTTCCATTTATGATTGTTCCTACAGCTTCTCCATTCATATTAACCAGCTTGTAATACCCACTCAGCATAGCTTTAGAGATCACATAAGGCCCTTCCCATTTTGGAGCAAATTACGGAGCGGACATATCTTGTCTAATATGTTTGGAAGTTCTAAGTACAAGATCCCCTACATGAAATACTCTTGGTCGTACTGATTTGTCATATGCCCTGGAGATTCTTTGTCGATAAGTATCTGCATATTTTTCCGCTTTGGCTCGTTTGAACTCGAGTATATCCAAATCCGTTATTCGTGAGTCGGGTATTTCAGATTCATCCCAATGAACCCCGCTTGCTGCTGCAATTCTGGATGATAGGATTTTAATTTCTGCAGGTAAGATCACATCCGCTCCATATACAAAACAATATAGTGAGGTCCCTGTAGAACCCTTCGGAGAAGTTATGCATGCCCATAAATCCATTGGTAGTTGTTCATGCCATGTTCTTGGATGATCATAAACAGTGCGACTCAAAATTTGATAAGAGTTTTGTTGGTGCTTTCAGCTTGTCCGTTTCCTTGAGATCCAGTCCCCAATTATAGAATGGCCAAGGGATGCTTACCGAGTTGAGAGGAAGGCAATGCGTGTGGATGAGGTTACCATGGATTTAACATTGGTAACATTTTCTGAACAAATGAAGCTGCATCGTCTTCCACGGTCGGCTAGTAATATTTCTCATGAATTTGGAGAAATAGGTTTCTCTTGCCTTGGTATTTACCTCCATGGATTTCTTTCAGGATAATTTGAATGTCTTCTTCTGATATACATCGTAACAAATTTCCACTAAAGCTCTTTCAGTAGAGTATTCCTTCGTGTAAGACGAACCTTTTGGCCTTTCGGATTAAGAGTGCCGCTTCTCGCTTTTCTTGAGGTAGAATATTATCTTGAAGGTATTTGATATACGTCTCCCGCCAGTCCTCAACATTGTGTATGGTAAGTAATTATGATTGTTGTAGCGGGATTTGAAAATTGGAGCAAGACCCTTGTAACGATCTGGATTGGGATTCCATGGTGGGCCAGTAATACCCAAGGTGTTGAAGACGTCTGTACAAGGTTATCACTAGTGTTTAACCACACATTTAACGGTGTACTTGATTAAGTCGCCCTTGTGCCTCATCGTCTCCCAGACATCTTGACAGGGATCCCTCTGAATTTCTATGCTATAACATTCCATGCAATAAGAAGAAATGTTTTAATTCTTTAAGACTAACCCTCCCCTGAATGTGTGAGTTGCTGAGATCTTGAATGATAGGTGTTCTCCATTTGTGGACTTGTTCTTTATCAGTCTTGCTCTTCCAGGTTGAGGGCATGGTTCGTTTATGTACAGTGAAAGTTGCTTCTCAGTCTTTGAGTTGGAGTTTGAGGCTAGAGTCGCCAGACAATCAGCATGTATGTTATTGGTGCGTCCCCTATGTATAGTTGTTGCCTCGATAAAGTGAGTTGAGAGCTTCTGTGCTTTGGCCCTGTATGGTGCCAGTGTTTCTTCCTTGAGAGTATACACACCATTCATCTGATTCACCAGTAGCTTCGAATATCCTTTTATTTCAACACGTGTCGCTCTAGCTTTCTGTGAGAGAGATAGTCCCAGCAAGAAAGCTTCATACTCGGCAGAGTTGTTAGTGCACTTGTAGTCCAGCTTAAACGAATGCGAGAATACTTCGCATGTTGGTGAAACTAGTACAATACTGGCTCCTCCAGTATTGGTGCTTGGGGTAGCAGAGCCATCGAATTATAACAAATATAGTTCTTCTTCAGTGAGCGAGATGTCTGGGAATTCTCCAGATACGTCTTCATGAGTTGTTGAATCATCTTCTCCTGGAAAAGCTGCAAGTAGATCTGCGACTGCTTGTCCCTTTATTGCTTTTGGTGATACACATGATATGTCAAACTCTGACATCTGTAGCAACCATTTTGCTGGCCGTCCTCTGAGAGCGGGCTTTGATAATAAGAATTTGATAAGGTCATCCTTGGACGTCAATACTACTATATTTGCTAGCAAATAATGTCGAAGCTTCTGAACAGCATGCACCAAGGATAAACACGCTCTTTCAAACTTTGGGGTATCTCAACTCTGTGTCTCTTAACATGCGACTGAGATAGTAGATGAAACATTCAGTCCCCATATCGTCTTCTTGGCCAGCGGGGCTCCTATAGCTACTTCACTGAAGGCCGTGTAGAGAAGTAATGGTTTCTCCATAGTTGGAGATTTCATAACAGCTGGTGATAATAATAATTGTTGAATTTGATGAAATGCGCTTTGTTGTGTAGATGACCAGACAAAACTTGTTTCTTTCTTCAAAAGGGGTGTAAACGAAGCAATAAATTGAGCTAATCCATGGATAAAGCGTCGGATGTATGATACCTTTCCCATGAAGCTTTTAAGTTCCCTTACGGTGCGTGGTGGTGGTATAATGGCGATAGCTTGCGTCTTGGTCGGGTCCACCTTGATCCTTTCTACACAAATCCTAGAAACTTTATGGAGGATACACCAAAGGCGCACTTCATAGGGTTCATCTTCAAATGATACTCACGGTATCTCTCGAAGACTTGATGTATGACGTCTGTGTTGGATGTTCTGGTTTTGGATTTTACTACCACATTGTCGACATAATCCTCTACTTGCTTGTGCATCATGTCATGAAAGATCGTTGTCATGGCTCTTTGGTAAGTAGCACTGGCATTCTTCAATCCAAAAGGCATCACCGTATGATATAAATTCCTGGGAGGAGTTCGAAACGCGGTCTTCTCAGCATCGTACTCGTACATTTTTATTTGATTGTAACCACTATAGCCGTCCATGAATGAAAACATACCATATCCACTGGTAGCATCCACGAGCATGTCGATGTTTGGAAGAGGAAAGTCATCTTTGGGACAGGATTTGTTCAGGTTCCTGAAGTATACACAACATCTTATTTTCCCATTCTTTTTCTTGACGGGGATAACGTTAGCTAACCATGTGGGATGTTGGATAGGTTTGATGAAGCCTGCCGCTAGCAACTTCTGAATTTCAATCTTGATTTGTTCCACGAATTCGTGTCTGAACTGTTTGAGTCGTTGCCTGACCAGTTTGGCATCTAGAACAACATGTAGATGATGAATGACCAGTTTATAATCCAATTCTGGCATTTCTTCATAAGTCTAGGCAAAGATATCTTCATATCCCTGAGTAGATTGACAAGCCCCACTTTTTCTTCTGGTGACAAGGCTGAGCTGATTGAAACTGGTCGTGGACTTTCTTCTGTTCCTAGATTGATAATCTTAAGTGAGTCAGTTGTAGCATATATGTCGTCTTGTAATTTTCGAGGCGTGTCTTGGACTTCCTCATGATATTGCTCCTCACTATGGTTGCATATCTGTGGTCGGGGAGACTTTTCATAGGCCTCCCATGTTAGTTGCTAACAACGATTGCGCAGGTAGACCATTTTTCCTTTATCATCGCAACTAGTCACGAAGTTGTGGCTTCTCTTAGCAGGTTGCGGGTTCGTGACACTGGAAGTCCCCTGATGGTATTCAGAGGGTCTGGAAGCTGCTCCTGATGACTCGGATTTTGCAGCAAAGGTCAGTGGTTCGTCTGCTATTGACGCCCAGTCGGGTAACGACGTGCTGTAGATTTTGTTGGATGATTTGATGATATCTTCCTCTCGTTTGAAGAATTCAACATCATATATTGGAGTGTAGGGTGATGGTGACGCCGTTATGCAAATGATTTTCCCGTTCAGCACTGATTTCACGCATTGATGATAGGTGGAGGGAACTTCCTTGTTATCGTGTAGCCATGGGCGCCCTAATATCATGTGATATTCGGGTTATTTTGCGATAACATGGAAATTTACCTTAGATATTATAGGACCAACTTGTAAATTCAAATAAACATGGCCATAGGAATTAGTGTGGTTACCTTCGAAGTCCTTCATTACTATGGGATGTTGTATAATTTGGTTCTGAGGGACCTAGGCAACTTTAAGCGTCCTAAGTGTAATAACATTAGCAGTTGTTCCTGTGTTAATAAGGGCTCTCTTGAAGTCAGCTTCCTTGACATAAGCAGTGACATACAATGCTCGATTGTGACCTTCTTTGGCCATCATGTCTTCTTCGGTGAAGGTGACGTTATTTATAGATGAGTTGTCTGGTATGGTTGTCTCTATTTCCATTGGAGACAGGATCAGGTGTGTATCCACGGCTATGCGGTTGAGAGCAACAAAGGTGTCGACACATTGATCCTTGGAAAAGTGAAGAAGCTCGCACAGGTTTACAATTAGAAAAATGGCTTCTTGGTTCACTGTTTTTTTGCATCTTCCAGTCTTGCTAGAGTTCTTGCTTGAGCTTTTCATCTTTGCATCAATTCATCCAGGGTGATTGAGGTTTCGACCAAATTAGTAGTACAATTGAGGAGATATGAGTTGGTGGCGTCATTGACTGCTGGAGAGGGGTTGTAAGCATCACCATTGACATTGACAAGGGGAATTTTAGGATTGATGGTAATTGAATCTGGCCTAAGACCAACCATTTTTAGATAGTTAAAGAGTTGGATTCGTGACCGAGATATTGATCTCCCACTGTGGTTGCCAATTGTTAGTACTTAAAATTGTTTCTAGGAAAACAATGTACTGCAGAAGTATTTTATTTAGATTCGGAAACCAAAATCTTACAGAGCAAACCTAAACCACGATAGTAGCTGTTCCGCTCTGCTTCAGTCATAATGAGAAGAAATGGGTTGATCTTAGGGGGGGGGAAGCAAAGAAAGTTGAAGGAAACGAGTATGTTGAATTGTGTGTAGAGTTGTATAACTATTGAGAAAAGTAACAGAGCTTGAAGGATTCGTCAGCCAGTTTTTTTCTTCAAAATGTGCTAGGAGCCTATTTATAATAGTAAAGAGCTCACACGTTTCCTTGTAAAGTTGTGGAGATAGTAAAGTGATGGAGAAGTGAAAGTCGTGGGTTTAATGGCTTAACCGCCTTGGAATCTTTGAAAAACCATTATTCCATTACTCCATTAACCGCTTCACTCTTACCATGATTTTATAACTTCCTTATCATGGGATGTCATTACACCCATGTTGCTATAACCGCCAGACCAATACCCCATGTTTTATCCCCCCATTATGATTTGATTTCTCGTAGAGTTAGTATAGTTTGTTATAAGATGAAGCCATTGATGAACTTGTGTTAACACATCATGATTTTGGCTAAGTATTAGTGACAATAACACAAGCAAGAGTAAAGGGTTGAAAGTCACGCTAAGGTAGAAAAGGAAAATTATCATTATTATTGCCGCTAGCAGCGGTAAGGCCTTAGCCGGTGCTAGCACATGCACTAGTGCTGCTGGTAGTGCTAAGGCCTTAGCGCTTGTGCTAGCACACGTACCAGTGTTGCTGGTAGCGCTAAATACTTAGCGTGGGCACTAGCTAGCCCATTTCTTCCCTGGTGCTTGTTTGGCACATTAACTTTAGTGGCTTCGTTAGCTTTTTGGCCTAATTGGCTTTTCTTTCTAACTTTTGGCACATGTGTGTGTTGCTTATTTTCTGTAGAAGCTTGGCTAGGGTTTTTCCAAAGTTAGCACTTGCTAGTGCTATGGTTATTTCTTATGCACCACTAGCTTTGACATTCGTTAATATCATGGCCATGTTTATGGCCTATTTCAGTCGCATGAGATTTTAATGTTAGCATTGTGCTTAATTCTTATGTAGTGCATACAGAACACATTCAAGAGATTCAGCCGTGGAAGTTTGCAATCTTGAGATTATACTTGATGCGACTCTACAATTAGATGGTATGCATCTAAATTTGCGTTTATTCAGATATGGGGTAGCCTTTATTCTGAATGTATGCAATTTTATGTAATCAATGTTTGACTAGCACAAATAGTTTATATGAATGCACATGAAATAACGAGGGTTTAGCAGAGTAAAGCCCTGAAATTATGGAAGTACATAAATATAAAGAGAGCTACAAAGCTAATTTAGCAACGAGCTAAATATGCATTCTCAATTCTCTTGCGGAATGTAAGATAACAGTATATACTTATAATTCTGATGCCGGGTCAGGAATTCATACATATTTATTTCATGCTTCTGTAGCTAGACGAAAAGCAATATTACAATTTTCTCCTTTGTCAAAAATCCACCATCAACAATTGTTTTTCCTAGAAGTAATTTTTTAGGTACTAACACCCCCTAAAGGGGTAAACCCTAGGTTTTTACTATACAACTATAGTATGAGAGGTAGAGTATGGTATAATATATTATTTGAGCATTGGATGTCTTCTTTTATAGACTTCAATGCTTGGCCCTCAAGTTTCCTCTTTCTAGGGTTTAGAATCTTTCTGGACCGTGTTTCCTTAATTTAAAAGTCAATTTCGCGTCCAAACATGTCCCAGAATGATGTCAGGTTCGGTTGATTCGAGTATGGACTTTTCTGGCCGAACTGACAAGTTATTTTTGCTTCAGGTGAGTGTCAGGTTCGGGTACTATTTGGTGATGCATTACCAACCGAACTTCTCTCTGTAGGCTCAAGTATTTTAAAACTCGTTTTGCTAATAACTTCTTTGTCCGATGTCGGAATGACCTTATTCTTTTTGCATTAGCTTCATATTTACATTCTCTACAAGATGATGATAATAAATTATAGATTTGAATAAGTAATATTTGGTCTTGGATCCTCTTCTCTTGTAGTGCTTCACTTCCTTGCTCATTCTAGCACTTTGTAACGCCTTTTTGGATGATTCACCTAACAAAAGACATAAACTATAAAACAAACATAATAAAAGGTGATATATAAGAATTCTAACAAATATTAGTATGGATCTGACGCTAAAATCATATGAATTATGCACTTATCAAATTCTCCCACACTTAGCTTATGCTAGTCGTCGAGCAAACTACCACCTAAACTAAACTACTTCAAACTAATACAACTCCCTTTTGTTGAGGACACAATTGTATTTAGCATGTGCAACAAGCCTTTAAAACCCTAGGTGTCTCTAATGGACGAGTTATAGTTTCGTGAGGGTTTACAAGAGGTATACCCACAAAACTTACTCCAACTTCAAAGTCACAAGCATCCAAAGAGCTATGATGACATAAAGTTTCTGCATACTAATAATAATAAGTTAGAAATTCCAAAGAACATTATTCTCATGCTTAACTCTTGAGTTAGGAGAAAACCAACCATATGAAAGAATTCATCCTCGAGAGCAATCGAATAAGCATTCCGCCTCGACTTCTGCCTCACCAATAGTTTTTTTTTTAATTGCACTCAAAAGACGCACTTTATGGTTCTCATGTGTGCAGGCAGGAGTGAAGATATAAATAATGAACACGTTGAATGGTGGGAAAAAAAAAAGAAACTTCTGAATTATATTTTTTATCCCATAGAAACGTGGGACGAAAAGAACCCTTTTTTTCCTGATGATCTCTAAGAAAGGAAATCAATCACTATGTGAGGATGGGACTTACCTTCTCACCCGGTCTACAATCAACACCACTCTCACAGCAAATAGAAACATCTTTGGTCTTCGACTTCAACTATTGATGATGAACTCTTGAACTTCGTAGAACTTTGACAATTATAAATATTTTCCTCAATTCCTTGTTGTTTGAAACTTCTTCATATATTTCTTCTTCCCCACAGCCTTATTGAATGAATACAAAAAGAAATTTACACTAAAACAATGTAAAATATTTTTTTTGCTTCTTTTATTTGTATATGCTAAATTGAAATACAACTAACAAATGAAACTAATATTATCGTAGGAAAAGGACTTTACCACTTGATTCTTCATAACTTGTATTGTCTTGGTATCATAAAATTCAATAAAAATTCACATTTTTTGATTTTCTTTGCTCTTTCACTTAGTTTTCAACTTGGATATATAATTCTTACTTCTCTTATTGTTGCTTGTAAGCCTTGATTGTATTCAACTTCCTTTGTGATTTTGCCGAGTGAATGATACTGACTACAAATAAGACTACAAGATAGATTTAGCAATTCTAGTGACACCCTCAGGATAAATGGAATTAGCACTCAAGATATCAAAAAGTAGTGTTAAAGGGGTGCGAGGTTGGGTAGATTATCATTCTACCCGGAATTAGCGTAATATAATACACACTCTAAAGGATAATTTTTAGACATGTAAAAAGAATTGAAGGTTTGGTGCCTCGCTTGATGTAACAATAGGTAGTCTCCACTAAATAATTGATCAGTTTCTCTAATATTGTAATCTTTCTGCACCTAATTCGCCACTGGCAGTTTAAGTCCCTTTTTGTCGACTATTGCCTCTCAATAATTAAGAAACCCGAATATAGTTCTCTAATACTTCTAAGTTCAGTTATTTCGGTAAGAACTTCATATGTAAACTTATATAGAGGTATACTAAGTGACTCTAAAATATCTAAAAGTTGGAGTTTTTCATGCAAAAACTAAAAACTAAAGCTAAAAACTATATATGCAAATACCCCCCACACTTAAACTTTACATTGTCCTTTATGTAAATTGACTCTTTTAATGTAAAATCAAGATGGAAAATCCTAATATAATATGAAAGCTAATAAAAAATAAAATAAAAGGGAAAGAAATACAAAAAACAATGGGTTTCCTCCCATTCAGCGTTTAGTTTAACGTCCTCAGGCTGACCTTCTGGCTATTGCCCGTAAACTACCAATCTGAGAATCTCGGGATCCACCCAGATAACAATCTGCAGTTCTAACAACAACTTCAAAAAAATGTTAGCATAAGATATGAATATTGAAACTGTTACTTTATAGAAGTTTCCCCCACACTTGGAAGTGTATAAAGAACATAGAATATGAGAAATTTTACGGTTTCCTCTTGGTAAACCTGCACGGTATTAGAATCAAACAAAACTAGTGACGGATAGTTAGAAGCAAAAATTCTTAATAATTCTAGTAGCACATACACCCAAAGCTAAGTGAGGTAGCAACTTAAAAATTGGGTTAACAACCTTTTGGGGAAAGAGGATCAAAAGATATAATATTATGCAAAAGATTAAACAAACCTTTTACGTGATCCTCATCATGGGTGTGCAATTAATTATTTACCTCATATGTGTCGTGGTCCTCTATCATACTTTTTAAAAGCCATTCTTTATTAGTTTCTGCTTCAATCAAAATATCAACGTCACTATTATCCTTGGCAAGCTCAATTGGGTCTTCCACGACATTAATCAATTTGGTTTCTTTCTCAATCTCCATCTCTTTAACACACTCATTATCAGAATCGGAGTCCTCTCACAGGAAGTCGAGTTCATTGGTGCAAATCCTATGATGATATTTATGGGTCTCCGCCAGAGAAATAATTGGGTCCACTACTTGCAAATCAACTGGCCTAAAAACATTTTAATCCGGATATTCTTTATCACACTGATATGCATTTGAGTATATAACACCGTTTAAAACAATGGTTCTGTTATACCCAGTCTCCTTTTTTTGAATAAATGAATGATCGTTATTATGATACGGAGTTGGAATAACTTCATCATTGTTGCAAGGAATTTCCATAGTTTTCTCCTCTTCATAATAGTCTTTATCGTTCTTAGTAATTTCAGAATTATTTTGGTTTTGAGGCCATACTTCTTCCTCATCCCTATTTTTACCCAGTTGGGCAATTTTCTCGTTTAATTTCCCCAAAATCCTTTGAATCTCTTGATGTGACTCTTCCCAATCATAATGTTGCTGATGTTGTTGTTGCAAATCATCTAAGAAAATTTGATGCGTGTCGTAGGTGCAGCAAATTACTCAATGTATTTCTCACTAATTAACTAGTAATATAGCGATAGTAAGGATCGTTCCCACGGGGAGCTGTGTAAATGTTATTTAGATTAGTAAAACTATAATAAAAATAAATACTAAAGGGGATTGGTTGTTTAAAATAATTAAAAGAATAATAAGAAGAAGAAAAGATGATTCAGGAGTTATTCGCAGTTACCAAACGTTGACTGAATTAATATACTTATCAATCTTTCATTATAATTAGTTATCATCAATCGTAGAATAGCAATAAGCTCTGATATCCCCAAAATTTCCTGTGTTACTGGATACAGAATCGCGCGACTACCATATTATATCTATCTGAGCCACCATGAATAAGCTCCCAAGGTGTAACCAGTCGAATGCATTATTATTTATGAATTTAAGTTGATCCTAGCATCAAACGCATAAGCTCAGTTTGATTACTAGTGTTGTCTTCACTCAAGTTTGCTCCATAAAATCCCTCTGCAAGGTCTCACGTTCTCTACTTGTATGGCGATTTATTCAACAATTACACGGATATCCTAACTCTGTACTAGCAATAGAATAATCAATAGATTAATTTAGCTTACACTCCAAATAATTTAAGAATCACTCATAAACCTTTGATATAGTAAAGGCAGGTGATGATGATTAAAACTCCAAATAAACTTGTATTAATAAAGCTTCTTGTCTAGAACATTGAATTCATCCTTAATCAATAAAAGAATTAGCTATTCATATAATAAAGAAGAATGGTTTCTCCCTAAAAGGGTAAACCCTAGGTTTTTGATGTAGAATTGTAGTATGAGAGGTAGAGTATGGTATTGTATCTTATTTGAGCCTTGGATGTCTTATTTTATAGACTTCAATGCTTGGACCTCAAGCTTCCTCTTTCTAGAGATTGGAATCATTCCGGGACCGTGTTTCCTTGAGTTAGAAGTCAATTTCGCGTCCAAATATGTCCCAGAATGATGTCAGATTTAGATGATTTGAGTATGAATTTTCTGGCCGAACCTGAAAAGTTATTTTTGCTCCAGGTGAGTGTCAGGTTCGGCTATTATTTGGTGATGCATTACCAACCGAACTTCTATCTGCAGACTCAAGTCTTCTAAAACTCGTTTTGTCCATAACTTTTTCGTCTGATGTCGGAATGACCTCATTATTTTTGCCTTGGCTTTGTATTTCCATTATCTACAAGATGATGATAAGAAATCATGTATTTGAATAAGTATAATTTGGTCTTGGATCCTTTTATCTTGTAGTGCTTCACTTCCTTGCTCATTCTAGCACTTTCTAGCTCCTTTTTGGATGATTCACCTAATAAAAGACATAAAATAGAAAACAAACATAATAAAGGTAATATACATGAATTATAACAAATATTAGTATGGATCTGACACTAAAATCATATGAATTATGCATTTATCAACTGTCTCGCTGCTCAAACATTACCGCTCAAAGGCAATACCACATCCGCACGATGAAATTTTATCGTGCGACAATAGGGTTGGACACATACTCAAGTTTAAGCAAAGTGGGGGCAAATCGATAATTTTTTTTAAAAAAAATTATCGTGAAAATAACAATATATAAACAAATATTCATGATTAAATGTTTTTTTAGTACAATTATAAAGTTAAAATAAATAATCAATAATTTAAATAAAATGGGTCCATAACTTTCTCTTTCAATGTAACTCAAGTCAATTATATAAACTCTCGTGAATATCGAGAAATACATCATACAATGTTTAATATTGTTTAAGCAAAAAATAAAGGAAAAGTTGTTATGCTGGAGAACAATTACACTAGTTCCTCTGAAATTAATAGAGTTGGTTCATTCTTGGGTAGAAGCAAGGCATAAAGGAAAAATCAGAAGTTTAACACATGGGATAGAATGTTGAGTCAATATGTGAACCCGGGGATGCATTCAAGACAGTTAAAAATTGGAGATGATCAAATTATCAAAACACAAGAAAATGACAAAGCAGTTTTATCTCAATCTAGTATTGAGTGGGTAGATGTGGGTGAAGATGTACAAATTTATCATCAAGTACCTGCAAAAGTTATAGAAATTGTAATCATGCATAGTGATGTACTATAGGTGGAAGCATCTGTTAAGCGTGTTTACAGGCCAGATCTTAATGGAACCCACCATACTTGAGATGTTGTTAATATTGAACAAGATCAAGGAAGGTCTGACAATGTTGCCAGTGAACTATCACACCAAGCTTTAAGTTCTAATAATCCCTTAGAGGTATATTCTCCTATAACTCAAGCTTTCAATTTAGTTTTTCTTTAAATTTTCATTTACTCAGTGTGATATCTCAATATTTAGTCTCTACTAGTAACTATTATCTTCATAATTTTTCTCAATTTATTCTGTTTATTTGTTCTACTATCTTTCATTCTTATTTCATATGGGAACTTCTGTCAATCAATTTGTTCAAGACTTTAAGATACTCTCATGGAATTTACAGGGACTTAGGTCCAATTCAAAACAAGACCATATCAAATTCTTAATCAAGATACATAATATTGATATGCTTTTCCTTGCTGAAATAAAATCGAATATCCCTTTAATGGAACAAGTTCTTATAAAACTTCATGTTAAAGAGTGGCTTGTGATTCCCTTTATTGGTAAATCTTGGAGCATTGCTATTGTTATTGCTTGATTTAATAGCATATCAACATCTTTAGTTAGATTTCAAGAAAATATATTCAATTTCAAAATTATTGAAGCTAATGCTTGTATAAATGTTTCTTTTATGTATGGTGCTTTACATAATTAGGTAATTGGATTTTATTCATTCCCTAAGCGATTATCAAGTACCTTGGGCCATAATAGGTGATATGAATTTTATATTACATGCTTCTGAAAAAGAAGGTGGTAACTCTACTTCTTCTAGCTTAAGTTCTTATATCTATAGTTGCATACATCAATTAGGTTTAATTGACCTTAATTTTTCAGGCTTACCCTTCACTTGGACAAATAGGAGGATAGGAAAGGAAAATATACATGAAAAGATTGATAGGGTCTGTGTGAATCATAAATGGCTTGAAAATTTTCCTAATTCTCATAATTCACATCTTAATAGGGTAGTAAACGATCACGCACCAATTTTATTAGAAACATTGCATTTTTAATAAGAGTAAAAATCAACCTATGAGATATATAAGATGTTGGAAACATCATAAAAACTATGAAATTGTAATATTTACATCTATATCTAATAGTCATATTAATAATTGTAATTTTCTTTCTATGCTATCTCAATTAAAGCATCAACTCATGATATGGAATACCAAAGGATTTGGTAATATATTTCATAAAATTTATTATACGCTTCAAAAAATTGGATATACCAATCGGTTGCAACTTAGTCTTGACACAAAAACAAAATTAAATGATTTTCATCAAAATGTATCGGAAAGACGCAGAATTAATCATATTTATGCATTAAGAGAATCCTATGACTATGGATTGAAGGTCAGTTTCTAATTAGTAATTTGATTACTTCACGTTTCCAGCATATTTTTCAAACTTCATATATTCAAATGCATCCCATATTTATGTCTATTTTTACATCTGTTTTATCTTCTGCTAACAATGTACAACTTTGTTTTATTCCTGATGAGTGTGAAATTAAGAATACTCTTTTCATGATGAACTATTGGGGTGCGCCTGGTTCTGATTGGTGTTCCCCAAGTTTTTATCAACATCATTGAGATCTTTTGGGTAGTGATATTATTCATTTGGTCCAAAATGTTTTCAGAAATAAAACAATTGATGCTTCAGTCAATCATACTTTTATATGTCTTATTCTCAAAACACAAGTCCCTATTACCGTTGTGGCTTTCGACCAATTAGTCTTAGTAATGCTTTGTATAAGATTGTTGCTAAAATTATGGATAATAGAATTAAGCCTTTTTTAGATATTATATTATCTCATAATCAGTCTGCTTTTATATCTAAGAGATAAATAACTGATATTATTGTTGTAGTGCATGAAATACTTCATACGATAAAAACTAGTAAAATAAAATTGGGAATTATGGCTGTAAAATTAGACTTATATAAGGCATTTGATCGTATGGAATTGAATTTTATTATTCATATATTCCATCTTATGGCTTTTTTTAAAAAAATTATGTGATTTAATTTATTAGTGTATTTCCACAATTTCTTATTATGTTCTTGTTAATGGTTCCCCTAGGGATACTTTAGGCCTTCTAGAAGTATCCGTCAAGGAGACCCTTTATCTCCAACATTTTTCATCCTAATTAAGTATGGAAGCATTATCAAGATTATTACTTCATGCGGAACAAGCTAAAATAGTTAATAGTATTAAGGTTACTTCTAATAGTCCATATGTGTCACATTTTTTTTTGTTGATGATGCCTTTCTTTTTTCTAATGCTAGTATTACTCAAGTTAAACATCTTCTAGATATTTTAAAAATCTTTAGTGACTCATCTGGTCAAACTGTCAATTATTAGAAATCAGGATACCCCACTATTTTTTTAATAGGAATAAGAGTTTTAATTATCAAAATTTTATATAAGTCTAATTTTACAGCCATAATTCCCATGGAGAGGTATTCTTTAACTCGTATATTTCATAAATCAAGAAACTTAACTTTTAATGACTGGTGCCTTAGTTGGCTCTTGGATAAAAACCATTGTGGTATGATAGCTTATATTTTATGGTCTATCTAAATATTTAGGTATCAAGTAATTTTTCAAGAGATTACTCCTCATCCAGAAACCCTTCTTCACAATTTTCCTAAATATATATTCTGAATTATTGTATGGTTCTATGATTTGACTAAATCTCGGCATATATCTAATTTTGATGGTTGGCATCCTGGTTTATGCAAATTTCATACTGATTTTCCTCTTCCAGAATCTAATTCAACTTATATTTTCTTTGATACAACTTTTCATATGGAAACAAATAAATTTGCTTATGCGATGGTACACTTTGATAAACTTGGTGTTGTATGTGACTTTGCAGGAGGAAATGGATGGTGCTCTAGTACAATGGAGGCAGAGTCAAAGAGCATGTAAAGCAGCACCAGATTGGGCATGACAATTTAGAATTAAAGCAATGATGCTCTATAATGACAAGTTATGAGCATGTGTGTTGCACGTTGGTAATATACAATATTATTTTTGTTGTATTAAGTGTTTCGTTATTATACTTTATCACCCAAAATTAAAATAATTTTTTTTATATATTTATGAAAAAATGGTTTGAAATTTGAACACCATCATAAGCAACATATAAAAAATGTAGTTTCTTTTAAGTTACCTTCAAATTATATCTTATTTTTTTGAGAAACATAAATACATCAAAAAAATAAAAATTTAATATT
Organism: Papaver californicum; assembly: GCA_023531435.1. NCBI lineage: Eukaryota > Viridiplantae > Streptophyta > Magnoliopsida > Ranunculales > Papaveraceae > Papaver > Papaver californicum. The sequence goes on along the minus strand of JAJJMC010021281.1, from coordinate 1,178,499 downwards.
GTTACTTATATTCGTTGTTTAGACAATTCAAAGAGTTTTCTAAATATATAATATTTATAAAAATTCGACAAATAGTTAGAAAGATATGAAGTTTTCGAATATTTATATTTTTTTATAAAAATGTTGTTTTCATAAATAAATGGTTTCTAATATTTTAGTAAGTCCCTATAAATATTTTTTATTATTCTGGCATCCCTATCCCGTTAAACATTTTAGTCCCTATTCCGTTTGGTTAACCAAGTTCCGTTAAATTGGGTAGCACTTTTTCAATTTCCTTGTTTGTATTAAAGAGGGGGAGATAACATTACGGTTATAAGTAGGGCTACACAGGAACCGTCCCGAAAAATCGAACCCGATAAAACCACGGGTTTTTAAACGAACCCTCCCGTAGCGGGTTGGTATACGGTTTTCAAAATCAAATATCCGTTCATCATGGTTCGGTTTACGGGTTTAGTATAAGAACCGACCGAACCCGCCCGTATAAACCGAATTTTCTTGGCCATTGATTGATATCTTTTTGTTTCATCCTAGCCCTCCATCTAAACGAAGATACCCTAAACTAAACCTAAAACTTTCTATTATCTCATTTCTGTTCTTCTTCATCTTCTTGACGCCGCTTTATTCAAGATGCTACACAAAGCTCGACTGACGGATCCGTTGCACCAAGCTCCATTGCCGGCTAACCAAGATTCCAGTGGATCGAGTTGATTATGGGACAAGAACACGGCAAACATCAGGTTGTTTCCGTACAGATAGAAGAAAAAAGGGAAATTAGAAAAGCTAGGTTTTTGGACAACAAGGGATTCAGTGAAAGAATTTAGACATGGATTTGAAAAATGGTAAGGATAAGAACACGGAGTTTTGTTGGTAACCGGAAAACAAGGAAGAAGATATGAATCTTGTGCTTCTGAAATTGAGATCGAGAGAAGAGGAAGAGAAAATGTGGTCGATGTTGGCTTGAATAGAAGATGGTTTTGAAGGAGAGGTTGGGTTTGTGATGGAAGGAATAAACAAGAATTGTTTCCTGATGTTGCTGTTGGCGAATGGAGTCCTTTGCAATTGAAGAAATGGATGGTATGTTCGAATCAGAGAAGATGGTGGTGCTGTTTTAGGTACATAGTAAAAGTGGAACATGAACTAGGAGAGGGATTGTGTCTGTTGTGTGTTGAGCGAGAATGGTGAATTGAAGTGGTAATTAGATTTCTTGTTTGATTAGGAGAAATGGGTTTGTCTCGGATTCGACAATAGCAAGCCATAGAACGGAAGAAATCATAGAAGATGGGTCTTGGCCATTGAAGGATTTCTGTTGACGGGATGAATATTCAATAAGGTGGAAGTTGTCACTTTTGTGTTTATTTTGGATTACAATCTATATGTGGTAGACTGTATTTCATGATGTTCATTTTATTTCATCTGTACTAAAAAACAGACTAAACAGCCTTGAATGATCTATCAGGAATCCAGGATTTTAACTCATGAATCAGGGAATTTTTTTTGTGACAGTCAATGTAGTCAATATCGGATTTCGGTTCGTACCGGTCGAGAGCGATACACTGGTATACCTTTGTATCGGGGATATTTCGGTTCCAAATATCGGTAAATATCGGTCCATATATTTTATACCTATAATTATTATATCAAATGTTTTTTCTATATTGGACTATTAAAATATAAAACTAGTACTCATTTTTCTAAAATACCATAAAAAACATGAGTAACTATTGAAAACTCTAGAACAATGATAAGGAAATTTATTTTTATTTTTTTGGATTTATTTTTCTTATTTTTTGGATTTTTTTTAATTAAAAACCCTAATTTCGACTGTACCAGATCATTTAGGCTATTTCGGTTAAACCGTATCGGCCGATATTTTCGGGCAAAAACCGTTCCACCGGTATAGGGTGTTTCGTATCGGGTGAGGGCCGATACCGGTAAAATCGGCGATGTTTCGGCCGTACCAGACGAAATTAACTACAGTGGTGACAGTTAATACAGTTTAACCCGTAAAAAAACCGAACCCGTCAGAACCCGACTCAAAAACTGACCCACCTATGGACGGGTTGGTAGATGATCTTGATTTTCAAAAACCGCCTATAAACGGTTTGGTAGTTGGTTTTGGTTCAAAACCGAACTGACCGCCCGTTGTGCGGCCCTAGTTATAAGGACCATACAACAAGATAATTTTACAGTAGGCTGGAGATCATTTAGTATTTTACTTCAAACTAAATATCTCTGTCAGGATTTTGCTTCTTCTTCCTTCAACTATATTAATAGATCGTGTAGCGGATTAATGGATTGCTAAATTTTATATCAGACAATTTAGGATTTTTTTAAATATTATTTACAACTGAAAATTACGATTGTCTGAATAAAATATGTAACTATAAAAATTACTCTAGGGCTGCACAAAACCGACCCAACCCGCCAACCCGACCCGCACCCGCCCAAAATAACTCGACCCGTACCCGGCCCGCCGATGAACGGGTTGGGTGCGGGTGATTTTTCTTAAACTCGACTTCTGGCGGGTCGAGTGCGGGTGATAGCTCCTCTCACCCGACCCGACCCGCCCACCCGCCATTCACTTTTAACAAAACAGAGAATCGAATCAAAAACAGAAACCAAACTTCATCTTCTTCAGTTCTTCTCTTCTGTATACTCTGGTTCCATTCTTCTTCTTTTCTTACAAAGCAGTAGATCACAGTCACACCACCACCACCGTGAACCCAAGTTCCCCAACTGCATCATCAGTTCATCACCACCATCAGACATCAGTTGAAGGTAGGTACTGTTTCTTTTTACCCTAATTGAAATTAATGTGTTCATTACATGATTTAGTAGCAATTGAAATTTGGGTTTTATTAGTTTTGAGTGTTTCTAAATCTGTGATAGGGTTTTACTAGTTTTGATTGAGTGTTTGTAAATCGATTTTAGAACTAGGGTTCTTCAAGTTAAAATTTGGGGATTTTTCCCAAATCTGTTTCTAATGTCTAATCCTTGTTAAATGCTTGTGTGAGTTTGTACGAGTTCATTTTTATATATGATCAGTGGTGTAGTGCAAGTTGTTTCTTTTAACATTCATTTGATTCTGGATTAAATTCTTGAATAGAAATACCAATTGGTTCCTGTAACTCTGTAAGTAGTTAGTCTATGTTCATGCCTATAATCTGTTTGATGAAATTCTTGGATGGAAGAGTATAGCTAGTATATGAATGAATAGGTACATGCAAGTAATGTTGTTACTGACTTACTGTAGTTTGTTTTGGTTTACCAATGTCTTGCTAAAATGTGTATGCCAATTCTCTCACATATTTTCTTGATAACTCTTTGCTTAATTGTTGTCTATGCTGAGAAGCACCGTGAGTTACACTGGTTGTAATTGATTGTATAAAATAGATATAATAAGTGACATTTCTGTGAACATTGAGATTACTATTTTATTTCATAATATGGTGAGTGGTGGTTACTTAGATATAATCTATAGTAGCATGTACAAGCATGAGAAGTCTTCTACCCGTGCAGTTTCATTGTGGTGTACAACATTAAAAAACTTAGTGTTTAACTTGTGTTTAAACACTAAGTTATTGTACTGCGCCATCTTTTTCATGCTGAGGCTATGTCCATGCGCTTCAGCTAATCATTTGATATGGTATTTCACATCAGGGGTAGAGAACTTTGGAGCTAGAAACAAGGCACAAGTAAGGGTTTTTTTCTCGTATTGTTCATCAAGTAATTAATCACTAGAATAGTATCCAAATCCAGAGCAACTTGCTCATTCTACAACAATTTTTGGTGCAAGATACATCTTACCTTCTACGTATGAAATTGATTGTATTTTTTGAAACAATGATATGTAAACTTCTGACAGACATGACTCAACATTTGTTCTTTAACAGTAGTAGCAGATGTAAATGTTTTACCTAGTAATTGTGAATTACTAAAGAGTGGTATGTTTTAGGAAGTAACATCGATGTTTAATTCTGAGCATTTCAATATAGTAACCTATTATGTGGTCATTCTTTTTTTTTTCTTGAGGTATGCTGGATTTAGTAGTGAAACTTCGTTGTCACATGCTTGACCGTTAATACCATGGGATTGGTGACTAGATAGATAGTTTCTCCAGTGTCTAACTAATAGCCATAGAAGCCCTTGCCAATCGCATTCTTCTTAGCCCAGTTTAGAATGTTCAACTCTGGTAGAATAATCCATAAAAACTTGCAGCTCAGGTACAATATCCGTGTTGAAAGCCCATACACAGTAATTTATGTTACCCAATATATTTTTTTGTATTTTAAATGGTTGATTTTCTGGTATTAAATGTGTGTTATATTGAATTTCTATACTGCTATTTTCAGTAATTTAAATGGTTGACAGACATGACTCATCTTCTGATGTGAAATAACTTGCAGTACCAACTTCTGGGAGGGTGACCCGCACCCGCCCGACTCGATCCGCATCTGGGCGGGTCAGACCCGACCCAACCCGAGGACCAGGCGGGTCGGGTGCGGGTGAGGCCAAACCCAACCCGACCCATCCGATGTGCAACCCTAAACTACTCCTATAAAATTTCTTACTCCCGTTAATATATCCTTTTTATCAAAAATAAAATAAAATTGGAAGTACTTTTTGGAAAGAAATACTTTGAAAATTATTTACCAAACACCTTTTTTCATAAAAAATTGGTACGAGTGATTTTAGAGAAAAAAACAAAATCCCAAACGGGACTTAAGATTCTCCGAGTCGGGGTGTGCGCCTCCTCTCTAAAGTCTAACCTAACCTTCCCGTGCACAACAAAGTAACACACCAACAAATCACTCTTCGTTTCCCTCGCTGAGACTTAAACGGAGGTTACTAGTTTCATATACGAAACCCTAGGTCACCTCTCATCGTCATCAAGCGTAACTTCTTCACTTGAAATTGAACAACCTGAATCTTATACTGTTTTTGAGAATCAAGTTACTTCGTCTGCTACTACTAATCAATCTCCTTCAACAACTGCCGTTGATTACTTCTCCCTTGATGTTAATCTAGATGAAAAAGGTAATAATAGTAATAATAATGATATTCCAATCTCTACCACAAAACCTACGGATAATACATCTCCTAGTATTGTTCCTACTACTCCTGTTCAATCATTAAACCCTACATTAGAACGTGGTTGGTTTCGTTCCAATAGTCGGTTTAAAAGTCCTATGGTTCAGCTTCATAAAGAGATTCTTGATTTCTGTGATTTTCTATCACCTACTGATGAAGAAGCAGCAGCAAGAACTAGAGCTGTTTATGGTGTTTTTGATGTCATCAAGTACATATGGCCTCTGTAAAGTATGTTTGAGTTTACTTTTGTTCACTTATTAGCTTTTCCTTATACTACTGGTTTAGATTTTTGTTAATTTGTAGAATTTTTTTGTTTGTGTAGGTTGAAGTGTTTGGATCGTTCAAGACAGGCCTATATCTTCCTACCAGCGACATATACATAAGTATTGTTAATCTTTATGGAGGATCCTGAACCAATATTTCTAGAGATTTGTTTTGTGGTTAAATTTAGTTGAACAAGGTTCAATTGCCGCATAAATTTATAAGGGTGATACTTGCACACCATCTTATTCTACTAATTAGTTTTAGACAAAGATTCTAGAACAGCTGGCGTTCGAGTATCACCCTTATTACGATAATGTAAGGAGTTAATGCGGTGGAGTGAATTTTAGTAATGCTAATCTACTTGCAAATGCCGATATTACTTTTGGATTCGAAAGTTAGAACACCACAAATGGGTTTGCATGCTCTTCTAAAGCATTATCTCAAAGAGGCATTGCCAAAAAGATACAGGTAATTATGTTCTGCCGACAACTTCTTCTTGTCAGTTTGATTTTTCTATATTAAATTTGCTCTTTTTCGTGATATAAAGAGGTTGTGGTTATCTTAGATTATCTGTCCGTTAACCTTTTACCAGTTAATCGAAAAGGCTCGTGTTCCAATCATTAAGTTTATAGAAAGGCAGAGTGCTGTTAATTTTGATATTAGGTTTGGCATTTCTTCTTTACTATATTATTGTACAAGTTCTACATTCTGGAATGCAATCGACTAGAAAGACCACATTGTTGCATTTTATTTGGCATAGGCGTAGTTTTTGATCTGCTTCCGAGAAGAAGATGCTGCTGTCTTTGAACTTCACTCGAATATTGAAACTTCTCTTAGCAGATGTGCATTTTTTCCCCGTCAATATTGATGATTACAATTTACATCTGAATTTTGATATCTTAATCTTTTTCGTTCCGCAGTTTTGATGTAGAGAATGGACCAAAAGCTGCGGAGTTTATTTAGGTATTGGAAGAGGTTTCTCTCTCCCTAGTGTTATATGTCCTTCACTTCGTTGCTCATGGTCAGCAGCTCCCTCCAATGCGTATGCTTTTCTGTTGGTGGTCAAAGAATAGTTGCCTATTTCTTAAACTTGCAGCAGTATACTCATTCTCTAATTACAACTGGTTGTTTCCAGGATGCCATAACTAAGATGCCTCCTTTACGGCCACTGTGTTTGATATTGAAGGTTTTTCTTCAACAGAGAGAACTTAATGAGGTATATTTATTTTTACTTCATGAATAACGAGGTATGTCTTTAAGTATATTACACTATTTTCTGCTGCCAATATGCTTAAAATATCTATTGGATTGCTTTTCAGGTATACTCTGGTGGAATCGGTTCGTATGCCCTTCTTTCAATGTTGATAGCGCAGTTGCAGGTAACCTAACAACTTAGTTTTCCTTTCTTTTTTTCATCTAATTTGATCACCAATACATGCTGCTTGATTTGTCAATCCTGAAAGTATTGAGAAAATATATCTGAAGAAAAATTGGCCAAATATACTCGAGGGTAGTGGTATGGATATTTGAAAGCTTGTATGTTCTATGGGTTCAATAGATAGACCTGCATGCGAAGGAGTTTCTAGTTGTTTACTTCGAAGTTGTGACATCAATCCCGTGGCATACTTATCTTCGTAAATTTTGCCTTTTCAATAATAAGTTGTTTCTTCGTCAGTTGCATTGGAAAGGACAGTATGTGCAAGACCGTCGAGTTTCACCAGAACGTAATTTGGGAATCCTTTTGGTACGTGTTTCTGTAGCAAACATCTTTTGGTGTGCAAAACCTTTATAATATTTTGGTTTTTGCTGAACAATAATTGGTAAATGTGGGAATGAAAACATGTATTGGTTCACGATTGCATGAAGAGATATTGCACTGTTGTGACACAAACATTAGTGCTATACTTTTCCAAGTTACAACTTGTGATTTCCTGAGAATGAACACTGGATCGCGATGATTGCTTACATCTTTCAGATGATATAAATCAGGCTCGAAGATTTAGAAATCAGCCTCAAGCTTGAAACTGTAGCCCTTTAATTCTCTATCGTTTTACCTTTAGAGAGGGATGAATTCGAGATTGTACCCGTTGCACTAACATGCACAACGTGTCCATTTGGAACGATCTGCCTTGGTTGGTCGGTGCTTCACTTGCTTCTTCTGGCTTGGGTTGCTCGATACATCCGAGGGGATTGTTGTTGTATGGACTACGTGTTGGCGTATGAGTGGTGTTCGGTTCACTTGTGCTGGTGGGCCCCCTGCTATATGTGGTTAACCACTTGCTAGTGATCCTCAGTCCCATCCCAGGTGCTTTTTTGGGAAAACATGGTATGGTTCCTGTGTTGCTTACTTTATGAGACAACATCCATTTTGGTTCGGATCACTCCCCACTCTAGTCTTGTTGTTGGCTAGACTATTTGTAGACGTATGAGTGGTGTAGGCTCACATGTGTTTGTGGAGTCTCTGCTCTGTGTGACAAGCCACTAGCCTCTGTTCCTCCTTAGTCCCTTCCCAAGAGCTTTCCTCAGAAAATACTGCATGGTTCTTGCTTTGCTCACCTAACGAGACGGTATAAGATTTGGTGCCTCACCTCTGCAAACTGGTTTTTTCGTACTCGTTACACTGTTTGTTAAATCTTGTTGTTAATTCTCGCAGTCTTCTTCATGAGGCGAGCATAGCTGTAAGCTCCACAAATTGTTGTCCTGTCAATTTTATATATTTGGGCTGTGCAACTTTAGCTCATCATCTGTGTTTTACTTTTCGAGAATAGGTCAACTTTTTTGATATTAAGTTGAACATCCATGATGTTGGGGTATCTTGCGAAAATTCAGGAACATTTTTCTTGAAGACTAACAGAGGGTAATGTAACTATGAACTTTCCTTGCAAAGATTTATTATAGCAACTTCAATTGATGATGCTAAACTGCCATCATACCAAAGCATTAAGAAAAAGTTTGTGATTTTCTTTCGTTTCATTTTCGTGCACAGATTCTTGAACGAAGATCGACCCTATCTTTTATCCGTTGAGGATCCACAGGTTAGATCCTGCTATTTTGGTGCTTGATTGCATCTGTGTTCTATGAGCTACTTCCTTGGTTTCCGATTATTGATTTTGGTATTGGTATTTGAAAAATAGGCTCCAGAAAACGACATAGGGAGAAACTCATTCAATTTTGCTCAGGTTTGAGAACGTAAACTCATTTACGTTCTAGTCCTTGATTTGGTTACTTTTTCAATTTTTATAATGATATCTCCCCGTCAATAACAAGTCACATGTCTTTCTAATGACAGATAAGATTGGCATTTGGAATGGCCTTCTCCATGTTAACTAGTTCGAAATCCATATTGGCCTTGGGTCCTAACAGGAGCATTCTTGGAACCATTATTAGACCTGATCCATTACTAGTAGAGCGAAAAGGTGGGTCGGTCCAATGGAGATATCACCTTCAGTAGCTTGCTCCGTGGTGCAGGGGAACCAGTGCAGTCTGAGTTCCAGTTTGAGCAAGACATCTCGTGTAATTGGCAAATGATTAATGACGAAGAACCACTACCAAGAGGAAGTGGAACTCCCGTAAATGTTAGTGGAGGTTCTTCTTCACGGAAGAGAAAGGCCTTGGAAAGAGAGGAAACAGAAGGTTAATGGAATTGGGGAGGCAGTGAAGATCCATCAATTAGAAAATGGAATAAAGAAAACTAAGGCGTCAAAAAAGCAGCAGCAGCACCGGAGAGACTACCAAGGAAATGGTGATGCGCATGCTGATACCTATGATGATGAGTATTATCCTACTAATAGTAATTCTCTGTGGAGCTGGTCCCAGGGGTCACTTGAACAATTTCCAGCTAATACTTCTAACATGTCTTAAAGTTAAAGCACATGATGCAGATAAAGCTGTTCTAGATTCAGCTGAAGTCTGGTATACCCATCTTGGATGGCATTTTTGATGAGATGAGATTACAAGAGTGTGTAACATTTATCATGTATTTTACAGCCCGTTTCAATCTTTTGAACAACATTTTTGTACGGCTTTACTTGTATTAATCATTAGCATTGAACTAGTGCACCGGCATGGAAATATCCAAGATCTGTGTTCCCCTGGGTGGTTGAACCGAGGAACCGGATTCAGTTCTACTAATCGTATAACCGATTGGGAAAAGATCATTAAGGACCCTAAGACGAGAAGAATGAGAACAAACTAATTAAAGATACCTAAATTATATAGTAAAACTAAAGAGAAAATGTTTAAAGATTCTGAGAAAAGTGCAACGACAAATAACATGGTTTCAAAAATGTGGAGAAGCTGGGCAGTGGGCACGTTCTAACACAGAGGCATGCCGCAGCAGGAGGACACAACTCTTGAGATTTAAACAAAACTGACAACTGTTGAGGTTTGAACAAAACCTGAACTTTTCGATGAAGAAGAAACAAAGGTGGTGGTGTACGATAGAAATGAAGGGCTGCACAACTTCATAAATATTCATATGGACTATTGTCCCAAAACCGTGATTCTGTCATATTGCTTAATACAAGTATTTCCTGGTAGATGTAATATTTATTAATAGTAAGTAAATTCCGTAATACATAAAACTAAATTTCTGCTAGTAATTTCTCTATTTTCAATGTTGAGAATAATGTAAACCTACTAATTTACTGCTGAAAAACGTATAATATGGGAAAGAGAGACTGAGGATCGAACTAATTCTTCGAAAAAGGAGAGGATTGATTGAATGAGACAGAAGCAACAGTAAGTAAATTATCACACCGATGAAACCAGCTATCAGAGCTCCAGTTACATGGTCACAAATTACAGTTACTTGGCCGCATATCGGAAGCCAACCTGCATGTGAGTTCCCTTTCTTTCCCATGTATGCGATCGCTACTGCCGCAGAAACACAAGAAGTAGCATTGTAACAATCTGCATACATCAAACAACCCATATATTAGTCATGACTGCCAAAAAAACGTAAAAGCTTATCATTATCAATTAAAAATAACAGTATGAAGCAGTGGTTTTGATAATCAATGGCAAAATTACCGTATCCAAAGCCAAAATCACGCGGCCAAGTGAATATCCACCGAAAGGAATAAATAGAACCAAGAGACTATATACGCATCCAATCGCGTTTCCAATAAAGAAAAACCTATAACAGTAGTAAAGTTAGTACACAACACAAGTTTCATTAGAACTCCTCAAAATTATCGTGTTCTTTTTTGTAGTTGAAAAAGTAGAATTCGTCGCTAAGGAATGCTACTTCTTTTTCCTTATAAATCGTCTTTTCAGGCAACATGAGTCATTTCGCAGTATAATGATAACTCGAGGATCATATATAATGCATAGAATTTTTTTTTAAAAAAAAAACTTACTTGAACGGAGTATTACTATACTTTGCCTCAAAAGAAATGTTCAAAACGGTGGCTTTTTCATGACTAGTCGCCATTACAATAGCTGCAGAAAGGGTGCTACTAAAAGCGATAAACCTTAATAGAAAAGGAAAGAGCTTATTTGCCTTTGCCATGGATGCAAACTGACGACTGAATGAAAGAAGAGGTGGTAAGATACATGAGAATCTTAAGAAATTTAATATAAGTTTTCAAGGGATGGGGGGAAGGAGTGGTAGATAAATGAGGTGTAGTGAGTTAGGCAGGCAGACTAGTTTTGTACTTAAGAAGTTAAAATTTCTCAACTGTCACCACTACCCATGACCTGAGTTGGTTTCTAGTCCCATTTTTTTTACTACAAATATTAAGTTGTATGTTTATGAATCTATTCGAAAGCTGCGCAGTTCCTTCAAATGGGTACAAGCAGGTAATCTGTTTTCAGGAAGGGAGATGGGGGCACTTGAGATGTCTATTCTCACTCGTAGGAACTTTCGACAGCACCAGGAGCAAAAATTTAAGATCAGGACTATCATCGGAGGATCTCAAAAACGAGGTAAAACAATGACTCCCGCTCTAATAAAAGTGATTTTAAAAGAAGAATCGAAACATGACACCTAAACCTGTAGTATTCGGAATGACTAATACACAGTGATGAGGCAAGGGTCACAGTGAATCAGAAAACCAATGAGCATATCATGAAATCCCTTGGTAAGAAGATTTCAAGTTTCTTGGAGAAGGCTACCACAGGAACATACATTACAGACCCCGCCCTTCTGTGAATGTCAATAGTTGAGGGACCAAACACACAAGCTTCAGATGTTTCATTAGGAAGACAGTAGTTTACTACTACTACAATTAAAATGAAAAAAATATGAAAGCCACCCGATTTCATATCGGTGCTCTACTATGGTCGGACAACTTTTACCGGATAAAGGACTAATTTTTTTTACATTTTTTGGTCAGAGAATGATGTCTATTACAATGACATCAATCTTTAGTAAAACTTTAATCAGATGTGGGAGATCCGAAAACAGGAGGGTGCTTCATTGAAAAATGGGTCAGAAAAAGTTTATGTAGCTCTGCCATTGCAACCATCTATTTAGGCTCCTTTCTTCTTTGTATCTTTCGCTTGTTTCACTTCCTTTGTAAGCATTCTTGGAGCAATAGCCATGGACATGAGTTCTTGGAAGAGCAGTTTACATGCATACGGTATGTACACCTGCCATGTTTAAACAAAAAAAATGTTTAAAAATGTGGCAATACTCTTGTCAAATAGTGATTAGCAGCTAGTTCAGATTTGTTACCCATAACAATATGGGAGAGAAAGTGAAGTTCCTACCTGAACAATGTCAGTCTTATTCTTGCAACCTCTGCACTCAAAGGAATTCTTTTTAAGATTGGCAATAGCTATCAATCCACAATGCTCACAGACATGAACCCTGTAGGCATCACTCTGGTCAAACAAGCGTTCTTTCAGGAAGTGTGCAGCACCATGCGCAATCATACAATCTCGCTCCATCTCCCCAAATCGCAGACCACCATCACGAGATCGACCTTCAGCTGGCTGCCTTGTGAGGATCTGAACAGGTCCCCTTCCACGTGAATGAATCTTATCATCCACCATATGCTTTAATCTCTGATAGTAAGTGGGACCCAAAAATATCATGGCAGTTAGCTTCCTCCCTGTGTGCCCATTGTACATAGTCTCAAACCCTCGCATCTGATATCCACATTTATGAAGGGCTTTGCTGATATTGTCCACCTGCAAGGAATCCAAAACATAAATGAGTGCTCTTAATCTTGCTGCAAGCTAATTCAGAGATTGATGGATCTCAAAACCAGAGATCCATCAAAAATTGCAACATATTCGGGATAGAAATATTCAAAACCCAGGAGCATAAACATCATGATTATCAGTTATGACTTGCGAGATATCCACCCCGAAACTTGGATACTCAGACTTACCCACGGTTTGAGAGCTAAAAAGATGTCAAAACTGGCAATTGGCACAACTAATGATGACATACCCTACACGCTACAGCTATCAAGTCGGCTGTCACTAAATATGTTTAGCTTTAAAAGCCCCAGTTAAGAAACCAGAATTATTTCTTTCCTACAGGGCTATTAAATCGAATCAGCATATGTAAACAATCTTGGACAAATATACTTACTGTTACATCAGTAAAGGGAGTAGCATCTCCCTCCTTCCCCACATGAGCTGCAACCTTTCCCATGATACACTCGATAAGCTGACCAATTGTCATTCGAGAAGGAATAGCATGTGGGTTCACAATGATGTCAGGGGTGATGCCTTCAACTGTCCATGGCATATCTTCTTGTGTGTATGTCATGCCGACAGTTCCTTTCTGACCATGCCTACTACTAAACTTGTCTCCAATCTGAGGTATCCGAACAGATCTCATCCTTACTTTCACAAACCTCAAACCATCAGCATTAGTTGTCAATACGACCTACAAATAGCACCCGAACATCAGCTAACTTGAAATGTATATATACATTCAATTCAATTTTCAACAGATTTACTACATATGACACAATAACGTACCTGATCCACCATCCCACTTTCACTATGCCTCATGCTGGTACTGTGGTCACGACGTGTGTAACGGGAAGCTTGTCCTTGTTGAGCATCATCCTGTGCAATGGGAGTGGTCTTTCCAATAATGACATCTTCACCTGAGACCCTTGTACCCTGAATCAGAAAAGAAAAGCTTTATTCAAATCATCAAAATTAGATTTCATTGTGAAGACAATGCAGCAATAGTCTGGATATACTAACAGGAGGTGCAAGGCCATCGTCATCCAGTTTGTCATAAGAGCCATGTCTCATTCCCTGTTACATGAGCCAGAGTTGGATGGTCAATCAGATTTCTTAGTTTTTATGGAATTAAGGGTTCAGCAAAAGAACACACACCATAGTATTCTCCCTGTTTGGGCGCCCAAAATCCTCTTTAATAAGGGTCCCCATCTTTTTCTCCTCGTCTCTGTGGCGGAAGAAACATTGTCAAGGGCAGAAACCGAGTCTAACCAATTCTAGTAATGATAATATACATGTACTTTCTACAAAGTGACAGTAATAACTGTAATCAATTATGGTAAGAATGACATGAAGCAGATACTTCATAAAATGGTTTACCTGTATGAACGGAAGAACAACGAACGGAAGAAACCCCGATCTATTGATGATTGATTCATTATAACAGAATCTTCTTGATTGTACCCAGAATAACAGGCAATCGCAACGATAGCATTCTTTTATAACACCAATGAAATAAAAGATGATCAACAGAAACATTTCCAAGGCATGCAAAGAGAAGGAAGAAAAACAAATACAAATACTTACAATGCCAGCTGGGAGCTGTCTGAAGTGCAAGTGTTCCATTGCACGAGTGGTAACAAGGGGCTTTTGTGGATAGTAGAGAACATAGGCCAATGTATCCTAAACCAAGAAAAGAGTTCCTCTTGGTTATCATATTAACAAGGTTGCATAAAACAAGAAAATCTTGTTAGCAAAGAAAAAAGATAGCTCACCATCCGCAACTGATAGTTGGTCACATATATACCCATCGCTTGCTTTCCCATGGCAGATTGATATGTATTACGTGGAGACTGGCAATAAATCATTAGTAAATAATATGTCAGAAAAGAGTACTTATTGATCATTCACACTGAAACAAAGGCAGTGGCAGAGGAGATTTACCTGGTTGTGGTCTGGAAATGGGATAATAGAAGCACAAACACCCAATATCAACGATGGGTGAATTTCACAATGGGTGTAAGTTTCAGAATACGCCTCCTGTGGATTAAGTCTTGCAGATACAAGATCCTGCAACAAGCAATCAGCGGTTATTGACAATGCAAATGAACTCCAAAGACCACGGAATAAACACTATCCAGGCCTAAGAAAGTTTGTGAAAAACCACAATAGGAAAGAAGCGACATTTAACAAGATTGAACTACTCACATTAATTGTCATGGAAATCATAGTAGTCTCCTCTTCCTCTGTGTCGACATACTCTATGTATCCTTTAGCAACAAGATCATGCCAGCCATCCTCCTCAGGTGATTCCTAGAAACACAACGATATCAGCTTCATGGATAATATAAATATAGTAGCCCAAGTAAGCAAAAAGATATTTGCTGTCCATACCCTTTGCTGCAATGCTCGAATATCTCTTTTCTTTATCAACAGCCTCTGCTTCTCCACAATAAACAGTGGACGACTGCAGCGTCCATAATCAGTATAAAGCCGCAGTTCTTTCAAACGAACTTCTCGAATAACTCCGACTTCCGTATTGACATCAACCTAAAAAGGTACGCAACAGTCAGTCTTCGCTTATCTCCAACAAAAACAAGTTATCTAAACCCGTAAACAGAAGTTTTCGGTTGTCTCGTCACTTCTACGAAATGTAATAAAGAAGAGGGAAGATAAATTACAATTTCAAGGAATTATGATAGATATTCGAATCACATAAACCGAGAGAGATAGATAAAAACTGACCCGTCTCCTCAGCCGTCTTAGAGTCTTCACCAAAGGCTCTGGATTACGATGAATACCAACCCAGCAACCATTCACAAAAATCTTGGTAGACTGAGGAATGACTGCAGGGGAAATTTCCTGCATATAGAGAAAAGGGACATCAACAGATGAGCACGGTGAAGAGAAACTTGATTACAACTCAGCACCAGGAGCTTGGTTCTTATGAGGTACCTCAAAATTTTCCATACCGAACTCCTCCAAAAATTCCAAAATTGGATTTGCTGCGGATCCTACTGTTATGTAAACCATGAGCGCAAGATTCTTTACCAGTCCACAGGCCTATTAAAATATCCCAAAGATTAAAAAGATTTAATTAAGACAATAAATATATCCACAAGTTCATCATTTTGAGTTGTATAATTACCTGTCCTTCTGGTGTCTCAGCTGGACACATTATTCCCCATTGTGAATTATGCAGCTGCCTGGGTTTTGCCAGTTTCCCTGATGTGGTCGACAACATACGATAGAAAAATATTTAATGAAGAAATACAGCAGACATTACAACAGTGACATTTACAACCCGGTGACACTTCCCCGATGTGGGGTAGATGCTAGGCTAGACATTTACAACACCTTGGCACATTTTTGTTTCATATATGTGAGTTTTTTAGTTTTAATATACAAGGAGATTACCTTCACGCCCTATTGGCGAGTTCAACCTCCTCAAATGGGAGAGAGTTGATGCATATGTTAGGCGATTGAGCACCTGCATAATAAAATTAACAGAATAGATTGTAATCAAGCAAGATGCACCTGCATGAGGAAGGTTGGACTGCAACAGAGTTAGTACTCTCACCTGTGAAACACCAGCTCTGGTACCAGCTGCATTTGCTTGCCCCCAGTTTCCGGTAGCAAGGGAGTATTTGAGACCAGTTGTAATTGTTTTAGCTCTTATCGCAAATTGCAAATTAACATCTTTTCCGTTATCAACACACTGTCCCATGCAGAGATAACATTAGCAAAGACCAATGAAACAGCATAAATAAGGAATTGGAATTCGGCAATGTCCATGTAAAGAGAACCTTCTGAACGTAGCCTCTGACATCCCTTGTCAACTTCCTGAAGAGCTGCACTCCATAAAACAATCATGATTAATCGGTTGCACACATAATTCTAAATTTCTAAACCCTCTAAGTATTTTGCAAATCACAAACCATTCGGAACAGGCCTCCAAGTAAAGGACCAGCAAGGTCCAACCTCTTGTTTCCGTAATGATCCCGGTCATCCTCAGGCCTTCGCCCGAGAGCACATAGCAACAGTCGGTGAATAATATATCTAGAAGAGCAGCAGAAAAACTTTCAGAGAGGTTTCTGAATGCATAATAAAGGAAGAATACACTGGAAAATATGAAACAACTCCCTGAACCAGAGACCGAGTTCCAATGAATATCTGTCAACTCCTTGCTATACATAGTTTCAATTCTTTAACAGCCTGAGTTTTAATATAAGTGGTTGTAGAAAGAGTGCTAATTATATTCCTTATGTGACCCATAGACCCATTCTTAATATAGCGTTACTACTAGTTTTAATAAGTAATGCTTGATGACGGGTGAATGTTAAAAGAACATACCCAAAATAGTAAGCTTTCCTGGTTTCACAATATTCCCCAACGCCAACATGAGGAAGCATTTCTTTCTGGAGTATCTCTTTCGCGTACCTGGAAAGCCAAGATATCCAAAGAAACATGTGAGCATATATCAACCAATCAGATACAGCAGTAACCAAATGTAGTACTGTAAATGAAACATACTTGATCCTCTTTTCCCTTGTCACACCCACAGTGGATCCTCTTTTACCAATGTAATCTAGTGCAACCTACAGTAGGTAGAAACACACAACCTCATCAGTTAGCACCTCCATTAGCATCAGAAAAAAGGAATCACTGTGTGTGCTGTAAGGCAACCTTATGTAAAGAAAGATTAAATACTATGAGGTGGTCCAAGATGCAACAACAATATTCGTCGACTTAGAAATTCACCCAACATCAAAATGGAAGTTCTATACACCTAGAAGGCTAAAATTTAACAATAAAATCACGTATATCTGAAAGTATAATTCTAAAGAAGGTTAACCCCAACACTTAGAGGGATGGGATAACAATAAATTATAGTGGCCTCTCCAAATCAAGGTATATGTCATTGATAGCTCACTTATCCTACTTAAAGAAATATTTCACTAACTAGATAAAGGAAGGACAATATAACCGTTGAATATCAAGGAAAAAGAAAAGATACGTTACTAGCACCCTAAGTAACAAAATCTCTAAAATACCTGTTGGTTTTGAATCACAAATGCTTCTTCTAAAGAGGGACGAAGTAGCTCCATCATCTGGTTATCAGAGAAGTCATAGCATATGTGCTCCAAAATATCCTTGTCAGCGACGAAACCTAGAGCCCGAAACACAATAATAATTGGTATTTCTGTGCGTATATATGGAAGTGTAGCTCGAATATACTGCCCCGAAGAACCCTGAAACAACATATAAACACATCGCAAATCAATATTATCAACTAGACCCGGAGGTTTCTCTTTCACTAATAAGATAAAAACATCCACAATCAGTTACCCCTTTCGCACTGGCCCGAGAAAGCATTCGAACAAACATGCCACTTGGTGGTCTATTTTGAGACTCTGCCATGGACCGAACTTCAGCGACGTAGGCGTACTTGTTAGGCTGTCTCTTCTTGAATACATACACATGATTGGTGCTCATCTTCTCCTGAGCAATTAAAACTTTTTCACTTCCATTGATAATGAAGTACCCACCTTGATCATAAGGACACTCTCCTAGCTCTGTTAAATCTTTCTCCGAATTTTGATACAGGGTACAATAACTTGATCTGAGCATAATTGGTACCTAAAAATGAAATTGAAAATTCACAAGTACCATTCAGAACTACGATATACATCGTACACTCAAAATAACCAACAAACAACCATATACAAAATCAAATAATACCTTTCCAATAAAAACTTTAGTGAAGTCTTGTGTTTCCGTAACTTCTTCACAATCATGACCTTTCTTTATGATTCTCTTAGAGACATCCACATACAATGGTGCCGAGTATGTTAAGTTCCTCAACCGTGCTGCTCTAGGAAACAAAGTAGCTGTCTCTCCATCAGATTCAGTCATCATAGGTTTACTCAAATAAATCTGACCAAAACTGATCTTGTACACTGTCTGCAACAACACAAATTCAAAAATTTCAACCCTAAATACATAAATCAAAATTTTCTAGGGTTTTCATAACAAATGGAAAGGGAATTAAAATAAAAACCTCAACGAAATCGGACTGTCTGCCAGGATTATGTTGAGATTCAGGACGAATCTCTATGTCAGCAGACTCATCAACTATTTCCTGCATTGTGTTCTGAATAAACTCATCGAATGAGTCCAACTGCTGTCTCACTAGACCTTTTTCTTCAAAATAAGCACTGATAACAGGCCACGCATCTTCTTGCGTAATCTCTTCTTCTTCATCTTCTTCTATTGGAGCAGGATCATACTCATCTCCTCCATACATTTCTATTAACACAGTAAATCACCCCTTCTGTTTTCAAATTCAAATGTTTAGACTAATCAAAACCCTAATTTATTAATTTTAGTAAGAGTGGTAGTTAATGTGAAGATTTAAATCGATTTTTAGGTCTGATCTTTCAATTTTGTTCGTTTTTGGAGTAGAGATTTCTTCTTCTTAGTAAGATATAGTAGAGAGGAGGAGAAACGATGAAGAAACGAAAAAAAAAGAAAGAGTAGAAAGACTATCAAGGTACTTTATAAGGCGGGATGGCGGTGTACGATAAAACCCTCGATATGGATAGTCGTTTCTACTACCAATTGGAGTTTCACACTCGAGGTGAAAAAGGTGTAGTACTATTTGCTATCCTTGTGCTTTTAACTGGGTTCCTATTTGCCTAATGTCAATCACACTTTGAGGGGTCAATCGGCAAGTTGGCCAGAAAAATACGAATCTGGCTGTTCCACGGATCCAAACTACTGGGAATTGCTAGTTAATCCATATGTGGTGACCCGTTTAATGAATAGTTCATTTATAAGAGAGAGTTTAACCGGTGATCCAAAAATATATTTTTGGACCAAAAAATTTATTCTAAACACCAAACACGTGTGGGACTCTATAGTATGTTTTTCCAAATGTCAAAATTATCTTTTTGTCTATAATATTCATTCTAAAGAGAGAAAGAGAGTTATCTTCTTAGATCTTTTTTGTTTTTTTAATTATAAATGGATCCCCTACCGAGATCTGCTCACATGAAGAGATGATTTAACGCGAATTCAAGCTCAATTTTTTTTGTATTAAAATTGATTTTAGATTTGTAATCAGCATGATGTAATCTACAAATTGATATATAAATTTTTGAAAGCAAACAATTTTCAATTTTTGACCTAATTTTGGGTTTCTTCTAATTCATTTAGAAATTCTTCTAATATGTTTTGTTTATACATCTAAAAGAAGAAGAGAATCAACTAATGATGAAGAAGAAGATACATATTCATCGATTTTGGGTTTATATTTAAACTTTTTAATCTTTTTTTTTTCATCTGGATTTGTTGCTCAATGTTGAAAAAAAGGGTTATCTCTTCAAACAATATAGATTAGTCGATTTGCTGTTATTTATTTGTACTGAAGATATAAGATATTTGGTTGATTAAATTGACATATTATTTTTTGTAGATTTTGTATGATCTTACAGTATATATTAATATGTATTGTGGGATAATACACTTTTTCCTTCAGTACATATTTTTCTTTAGTACATATCAATATGTACTGATGGATCATCTACTCTATTTCCTTCAGTACATATTTTTCTTTAGTACATATCGATATGTATTGTTGGATCAATATGTACTGTGGGATCATACATTTTTTTCCCTTCAATAGCTATTTTCCTTGAGTACATACCAATATGTATTGTGGGATCATACACGTTTTCCTTCAGTATATATCAATATGTATTGTTGGATCATCAATTTTATTTCCTTTAGTACATAAAATATGTATTGTTGGATCAATATGTATTATGGGATCATACACTTTTTTCTTCAGTACGTATGATCTTTTTCTTTCTTCTTTTTCACTGGATCTATAACACGGTTTATGATCTGTTTTTGTTGATGTTCGCTGATTGATATGATTTCTTCATTTTTTTTATTTTCGATTCGGTTTTTATGCCCTAGATTTTTAGTTTTCATGTTGTCTTTTGATTTCAATTTAAAACCCAAATTTGTTTTATCAACTATCGAACAAGAAAAAGTTTTTGGTATTCGATTTCGTTTTTGTTGATGTATTTTTGGTATTCAGATCTATTTTTTATTGATTTTGATTTCGTTTTTGTTTGACGATTTTGTTTTTGTTTTTTCTTTTGATGATTTTAAGAAAGAATCAAATATGATAAATGATTCTGTTTTGGTTTTGATTTTAAGAAGAGGAAATTAGACTGAGTTTTTTTTTTGCAGACGTGATTTCCTTCATATGTTCGAGCGGGTGATGGGTATCTTAGTAATTTTAGTTTCTCAAACTTTTTTTGGACCTCCAGTTAAATGTTATTTCCCGTTGGACTATAGGATAACTAGTAGATGGGTTTTTTGACCAACCAACAAATTTTCTGTCCAAACTAACCTATAGCTGGTGTGTGTATCCTTATCAAATGGTACACATGCGGGCCGCACAAGATGTTTCGTAATTGTAAACTTTGGCTTAATATGGAAGCCCATTCGGTTTATTAAAGAAACCCACTTACTTAATATGGAAGCCCATTCGGTTTATTAAATAAACCACTTGGATTATTTTGGAAGCCCAGTCTTGCTTATTATAGAATCCCATTCGGTTTATTATAGAAAGTAGAAATGTTCTTTCAGTCCCTTTTTTAGTGGGCTTTAGACTCTTTAGTCCTGTCACCTAAATCCTTACACATGGAGATCCTAATTTAACAAATCTAGAACGGGTCACTCCTTTTCTTAATGATTCAGTCCAAATCAAAATTCTCTAATAACAAAAATAACCTTTCTATAACAACCTGAAGTACTAATTCATTTAGCTACTCTTCTCAGACGGGAAATCGTTGATGAAAGAAAAACCAAGTACGTCTTCATTTTTTCTTTCTTTGTTTCAATGCAGATTTCTTCGATTATCTTCTTCATATCCATCTCTCTAATCAGAAGGTAAGGGTTTCATTTTATTTTGACTTTTATTTTTTCTCTTATTCATCTCCTTCTAGATGTGAGATCAAAAATAGTTTCAAAACTTCAATCCAGGGTTTTCATTTTTATTTCGATTTTGATATTGTAGTTATCGAAAAGGAGAAGACCCTAGCGGTGATAAAATCAGATGAAATTTTTGGTAACTACACAAAAATACTTAAGGAGATAATTCTTGAATCTAATTTCAATATTCTCCATGAGATGATAGTTCAAGGATAATCTATTTTAAACGAAGAATCTTCAACAATCTTATCAAGTATTGTTTTGATTCTTCTGAAATCGTCCATAGTCTAAAAAAAAACCTTTGATTTCATTAGTAGATATGGCGTCAGAAAAATCTGGGTTATGACAACCAGGGGAAGAAGGTTTAAGAGAGGTTTGTGCTTTACTTGTATAACATATAGGATTTGTGTAAAGATTTCCGGCATCAACGGTCATTCCATTTTAAATTATGCTTTTAGAATTCCATTTATTGTTGAATGATTGATTTCCATCTAAACTGAAATAGTTGCCGCTTTCAATTTTGAGATCTTGTATGGAAGTTTTATAAATTATTAGTATGGGATTGTATGATTTTTGTATTTAGTTTGTACAAGAAAATTACTTGTTTGTGAGATAAGGTATTTGTACTATTGCCTCATCCAATCAAACTACACATTTGTTATATGCTTGCTTGACATGCATGAAGGGAGCTCGGTAATCAATTCTTCCCTTTTGATCATTATGGACATACTCTATTACTGTTACTTAAGTGATTTATGGATGAATTAAATTTACTAACTACGCATGCTTACTTTCTTAATTAATGAACTGTATTTTTGTATGTTTTTTTATGTTGAATGTTGGTTACTGATGTTAGTGTATAAATTGTATTTTTTTGGCGCTTATATGTTTTAGTAACTGATTGTTATGAAAGTTGTTTGATCCTCCCATGATCGAATAAGTTGGACTCTTACATTAGTCTATATGGAAGTATATGATGGAGTAACTTGGGATCAATAGTTGGAAGTGAGATTTGAGGAATGGTGGTATCGGAGTACGATATTAGCGCATTTGTTTGTTGTTTGGTTCCAGATTGATCTCAGTAACATTGCTAAGAGGATCTGTAGCACAACAGGTCAGCGTCTAACCATTGATTTGAAATTTTTATATATACAAGGCTACTACGGTAGATGCAAGTTTATATGTTGTATTGAATTATTGGTCATGCATGAATTTGGTATTACTCGTTAGAATAAACTGATATAATCTTTGTAAGTGTCGTTTGGGCAATGGTTGCTTAAGTCATTTTCATGCGAAACGGCTACTTTGGATTTGATATGACGTAATTTTGAGATAGCAAATATCCTCCGTATCGGGCAGACATGTCAGTAACGGTAGTCTGACTTGTTTTTTATTAAGATGTGAGAGGGTTTATGAAAGAAAATGCTCATTTATATGTTCACCAGTAGATTTTCTTGCTCAGTGTAGTTAAATTAAGAATGTTCAGATAGTGGATGATATTGGAAAAAAATGATATTCTTTGTATGCATCATAAGGACTTGGTTTCTAGTTCATTTCCATTTGCATGGGCTAGTGATAGATATGGCATGAGATTATTTTATTTGGTCACATGATCTTTGTAGATATATTTCATCAACTGAATTATATATCTTGAATGCAATGTGATACTTTAAACACTTTCCTTACCATTTTGTGCAATTTTCTTATTCAATTGTTAATGTGCACATAGTTGTACACATGTTGATTTTTAATTTTTTAATGTGCACAGAGTTGTACACCTGTTGATCGTTAATATCCACATAATTGTACATTTGTTGATTGTTAATGTATTCTTGGATTGGATATTTTATTTTGTGAACTGAATTTTCATTGGATGTTCTATGTTTAATATGATTTTGTCATTACATTGGTTGGTTTTGATGTTTATCGTCTTGTTTTCTTTGTAAAGGTACCTCCAAAAGCTTGCAGTCATACCCAAGGTTAAAAGGTAGTTTCGAGGGAGGAGATTGTACTTGTTCTTGGTGATTGTTAATATGCACATAATTATATACATGTTGATTGTTAATGTGCATATAGTTGTACACATGTTGATTGCTAATGTTCTTGGAGATGAACTTGTACACATGAGCACATGTGTACATAGTTGTACACATGTTCATTTTTACTATGCACATAATTGTCCACAAGGGACCCATAAGATCAAAATGGTAGAGTGCCCAAGCCTATCACAAGGTTTGCGGAGGTTGATGGTTCAAATCCATATGAGTTTCTATGTTATGTTTATAAATATGGGTAGGTGTGTACATACTGGTGCACCAATGTAATTCTCATGAAATAGATTTGTTTGTAGGTGAATATGATTGATTTGTTCCATGTTTTATAGGGGTGTACATATTGGTACACCAATGTATTTTCCATGAAAAATAGATTTGTGTATGTGTACGAATGATCATTTTTATGTATGTTTTGTAGGGGTGTACATATTGGTGCATCAGTGTAATTCCCATGAAAAAGTGAAATTGTGTGTGTTATGAATAATCAATTTTATGCATGTTTTGGAAGGGTGTACATATTGGTGCACCAGTGTAATTCTCATGAAAAAGTAGGTCTGGATGTGAGTATGAATGATAAATTTCATGCATAAGCTTATGTAAATCTAATGTTGTATTTGCTAGGTTTTTGTAGATGTGTACATAGTTGTACACCATTGTCCTGTTCCATTGATATATGGTTTGTTTATGGGTATGTATGTTAAATTTACTAGGTTTTTGTAAATGTGTACATAGTTGTATACCATTGTCCCGTCTCATGAATATATTGTCTGTTTTGTGAGTATAAAGGTTGGATTTGCTAGGTTTTGTAGATGTGTACATAGTTATACACCAGTGTAATTCCCATGAAAAAAATGACTCTATAAGGTTATGATTTTTTTTTTGCATGTGTAATTTTGTGTACACATGAGACAACGATGAAAAAAAAAAATTTTAAAAAAAAATTATATAGTCATATGGATACTCTATTTGTAGATTTCAGATAGGCTTTTTGAATATATAAAGTTTGCTAATTTTGGATTAGCGGTTTAAAAAATAAATTACTTTAAAATTATTTTTATATTATTTAAAATTATTAACATCATCATGAATTACTTTGGACTAAATTGTAAATATTTGGAATAAATTGTATATCAGAAATGTTATTTATGTACTTTTTGTATTTCAAATAAATAAAAGACTAATTTATACCTAGTTGAATGGGTCAGGACAAACTAGTCTATTTGAATGAGATTTTGGACTAAACCGTGTTTTTCCCTTATAAAAACCCGTTTTGCTTATTTTGGAAGCCCAATTAGCTTATTATGGAAGCCTATTTGGTTTACTATAAAAATATATTGGGCTTATTTTGGAAGCCCGATTGGCTTATTATAGAAGTCCATTTGGTTTATTATAAAAACATACTTGGCTTATTATAAAAGCCCAATCTGGCTTATTTTTAGAAGCCCAATGACTTATTATGGATGTTATTATCTTAAAGAGATAGACTTGGATATCTTTAGATGATCACAAAATCTTGATAAGATAGACATGGATCTTTCAAAATGACTACAAATTTTAAAAAGATAGACATGAATCTCTTTAGATAACTACGAATCTTAAAAGATAGACTTGGATCTCTTTAGATGACCACATGATCTTGAGAAGATAGACAATAGTATTGTGACATACCGGAAATTTGGACCTCCGTCGGGTCGAGATTCGACCCAATCGGTAGACACAAACCTCTTGGAAGGCGGTTGAGTCTTCCCTTCTTTTGTTCTGCTCTCAAATCCCTGAGCTTATGAAGTCTCGTTTCTGTAGTGGACCAATTCAAGGTTACAGACATATATTTTTTTTATAGAATTACACAAGATAAATGCAACAATTTAGCATTAAACTAAAATATGAAAATTTATAAATATATTTAGAACATTTATAAGCTTTAATTCATTAAATATTAAATGAAATTACTCTACTGTTTGTTTGTCCAGTGCCAATGTTATAGTAGTCAGATACTAGCTATCGTTACAGCTAACATTTTTCGGGTAGCTACTCGTAGGTGGGAGCTAATTAAGGCCTGACAGTCCTATAATAGAGTCCACTAGTTTCCATATCAACTTATCGCAAAAGAAACATCCATAATTCAAGTTATGAAAGCCTAATAAATCCATAACTAAAATCCTACACAAATATAAATATTGGCAGCAAATGCAAATGAATTGTAAATTAGAATTTACCGAAAACAAGAGATCAACATAAGAACGAAAGTCACTTATTATGAAGTACGATATATAATCCATAATCAATAGAAATAATTCAAATTGTTGAAAATGAAAATGATCAGTAATGAAGTCTACCAATCAATTTGCACAACAAAAATAAACTATCATCATAAGTCTAACAAAATTATTTAAAATTTTCATATTTTTAAAACGTAACAAAAGTTAACCTATCCTTGGTTATGGTTCACCCCTTTATTTTTTTTGTTTTCTTACATAGTTCGAAGCTAGCTTGGTGCAGTAAGCCTGAAAATTTTACGACAGCGGAGCTACGTACGCAATATTGGTATAAGTTGTTGTCCTTGTATATATATGTATCATGGGATGGGGTGTTTTGGTGTTAATGTTTGGTTTGCTTTTATTAAGTTTTTCCGTAATATGGATGATAGTTTTGTGCAAAACCTTTGTGAATATTTTGGATGTAAAATTCTATAGTTGATTTCATGTATTAATGGGAGTTTAAACAAACCTCCCTTTTTTCTCATAATTTTGAAAAAGATGAGAAACTTAGTAGTTATATAAAGAATCATTTTCCGTTTTCAAGTTACATACTACTTCAACAAGTGTTAAACATTTCTTTTACGTCGTCTCTTTCTAAATAAACATTTACCTAAGTAAGCATTTATTATTAAGTTTTTTCTTTTAAGAAAATAGTATTAATTTGAGAATTGTTAAGAAAATATTTTTATAAACTTGTCCCATCAGAGTGATGTGTCAAGAGGTTTATGCTTGCCAGTTGGGTTGAATCTCGGCCCGATGGAAGTCTAAATTTCCGGTCTGTCACAAGTATCTTCCAAGATAAATATAAATCTTGAGAAGATAGACATGAACCTTCCAAGATAGACATAAATCTTGAGAAAATACACAAGGATCTTTCAAGATAAACACAAATATGGAAAAGATAGACATGGATCTTCTAGGATAGATACAAATATTAAAGGATTAGTACAAATCCAGGTGGTAATTTAGGATAACTACAAATCTAGGTGGTTATTTGATTTAACTACAACTGGTTTCGGTTTTCGTCTATAAATAGATGTTGAAATCCAACTCAAAAAGTACATAATTTATATCCTCTTTCACCACAAATCACCTTATTAGAGCTCTCTCTGACTTTAACATCGGAGTGTCTTTGTAAGTTCTCCCACCTTTGCATCAACAATCACGACTTTCATCAATAATCACAGCTTTTATTAATAATTTTTTGAGGAATAGTTTACGGCGGAGATTCAATCAATTCGTCACTAATCTCGAGAAATATTAGAGTAAATATCTTTGCACCAATATCTTTTGGTGCGACTAACGGGAATAAAAAGATCGTGCTCCCCAACGAGAAAGGATCTACAAAAAAAACTTCATCCCGGGCTGAACAGAAGCAACTCGGCTCACATTAGTTCAATGGCTATATATTTTATCTATATCTTTATTTAATTGATTTGAAGATAAGAGCTTTCTTACAAAAGAGAACACTGCGTGATAAGTCAATTGTCAATGTGCTCAAGCTAATGAAGAATATAAAGAAGATTATGGCGAAGGATATTTCAATTACGTTCGTGAATGGCTTCTGGAGATCTCATTATTTACATGAAGTAATTTGGATTCCGAGAGTAGCAAGTAACTTCCTTGGAATGGTTCTTAAATTATAAGGTTCTGGAAAGATCGTGACAAGATACTCAAACAGCATACAATTGTCATATAGTTCAAAAGAAGCCTAGCATTGGTGCAAAGTTTCAGTATTCATGCAATTCAGATTCTGAATTCGTTAAGGATACTTACGATGTTGCAGCCAAAGACAGCCTACATTTATCATTAAGTTGACAGAAGCTTTGGGTTGGCACGCATTCAGATCCTGCACAATTAATTAGGCTTACTCATGTGATCCTGCACAATTTAAGCTTACTCATGCGACATCTTTTGTGCAATCTCAAGATATCCTCTGCCTTACACTACAGTTTAAGTCCTTGACAGTAGACACTCCAAGATATTGTATGCCTTTCATTGCAATTTAGGCTCATTTTTTGGTGCATTTTTACTTATAATTATCCTCTCTGCTACTTAGGTATGTATCGGCATTATCTCAAGAACAAGAAAAACCCACTTTACAACATGCAATTTCTTAAAGTTGGCCTGCTTCATTGCACTAAATTGGCAAGGTAAAGCATATTGTTTTATTGCTTTGTGTTGGATCAATTCTGACCATTTTCTGAAATCCATTTTTGTCTCCTAATTTTTTGAAACTGGACTAGAGTTGGGTTCAAGTTCACCAAATATCTCGTAATAGTTTCGGATGATGTAGTTACCCTTCACTTTCTAAGCACACATAGAATCAGTATTTCTCACATGACCTAATTAGGAAACATATATGTCATCAGTTTTATAACTTGGTCTTCTTGTGATATCTCATCAGTTTTTTTGTTCTTTTTCACAGGATATCTTGCGGTTTCATGCAGGCCAGCTATGTTGATGTCTGTTGGACTAAGCCTCTCAAAGATGGCTTTCGGCCATGGATTCCTAACCATAGTTGTTAAGGTTTTAGTTCGGGAATTCAGGTCTACAGGTTTAGTACAACTGTTACCTATGTTGTAATAAGAAATGGTTCAATCTACTCGAGTACCTATTATTTTATATGGGTAATCATTGCTTGATATCAATGGTGTGAATCTTGACTACGTGAATCTGCCATTTGAGATGGTAGAAAAAGTTGCTATTGGAACTATAAACTAATGAAAAAGCTGGGTGGTTTCTGAGAAAATTTGGATCTACTATCTTATGATTAAATTCATATTGGCTTTATGTTAGTTTAAGTCACTGTTTAAAAGTGTTATAAAGTTATTGTTGTTAACTGTTTTAAGTATTTGCAAACCAGATATAACGCTATTCCATAGATATAGATTTCTGGTTGTGTAGGCAGAGATGATGTTATCAACATAAAGCATATCGTTGTCCAAAGAAACAGTGTTGAATTACATTATCTATGTTTACATTTCCAAACAGAACTAGTTTTGTGGATCCATAATCAATATAGAATTGCAAGGATCAACATTTAACTCGATAAAAAAAGAGAGGTTATACTAAGTAAGTGAAATGTTAGTTGTCTTATTTTGTTATAGATTGTAACTTTTGGACACTGTTTTTCTTTTCCTTTCTCTTAAGATATGTTTGTTGGTTTTTGAATGTCAGGTTTGAATGATGCGCAGGTTGTGTCATCCAAATGTAATGTGAATGGTCTAAACATATATGATGACATCCTTGATGCTTTCACAGTACATAAAAAATAGAATACAAGTCACCTAAGGCTACTATCTAGTTTCAAGAAATTAGGTGAAACTGAAAAACCCCTTGCTGTGAGAAAAAGGATGTTCGGTCGTGCTTGGACTTTTAGAGCTCATGTTAGAGAAGGACTTGTTCCAACTTGGCCACAAATCCTCAACGGTGGAAATGTTCCATGCACTGTAAGTTCATTGTTAGATATTTAACCTATTAGGTAAGTTCACTTTTCATTTATATGCTTATGTTATGTCGGTCTGTTTTTTGTGTGTTCGTCAATAAATATACATAGTTGTGTTCATCTGCAGGCTTTTTGTGTTCCCTTGAACACAAATATATGATAACACAAGTAATTAACCTGATCTCACTCATTTTAGACCCCATGGAATTATTTGAAACTCTATGACTTAATGCTTTGAGTATTGTGGATGTTTCTAAGGTACCTGAATTACAAACCCATGATTCTATAATGATGGCAAATAGTCATTCCATAGCTTGTGTTAGAAAATGTAACTATTATAGTTTTTCGTGTTGCAGCATCTTGAATTTCGATCATTTATTTAGTTTGTGTGTTTATGTCGACTGAATGGGTAAAGAAAGCATCCAGGAATAAGAGGAGAATGATGTTTCAGACAATAATTTACCTTGATGTTCAGTAGTAAATTAGTGACTTACACAGTAATTTAGTTTTTTGTGTGTTTACACTACAAGAAAAACGGGCTTAAGCGTCTAAAATCTTAACAAGAGCTCAAAAATTTAGTCGCTTAAATAGTTTAAGCGTCTAAAACTGCAACTGCCCGAAATTTTGGTGGCAATAAACATGTGTCCACTATTATTTAACAACGAAAAAATATACTTAATCGCTAGATCCTTTGTTCAAGTAATTTATAGCAACCAAAATAGTGATCATGTAGCTATTTACTTTGAGGCACCGACTCGTAGCAACAACAAAATAAATTGGTTGGTCAAACCTCTCTCAGCAACTAAGTTTGAGCCACAACCAAATATGTTTAATTGCTAGATCCGT
>JAJJMC010021281.1:1113205-1147403 GCA_023531435.1 Papaver californicum | reverse complement strand
GCTTTTAGAGAGTAAAAAGTTCCATAGCTTAAAAACTTGAGCAACCAATTTCAGGCCAATCAAAATAAGAAATCGCTTTTAGCAAGCAAAATTATTTGGTCGCCTAAAACCTTAACCAAGCAATTTCAGGACGAGTTGTTCCATATATCTATCAACTAGGTATTTTACTTGCTTTAGAATGGTTAGTCTATCTGAAGCGATTGGTATTTTACTTGCTATATTGATTGGTCTAGATGTTAAGCGATCACAATGTTACTTGCTCCATGTTAGTTGGTCTAGATGTTAAGCAATGAGAAATGTACTCGCTTTAGGTTAGTTGGTTTATTACTAGAACGATTGCATTGTCGCTCAAGGCTTTGACATACATGGCTTTGGGCAACCAACGGAGCGAGTGCCACTTTAAGTCGCTATAACGGTTATAGCGACTAAAAAGGGGCTTTAAGCGACTTAAACGACCTGTTGCTTAAACCCGTTTTTCTTGTAGTGTTAATAATTTACTTATACAGTAACTGAACTTCTAAGTAGCTAGTGTAAATTACTGGATGCTCAGTATACTAGTGTAATTTACCTTGATGTCCAGTTACTGTGTATGTAAATTACTTAAACAATAGTTTTCAGTTTGTTGTGTTTATTGAAAATATACTCTTTAATATTACTTTCGACTCATTTATTTTTTCTTTTTGGTTAGATCAGTACTCATGGATATTGCTCCTCTCTGTGATCTGTTGAAGGTCCGAAGATTGACAAATTGTTGCAGCGGTAAAGCTTGATGTTAAACTGATTTTAGCAATCTGACAAGGTAATAGTTCATAATCTCTACCAAGTTGAACTAAAAATCATGTTTTCTTCTTCAATTGAAACTCATAAAGCATTCATCAAAGAGTCTCACTTTCAATTTTTAAGGGGTGTTGTTTTCTCAACATATCAAAATGCATATGTAACCAACTGTTGTAAGTGAATTGCAGTTCTCTTATAAAATTGTTGTTTTAGGATGAAAACAAATATACTGCAAAATGGTACTTTCAGGTAGGTTCGACAGATCAAGCTCGAACAAGACGAGCCTAAACCAAGAAATGGTCGTTCACGTCCTGCTTCGATCACAAAGGTAGAGAAGATTGGATATGTATTAGCGGAGGGAAGTGTTTTAGGGTAAAAACAAATGTACTCCAAAAGAGTACTTTCAAGTAGGTTCGAGAGATCAAGCTCGAACATGATGAGCCTAAACCAAGAAATGGCCGTTCACGTCCTGCTTCGATCACAAAGGTGGAGAAGATTGGGTAGGTCTTAGGGGAGGGAAGCAAAAAAGGTTGAGAAATCTCAGTGTGATGAGTAATTGCAGTGTATAGAGAAGAATGTATTATCTCTGTGATATATCGTTAATTTTGTGCATCTTAGTTCCTTTTCGAATAGATGAGACCATCTATTTATAGTTTCAGAGAAGACACACTGATTTCTCGTAAGTGGTGGAAGTTAGGGAGAGATGGATAAGTGACGATTGTGGAGATTGTAGTGGAGTCATGTCCGAAAAGTAAGGAAGACTTGTCTGACCACTACTTCTCGTGCTCTCAACTTCTCTGTAACCGTCCCACTACTTGTTACCTTCTTGTTCGTGGACGTGTTTCCACAATGCACGATATCGTAGACCGCCAGACCAATACCCCAATGAGAACCCCCCACCCATGTGTTGTATTTGATATCTCGTAGAATGATAGTGGAATCGTGAACCACTACTGTTTTTATTAGCTCAAGTCAAGTCAAATGACTTGCAAAGTAAGTGAGGCAAGTTTTGCAACTCACTGAATTGATATCAGACTGATTAGTGTCAAGTCTGGTAAGTTTAGTAGTCATATACTAACTTTGAAATAACATGTCATAATTTTAGTGGCCAAATGTTAGCTTAGAAGTGACTTGGCATAAATATGGAAGATGTTCGAGGCCAGTATTGTAAAGAGCCTCTTAAGCAAGAAGGCTTATCAGATAACTATATAAGATTAGTGTTGGCATTAGGCCAATATTGAAAAGAATGGCGCATTTATAAGGGAAACAGCTAGTAAGGCTAGCACTAGCTTCTTAGCGCAAATAATAATGTGCTAGCTCTTTAGGCACAAAAGCTAATGTGCTAGCATTTTGAGAGCAAGGCTAATGTGCTAGCTTCTAGCAAGGAAGCTATCTTTTTATCCGCAAATGCTAAGACTCTACTAAGGAGGCTTGCATTTTTAGCACAAAGGCTAGGACGCTGCTAAGCCTAAAAAGTTGCTAAGCCAAGGTAGCTAATGCCAATATAAGAGGCTAGGAAGCTAGCGTCTAAGACGCTGCTAAGCCTAGGAAGCTAGTGTTTCTCCAGGAAACTATCTAAGTCAAGGAATCTAGCGCTAGTAAAAAAAGCTAGCTAGGTCAAGGGAGCTAGTGCTTTTGCAATAAGTCTAGGAAACCTGCTAGGTCGAGGAAGCTAGCGCCAATACGTTGTTGACCGGGATGCTTGCTGGGCCGAGGACGTTAGTGCCAATGTGTTGTTGGCTGGGAAGCTAGCTAGGTCAAGGAAGCTAGCGTAGCTAAGAAGCTAGAAGGCTAGCGCTTCTGGTGTACTTGACCAAGGAAGCTAGCGCTTCTTGTGCTAAGGCTAGTACGCTTGTTAGCCGAGGAGGCTAGTGTCTATGCGCTAAGGATGGAACGCTCATTGGTCGAGGAAGTTAGCGCCTTTAGCGCTAGGCTAGAATGCTACCAGCCAAGGAAGTTAGCGCTTTTAGCGCTAGGGGTATGAGCACCAATACGTTGCTAGGCCAAGAGGTTAGTGCTAGCTTGGCGCTAATGCGAAAAAGGCTAGGGTTAGCCTAGCTCAGAGGCACAATACGTCTTTGAAGGCATTGATCCTTATTTATGGCGCGTCCAAGAGGAATGACGCATAATTCGTGGCTTGTCCTTGAGCAAAATGCTAAAGTGACGTACTTTAAGTTCAGGACAACAATTGGTGATGTGTTCTTTGTGAACAAGGCGTTAATCTAGAATGTATTTTTGGGGATTAAGCATTAGCTACTCCTAGATTTGATAGATGTTATTGGAACGTCAATGCGCATTCGAGGCAAGTTCAAGGAATTCAACTGTGGAATTTATGTGACTTGAGACTAGTTCGATACGGCATAGATATTGTAAATATTGAGGAGGCTTCAAGGACAGTTTAGAATACTTGTAGTTGTTCGTAGAGACTGTATTCTTAATTCGCTTGCGGAATATATAAGTAGAAGTACAATATTTCACTTTTTGGTATTTATCTAGGGATATGCGCATAAATATGCGCATATATTTTTTTGTTTCCGCTGCTAGGCATAGGGCAATTTTATAATTTGAGCCTTTGTCAAAAACTCACCATCAACATTAAGTCTCATGCTTAATGATGAACATTAATGTTGCACAGTAAGCACTACATGGTGACAATATGCTTATAATAATTGTATATGCGCAATTAAAATTTTAAGAATATAAAAAGATATACGTACCTTCTGCTTCCGGGTACTGGGATAAGTGTCCCTTAGCATGAATCTTGGCTGAGATTAGTAGGTGCCCACGTTCTTGTTAGGAAGGCCATCTTGTCTGTAAGTAGAAAAAAAAGGGAATGGGACGGTGTCGGGCGTTACTTCCTTTTATTTTCTTTAGTTTCCTAATCAATTAGGATTCTCTTCATGATTGAACGCCTATATACACATACGTGTAACATCATCTCAATTTCTCATTATTTTCTTTTCTTCGTGTAAATCAGTAGGGATAGAGATCTTTCTCGAGCATGTTTTAGCGAGAAAAAGTTACTTCCAGGCGCGCTTCAGTGGAAAAAACGCTTCTTCAACCCTTCCTTTTAGTATGCTTCAGCAAAAGAGCTACTTCCTTGAGAGAGTGGCATCAGTAGTTGGTTGCTTCGTAGCTTGTCCTTGGGAATGCTGTCGACTTGAGCAAGATGTATAACTTGTTCATGGTTTCATTATCCAGCGGAACTCAAGAATTACAACGGTCGGCTTTTGAGTCTTGTTGACCATGTTCGGATCTTTCCCTTTCAGAAGGAGTCTCCGCTGAACCCTTTGAAATTTAAAAATTTGGGTTTTTCCTTTCCTATATTTAAGCAAATGGATTGTTGTCACCTTCTTCCTACCAATCTCATCATCTTCATCACCTATAAAGTTCAGTCGCCTCTTATAACATCATGTATGACAATAGTGGATCATATCAGGATCATCTTCGTGTACAGCTCATGGGTGCCTAGTCCGTTAAAAGATTTCTTCTATACTTGTATATTCCCCAGTGCTTATGAGCAGCCGACTCACTTGATGATTCTTTGTTTCTTTTCAGGAACCCAAGGTTAAGAAGGTTCCATACATATTGAGGGCTAGAACTACCAGGAAGGGTAGTTCCTCCTCAAACATCACTGGGTCTAATCGACCCGTTGTTGTGAGTGAA
Organism: Papaver californicum; assembly: GCA_023531435.1. Classification (NCBI taxonomy): domain Eukaryota; kingdom Viridiplantae; phylum Streptophyta; class Magnoliopsida; order Ranunculales; family Papaveraceae; genus Papaver; species Papaver californicum. Next base: position 1,142,960 of record JAJJMC010021281.1, on the reverse strand, counting down.
CTTTTCTCTTTCTCTTTTATTCATGCTCTACTCTAGGAAAGCATCCTAATACAGGTGTTTATGTTATTTTATTAACAGGAGATGGAGGTTGTAGATACATACATGGAAAAAAGGAAACCAGAGGGTCTTCTCCAACTGAGGAGGACATGGATGTTGACGCTGAGGCTAAAGCTTCTCCTGATCCACCAGTTAATCCCTCGAGTAATGATCTTGGCCTCACCATCCATGCGTATCCGACTGCAGGTCTTCCTTTTAAAATGCACATGAAGTCTTTATCTCGTAAGCACCATGTTGTGGGAGGTTTCATAGTACCAAAGTGTTGTGCGTCTCTTTATACTAAAATCTGGAGGCGATATGGTCACATTGCGACTTCAGAGTTGTTGAAAGGATTTTCTCCCATTATGGTAACAATAATCGTTGATCTTCTTCCCATAATTGATGACATGAACAAGGAATCACTCAGTGAAGTTACTAGTCAGGAGATACATAAGTGGGACGAGATGATAACCAATTGTGAAGTTTTGAAGTTCAATGTGAGGTGGCTTCGTCAACACCTTGATATTATTGAAACAGATCATGCAGCCATCATATATAAGGTGATTCCTTCTTCAAAATCCATATTATAGGAGGAAAGGGTCTTGTTAAGAGAGTCAACCAAGATCAAGAAGTCAATCCAGGATTTGAAAGCTAGGACTAAGAGTTTTCAGGAAAGGATGAAGATGTTGTACAAGCGGAATTACTCATTGCTTGAAGGTTTTTTCTAGAGAGAAAGTGAGGTTTAGATTGATAATAAGATTTTGAATTGATGTAGCAGGTTCTGAATTTTAAATTTTGAACATATATCGGAAAAGAATTGAAATTGAAAGAAAAAAATTCGTTTTAGCCGCAATGTGCCTGTTATTACCTAAAAATTGATTACAAGCAAAACAATGCACTGTAGAAGTACTTTCTTTAGATTCGGAATCAAAATCGTACAAGGCAAGCCTAAACCACGATAGTAGCCGTTTCGCCCTGCTTCGGTCACAAGGAGAGAAAATGGGTTGATCTTAGGAGAGGGAAGCAAAGAGCTTGAGAGAATGCTAAGCTTGTTATGTTTTCTGAATGGGCTAAGTAGCATATTTACAGTAGTTGATATCACACACTTTTCCTTGTAAAATAGTGGAGGTAATGAAGAGATGGAGTAATGGGGATTATGGGGGTAATGGTGTAACCTCCCATTATCCTTAGAAGTTTCTGGAAAAAAACATGATTCTATTATCTCCTCAACTTATTCAACCGTCATTACTATTTTTTAACCTTTAAATCATGGGGTGTTACCACGCTACATGTTGCTATAACCGCCAGACCAAAACCCCATGAATAATCCCCCCATGTAATATGATTTGATTTCTTATAGGAATTGGTGGAGTCATGGACTCAAAGCATGCGGGTAAGATAGTGTTATCAATGAGCTTGTAAGGATGATGCTAGCACAAGCAAGAGCAAGAATATGCTCGAAAGTAGGAAGAGGGGAAAACTAGTATTAGCGTTGTGGCTAAAGGCGCTGGTGCTAGCGCTAGCACGACTAGGGCTTGTTTGGCACGTAAGCATATTGGCTTTGCTGACTTTTTGGCTCTTTCCTGGCCTTTTGGCACATATGTGTGCTACTCATTGGTGTTGGGAGTGTGACTAGGGTTTGCAAAGGCTAGCACTTGCTACTTCCATGGTTATTGATTATGCACCGCTAGCTTTGACATTCATTAATGTTGTGGCCATATTTATGACTTGTTTAGAGTTTCTCAATAATATGAGATTTATTGTTAGCATTTTGTGCTTAACTTTTATGCAGTGCACACACAACATTTTCAAGAGATTCAGCTGTGGAAGATTGCAACTTGAGATAATGCTTGATGCGACTCTGCAATTAGATGGTATGCATCTAATTAGCGTTTTTCTTTAGATATGGCATAAACTCTTTTTCGAATATTTACAATTTTGTATAATCAGTGTATTCTGTTTTATACAAATAGTTCGCATAAATGCACATGAAATAACGAGGATTTAGTTGAGTACAGATCTGAAAGTTCTAAGGTGCATATATATGAAAAAGAGCTACATGGCTAGTTTATCCAGGAGGTGAATATCCCTTTCTCGATTTTCTTGCACAATGCGGGATAGCAGTATATATTCATAATTCTGATGCCGGGTCAGAAATTTATGTATATTTATTTCATGCTTTTACAACTTGGCGAAAAGCAATATTATAATTTTCTCCCTAGTCAAAAATCCACCATCATATTAAGTCCATGCTTAGCGCGGAATAGTAATGTTTCGTGGTAAGCACTAGATGGTGAATTTTATTTCACTGATATAAGCAAAATAAATCAACAAGCTTAGTTGTCGGAAATTACCAAAAATTCTGATTCGATGATAGTCTGATGCTGTCGAATAATCGTTGAAGGAGCAATAGTTGATGTGATTGTGCCTGTAGGATGATAAAACATTGTATGTAGAGCACGAATGAGTGAAGCGTGGCTGGTTTGTGTGATGAAGAAACTAAAATTGACCCATGTGCAGCACGAAACCGTGGCTTCAAAGAGGAAACCCTTGTTTGACCCAAATTTGGAAACCAATTATTATAAAAGGGAGTGAACCATTTATTTATTTTTTCTTATTTTTATTTTTCTCCATCGACCTGAGCTTCCTCTCTTTCTTTCCTCTTCACGTTCGAGCAACAGGTAACGACTTCGCCGGAGCTCCTTCACCGGCCAATCAACGCCGACAATATTCCAGACAACTTCAGGTAAGTTTTTTTTTATTTTTCTTTACGTGAGTGAATACTCACATATATATATTTTTACGTGAGTGAATACTCACATATATTTTTTGTATGTGAGTACTGACTCACTAGCTTAGTTACCTTTGTTTGCTCAATTGCATAAGCATGCTATTGGCTTGATATTGGTATTCTGTTGACAGCTTCTTGCAGGTGAACTCCAATTCCATAATTATTGTCTCTGATTGTGATAATTCTTCATTGGCTTCATTGCAACGTTGTTAAGCTTCAACCAGGTACGCTGAGGTCTATAATAGTTCTTTTTTTTACTAGTCCTAATTTACATATATAAGCATGTATTTGCATATTAGTGCTCTATATACATAAAATAGAACCAAACCTTGTGCATGATTTCCCAGTTGTTGACGTCAATGTATTATTTGAACCCATTGTAGATGTCTAAGTATCATGAAGATAATGCTACCACTGCATCTATCCATGGTGGAAGCAAAAATTTTGATATTATTTTTCTAGACGATGTGCCCAGTATTCATGATGAGTTCTTTGATGGTGTTGTTGAAGAGGCTGCTGGCCCTGGTTATGTTGACAATTTTATTACGAACATCAATAGCCTTCCTCAGCTTCAAAGTATTTATCAACGAGCTCTTGTCAAGTGTTTTTTTGCAGAGAAAAGAGTACATGCCCTCATTTGTTGATTTTAAGACGTTCCAAATTCCTTATTCCAAGCGGATAGAATGGGCTAAAGTTATGTTGAGAAATCCTTGAGTGAAACTGGTTCTAGAAAATGCTAAGATACTCCATGTTGTGCGAGTGTCTGAGAATTTGAGAATTAATTAGGACATTAAGGGTCTGCTTGTATTTGCTTCTCGTTGGTGTGGTCAAGCTCATGCAGCAGTATGTGCTTGGGGCGAGTTCACAATCACCTTGCAGAGACGTGGCAGTTTAGTTGCAATTGCCCATTGTTGGTAGCGTTCCGATGGAATGGTCTAAGCAAGAGAAGAAAAATGGTATCATCCTTGTTCAGAAAATAAAAGAGTTGCAGAAGTATGGTCGTTGCAATAACAAAAATTATTATGATTTTATTGTACTAATTATGATTTATGATTACCTCTTTCACATCATCTGAATCCAAACTCCGAGTTAAATCTTTTGGAAATCAGATGAATTGTTTAAAAGAATCTATCCGATAAATTATTTTGAAATAATATGCTTGAGATCTTCTAATGAATTTAGACTGGGAATTATTTTGTTTTATATAAATTAGTAAGTCATTATGGAACTTGGTAACCCCCTGTAGCATCTTTGGTAATTTGTGCTGCAAACTGTAACTAAGTAGCTTAAACATCAAACGAACAAATCCATAAATAACCTGCTTAACTCAAATTTCATTTCAATGAGTTATAATATAAAACCTATTCAGAATATGGATCATTGTAATGAAATGAGTCATTAGCTCAGTCTATTTGAAGATACAAAACCACAATGATGAAATATATAAATAAAAGATTGTTGAGCCACATCAACTATATTAAAAGTAGTGCAAAATAAATACACCATATTAAAAGGTGTTCTTATATTTAATATTATATATAACTTTCTTTTTAATTGGTGGATGAGCATTATTCAATTAAATTTTAATTGATTAAGTCATTAAATTCTTCTTTTTTATTGGTTTAGATGGATCCTTTTAAGCTGGGTATGGGATGAAATCTTGTCTTAACACACAATTACCAACTTAATTGTAACTAAAATTTGTTCATAGGAAAAACAATGTACTATTGAAGTACATTTTGTAGGTTCGAGGATCAAAATCGTACAAAACAAATCCAAACAAGTAGAATATCTGTATTTGTTCAGCTTCGGTACAAAGAGAGAAGATGGGTTGATCTTAGGGGAGGGAAGCAAAAGATGTTGAAGGAATTGTGTGTAGAATTGTGTGTTGTAGTAGAAGAATAGCAGAGCTTGAGAATGATTTTATATCTCTTCTCCGTCTGTGGCTTATTTTCTTGTTGTTGTTCTCGTGGTATTCTGTCTTTGGAATTGGCTAAGCGGCCTATTTATAACCTTTGAGACCAAAAATTTTCCTTGTAAAGTAGTGGTAGTTGTGTGGGATATGGAGAAGTGGAGAAGTGGAGGTTATGGGAATAACCGTCCACCTCGTCCTGGGAAGTTTCTGGAATCTTCCAGATTATTACTCCACTATCTCTACAACCGCTCCAACTTACCACTTACTCTATAACTTCCTTGTCATGGGGTAGTGCTACACCCATGTTGTTGTAAACCTCCATACCAAAGCCCCATTTTTTATTCCCTATGTAATATGATTTGATGTCTCGTAGGAGTTAGTAGAGTCATGGCTTCAAAGCCACGAGTCTTGTTGTGAAGTAATGCTACTAGTAGATTTTATGTTGACTTATTGTGGTAGTAGCTTAGATAATAGTGTTAGCGATAAAGAATGGTGCTAGCATGAGCAAAGAGGAATGACGTGGTAGCAGCAGCAATTGGTGCGGCAAGAGAGCAAGCCTTGGCACGAAAATGAAGCGTGACGCGAAGTGGTAGAAGCGACAGCAGTGGAGCGCTGGCGCTAGCGCTAGCACTGATGCTGACATTGTTACTGCTTCACTGCTGTGCTACCGCTAGCGCCTCCATTCCTCTGCTTCAACTCTGGTTGGCTTCTGTGCAGCTTTTGCATGGCTTTTGCGTGATTCTTGACTTTGTTGCTTTTATTGACTTTGTTGTCTTGATTATTTTGGCACATTTATGCTAGAAGCGTAGCTAGGGATTACCAAAGCCTGTATTATTGTTATCAGGGCTATAGCCTATATGTTATTATTTATTGGCATTGACTAATGCCATAACCATGACTATGGTCTAATTGGGGTTTCTCAATATTGTGAGACTTAATTGTTTGGCATTTATGCCTAACTTTTATGCAGTGCATACAAAACACCTTCAAGAGATTCAACCGTGGAAGTTGATAATCTTGAAATTATGCTTGATACGACTCTGCAATCAGATAATATACATCTACTTAGCGTTTTTATTCAGATATGGTATTTCCTTTATCCTGAATGTTTACAATTTTGTATAATCAGTATGTTCTGTTTTATACAAATAGTTTGCATGGATGCACATGAATTAACGAGGTTTTTGTTGCACAAAGCTCTGAAATTTCTATGGTGCATATATGTGCCAAAGAGCTACAGGGCTAGTTTAGCCAGAAGTTGAATATGCATTCTCAATTCTCTTGCGGAATATAAGATAATAGTAATGTTCGTAATTCTGATGCTCGTCAAAAATTAACGTATATTTATTTCATGCTTTTGCAGCTAGGCCAAAAGCAGCACTATAAAGGGGAATATTACCGTTTTCTCCCTTGTCAAAAACTCACCATCAACATTAAGTCCCCTGCTTAGCGCGAAGCAATAATATGTTTTGTGGTAAGCACTAGATGGTGATTTTTATTTTATTGTTATATGAAAAATAGATCTAATAGTTTAGTTGTCGGATATTATAAGGAATTATGATTTGATGATGCTCCAATGATGCCGAGTAATTACTGATAGGACAGTAGCTGAAGTAGTAGTGCTTACAAATGATAAAATCATCGTCTAGAGAGTGTAAGCTAGTGGCGCGTGGCTGATTTATACGACAGAGAGACCAAAATTGACCCATGTGCAGCACGGGATCATGGTTTCAAAGGGGAAACCCTTGTTTGACTTAGATTTGGAAACCAATTACTATAAAAGGGAGAAGTAAACCCTCATCTTTTTGTATTCTATCTTTCACACCAACACCTTATTCTCTTTTTCTTTCTCTTCAGTGACACCAACAACATCAACAACTTCTCCTGCCGGAGCTCCGTCACTGGCGGATTGACTCTGACAACAATTCTGGTCAGATTCCGACAAACTTTAGGTAAAAAATATTTTTACGTGAGTAAATACTCAATCTTTTTTTTAGGGTAAGTACTAAATCACTTCTTTCAATTATCATTTCTCATTCAATTGCATTAATATGACATTGATTTGATAATTGTCTTCTTTCGCCCATGTTTTGCAAGTGGATCTTAATTCCCTTATTGTTGATTCTGATTGCAAAAATTCTCCATTGGATTTGCTGTAACGTCGTTGAGTTTTAACCAGGTACGCTAGGGTTTATAACAACTTTTTTTTAATGTACATATTTGTATGTATTTTCATAACAATGATAGACATATATGTATACATAAAGTAGTGCCAAACCTTATGTACGGTTGTCCGATTGCTGATGTAGGTATTATTTGAACCCGTTATAGATGTCTGGCAATCTTGAAGATATTACTACTACTGGTTCCAGTCACAATGGAATCGAAAATCTTGATGTTATTTCCTTGGATAGCGTGCCTACCATCCATGATAAATTCTTTGATGGCATTGCTGAAGATGATGCTGACCCTGATTATGTTGGTATTTTCATTCCGAACGTTGATTCCGCTCTTCGACCCTAGAATATTTATCCGAAAGCTATTGTCAGGTGTTGTTTGCAGAGAAAAGAGTACATGCCTTTGTTTGTTGATTTCAAGACATCCCAAACTCCTTTGCCTGGATGGGCCTCGTGGGATAAGGTTATGTTGAAGAATCCTCAGGTGAAGCTAGTTTTAGAAAATGCCAAAATATTCCATGTTGTACGAGTGTTTGAGACCTTGAGAATTAATAAGGACATGAAGGGTCTGCTTACATTTGCTTCTCGTTGGTGTGGCCCGATTCATTCAGAGGTGTGCTTGGGGTGAGTTAACAATTACTCTGGAAGATGTAGCGGCCTTACTGCAATTGCCAGTTGTTGGTAGTATTCCTGTTGGATGGTCCGATCAGGAGAAGAAGTATGAAGCATATATTGTTCGGAAAATAGGAGAGGAGTTGCATAACTCCCGTGGTAGCAATAACAAGAATTATACAGCTTGGGCTGAGTATTGTTGGAGCGGTAGTTCAAGTGCCGATGGATTTTCTTCTGATCATCCCATATGCATCGCTACTGATCATCCCCTATGCATCGCTGTATTCCTTTTACTTTCGCTTTCTAGAGACATATTTGAAGATTCTCTTGGAGGTCAGTTGAAGATTCCATTGATCCGATTGCTATGCACTTGCTGGCGGAAGGACTCTTCCTCTAGGTACTTTATTTTTGGGTACTTTATATTCTCATTTGGATACTTTCATTTGTGACATGAAGACTTCTAATGGTCATGCCAAGGTAGAGTCCTTTATTCTCGTCATGTTTATGCAAGCCTGGCTTTGGGAACATTTTCTTGAATATGCACCAAAGGCTCGGCCTTCTTTCCCAAGTGAAAAGATAAAGTATGCTCGAATACTTCGTTGGAGTAAGAAGAAATTTTCCCTTGCTAGTCTTACTAGTTTAATGGATAATGAGAAGAAAGTGAATTTCAAACCTTGGGGTTTGAAGCTTCCACAGGTGATTCCGTCAGAGACTTTTGCTGAGAACCCCGGTGTTATCTTAGACTCTGGTCCGACTGGTGAGGACAATATAGTTGTTGTTGGTGAAGCCACTTTTATGAATAGTTGTACCCCAGGGTATATTCTTGCTATCCATTCTGGTACTTTCATTACCCAGAACTATAATATTGACAGAACAACTCGACAGATGGATTTTGATCAGTTTGCCCCTCATTAACGTACTGAGGTGCCTTATGTAGACATGCTTAAGCAATCTGAGGGTATCCACAATATTTCAGATCGAAGCATCTCTTTCCTTCAAGCTCACAGAAAGGGATGTAATGCTGATGGATATGCTAATTTCTGGGAAAGACAGCTTATTATCCTTAAGAAGTTCATGTTCAGCAAGCCTTCTGCCGTTCATGGTGAACCTTCTACAAAGGAGTTGGTGGATCATCCAAATTTGAAGATTTCTTCTGAAGCGAAACGCGAGTCAATCATCAACTTGTTTCAGGTATCTTGAGTCCTTCTTCTCTTAATCATATTCTTCTTATTTAATAGCTAAATGTTTTGATTCGTTTGTTGCAGTCATGGCTCCCAAATTACTGTATGTCTAATAAAACAGTGAATGCTACTACTCAATATGGGATGAAAAGACCTCGGGTGATTATACCTGGGAGTGGAGACCGTCCCTCGAAGAAGGTAAGTGTTTTGTATTTTCCTAGTCTTCTTTATATATTTATACTTTATTATGACGAGCATATTTATATAGCTTGGGAGCTTAACTCGTCAGAGTGACTTGAGCGCTCGACCCTTTGAATTCGGTGTCCCAGTCGTTCCTGGTGCTTTAGATGCTTATGTTGTGAGTAGAGCTTTCTTTAGAAATAATAATTTTGTATCTTGCTGAATTTGATGAATTCTGACTCCTGTGAATTACCATTATGCTTAGATGACTAGCGATATGAATACTTAGACGATAGAAGGCTCTGAGGAAGAAGATACATATGACCAGGGACTTGAGAAATCTTCTCATACTTAAGTAGTTGAAGAACCCGGTGTCGAGAATGAAGAACTTGTGATAAAACATATTACGAGGCACGTTCTGCTCCTAATGACACCTCGCAACTCCAAGTAAGACTCCTTCATTGTTTTAGAATCACAATGACATAATTATATCTCTTAAACTCCAAAACATGTAAAACCATGTATGATTTCATGTGGAATTTTGGCGATTTTCGCTGTCAGAAAAATTCAGATTCAGGTCTTCTTGCCGTAACGGCTGTAAAATCTTCGTACGATGTCGGAATGAGGTGTTTGACCTCTCATTATTTAGATAAGAGATAAATAAAACTTCCAAAATAATAATTTCTAAATTTGGAGTCCGTTTGCTAGGTGAAAAAGACCTGACACCGAGCGTCCAGAACTTTTCCAGGCAGAATTATGTAGGTTTTCAGCTGTCATGTAGTCGACCGTTTTGCCTGCCTTTATTAGCTCGCTTCTCGATTGTCGCACCCTTTTAGTATGTTGTAGTAGACATCCATATGAATCGTTTTGAATATAAATTACTCTCAAATTCCTTACCAATTAGCGCCAGTTTCCGTTTTTCCAGAGAGTAGTGTAAAAACTTTTTGATGGCATTTTTAAAAAACGACTCATATCTCTTCTAAACCATATGTCATGACCCAAAATACCTTTTAATGAATTTTTAGGTTGATAGTAGACATATTTTATGAATTACATGATTTTTGCTTCAATTCCTTATGCTTGAGACATAATCTCTATAATATCTCTATTTTTAGGGGGTGAGGGGTGGGTGGGGTGGGGTGGGGTGGGGTGGGGTGGGGGGAAGCTGGATCAGAGAGACGAATTTACAGGTAAATAATTGGAGGTTACCATGATCCATGATACTGATGATGTATATTTTCCACCTTTAAATCATGGGAAAGTTCTTCTGGATGCGATTTTTGAAGAAAACACTCTGGGTGACACCGTTGTACAAAATGCTGACTGATGGAGACTGTATTGGTTGAATATCCGAACGCTGGGGTTAATTTTGACTTCAATTTTGATAGGACTCGACTTGATTATGTGTGTATCGGAGGCTTCACTATCCCTTCCGCCCATGCTGAGCTGTATACCGAAGTATGGAAGAAGTTCAGCCATTTCTTTGTTGGTAACCCCAAGAACTACCGTAATCTGGAGAATGTTGTGACTCTGTTACTGCCAATTGTGCATGAGATGATTTTTCTTCCTCGTAGAGAAGTATCTGATATATTACTTCAAGAATGGAAAGATGTTTTGGACACAACTGAAAGGGTTAAGATTTATGTAGCGTGGCTTCGTCGTTATTTTGAAGTTACTGAGAAGCATCTGCAAGATAAAGGTATGAATCCAAGCTTGGAGACAATGACTAAGGCTAAATATAAAGTTGAGAGGCTGTCTCGGGAGTTGAAGCTCGCAACTGAGATTTTTGGGAGGTTGGAAAAGGCGTATTCTCAAGGTGTTGAACCAATTTCCAAGGAATTTTTCTAGTTTTATAGGTTTTCTGAGACATATGATTTTTGTGGTTTTATTCTGGGGTTTTTGAATAGGTAGGGATTTTTGTAAATGGTTTTCAAGGATATATATTTTTTGAAGGAAATATTGATTCGCTTAATTAATAAATTCAAATTCTAAGTATGAATGCAAGATGTTGCAAACATTTTGGAGGAATTACAAATATTGCATAAAACAGGTGAATATTATAAAATGGTGGTAGCGTTTTTTTTTAAGCATTGTGAGTTGTAAGCCACTTTCCATGCATGACCACCCCTTCTGGCTTGTCAGTATTGACAAGTTTGTAGTAACCGCCGATCATGGTTTTGGTGATAAAATACGGTTCTTCTTCAGGAGAGGATGTGATCTTCTCTATTGTATCTTTGACATGGAAGGCATCGAATTCAGGCCCTTTAACTTCATGACATATTTTCTGAGTGCCAGGGTTGTTAGCTTGTTTATCCTCAGTAGAGATAACCCATACCTATTTGATAAATTTTTTAAAAAGATCAGCTTCCCATTCACATCGCCGATTCAGAGTAGGGTTGATATCCTGGTCAAGTCCCAAGCTTTCATGGGACGTGGGATTGCTGGTTGCAAAGAAGTTGGTTGAACGTGACTTACTTGTGTGCGAAACCTTTGGATATATGATGTTGCGTCCTCTTCTGGTAATTGCTCCACGTTCAGCTCCATTGTCTGATGAAACTCGTATGATAGGTCATCCTCAGGATTTACAGGCTTGCTTGAGAGTCTTGGAGGTACTGATACTGGCGAGGGGCATACACTCGTTGCTTTCTTGTTGGCATGGATCCAAGGGCGTCCCAGAACCATGTCGTAATCCGGAACTTCTTTGACAATGTGAAACTTTGTACGTGCTCGGGTTCCATCTATGTTTATTTCAAGAGTGATGTAACCATAAGCACTCCTGTACTTTCCTTCAGAATTATTAATCTCTCGTGCCTGGAAATTCCCACAACTCTCAGAGTCTTGATAGTAATTATATTGACATCACTTCCCACATTAATTAGTGTTCTCTCGAACTTGGTGTCCTTGAGGCAAGCTGTGGTGAGAAGTCCCCAGTTAGGCTTCTCATTATGTTTGATTACTATGTCATTTGGAGTAGTTTTTGGGAAGTCAGCAGCTTCTCCGGAAAAGAGTAGACGCTTGCCTGATACAACACGATTGAGATTAGTGAAAATATCTTTGCGTTGTTTCTTCGATACGTAAAGAAGTTCACATACGCACTTCATCATGAATTGTACATTTCTATTGACAGAATCTCTGGAAAGAGTGAAACTCCTGACATGTAGGGGATCTTTGTGGACACCTTCATTCCCCAAGCATAGCTCTCCTGAGTTGACTTTTTCTCTGAATATGCGCCTCAAGCCATTGGATTCGCTAGTGGGATGATTGACGAACCTGTGGAAGTGACAGATTCTGGATTTGACATATCCTCTTCAGTAGGTGGTTGTCGCATGGGTGGTAACTTGATAGCTCCAATCTGTACCCATAGTTCTAACAATCCGAGGACGTCTTCTATCGGAAACGGGAAATTCGGGATTGTTAGACCTGTCTTGTTCTGTTGTGAATGACGTAGAGCTTCGGCTGAGACTTGTCCTTGAATTGATATTGGTGCTGCCGCCGAAGCTGATGTAGTGCACTTAGCCTGTGATGCAGATTGAGGTTCTTTTTTTCTCTTGGATCCTTCATCAGTGATAACACCTATGGAGTGTTGGGTAGAATGTTGTTTGTTCACCAGACGTCTGCTTCCACGAGTGTCTCCATGATTTTCTTCTCTGGCAGGTCGTGTCCTTTCTAACAAAGCTGGAGCAGTTGTTGTTGATCTCTTGGAGGCATCGTGTAGCTCATAGAGGGTTTGAAATCGTAAATTTTCTAATAAAGCACGATAAACATGAATCATACCATTAATGCAAAGCTCCACCAATTGTTGCTCAGTCACGTTTTGGTCATGGCAGTCGAGAGCTTGTGTCCTGAACCTGTTTACGTACTCGTTGGGATGCTCGTTGTTCCTCTGAATCATTCTTCCTAGATCCGAAAGATTAATTTCTTCAGAGACAAAGAAATACTTCTTATAAAAGGCATCAACCATCGAAGATCAACTATGAATACTATTGGGAGCGAGGTTGTTGTACCAAGTGTAGGCTCTTCCCGTAAGAGATTTTGAGAATTCTTTTAGTCGCAACATTTGATTATATTCATGCACTCTTAGTGACTCCAAGAATCGAGAAACATGTTCTCGAGCATTTCCTGTGCCATCGAGAATGGAGGGGATGAGTATCTTCCCGGCAGTGGAACCTTCTGAATTTCTGTTGGGTAAGGAGGTTGGTGTTGATGGAATGAAGATGAATCTTCCCTTCCACGATTTCGCAGGAGCTTTTCCAGGTCTTCACGAATGACAAAGTTTTATTGTGGTTCACTCCTTTCTGATGCACGGTCAGCGATGATCCGTATTTCATCATCCTCTTGTGCATTAGATTTTGACGTGTTAGCACCGTCGGAAGTTGCGTTCTTGACTTGCTCCATTTGACGACGACGTTGTTTTGGTGTTAACTGCTCCTTTAAGCCTTAAGGAAGGTAAGAACTCCCTTCTGAATGGTGGACATGGATATTTGAGTTTCAACCAAGGTCTTTTGTCGCTTCATAAAATCGGCTATGGTAGGTGACGCCTGCTCCTTTCCTTGGACACTTTCAGTGGTGCGGAGAGGAGTTGTGGTACTTTCAGCGGTGGTGTTTTGAGGAATGATTTCTGGGGTTCCACCAATGGAATTACTAGTATTAGTAACGATTGTTGAACTTAACTTGGGTTTGGTTCCTGAACCTCACTTAAGATCCACCATTTTTAAAGAATTAAATTTTTCTACCGAGAGGTTGATCTCCGGCGTGGTCGCCAATTGTTTGTACCTAAACTTTGCTCATAGGAAAAACAATGTACTGTTGAAGTACTTTTTGTAGGTTTGAGGATCAAAATCGTACAAAACAAATCCAAACAAGTAGAATATCTGTATTTGTTCTGCTTCAGTTAAAAAGAGAGGAAATGGGTTGATTTTAGGGGATGGAAGCAATGAATGTTAAAGGAATTGTGTGTTGTGATAGAAAAATAACATCCCTTGAGAATGATTTTCTATCTCTTCTCCGTTTGTGGCTTATTTTCTTATCGTTGTTCTCGTGGTATTCTGTCTTTGCAATTGGCTAAGCGGCCTATTTATAACCTTTGAGACCATACACTTTCCTTATAGAGTAGCGGTAGTTGTGGGGGAGATGGAGAAGTGGATGTTATGGGAATAACCGTCCACCTCATCCTGGGAAGTTTCTGGAATCTTCCAGATTATTACTCCACTATCTCTACAACCGCTCCAACTTACCACTCACTCTATAACTTCCTTGTCATGGGGTAGTGCTACACCCATGTTGTTGTAAACCGCCATACCAAAACCCCATGTTTTATCCCCCCATGTTATATAATTTGATGTCTCGTAGGAGTTAGTGGAGTCCTGGCTTCAAAGCCAGGAGTCTTGTTGTGAAGTAATGGTACTAGTAGATTTTATGTTGACTTACTGTGGTAGTAGCTTAGATAATAGTGTTAGCGATAAAGAATGGTGCTAGCATGAGCAAAGAGGAATGACGCGGTAGCAGCAGCAATTGGTGCGGCGAAAGAGCAAGCCTTGGCACGACAATGAAGCGTGACGCGGAGTGGTAGCAGCGACAACAGTGGAGCGCTGGCGCTAGCGCTAGCGCTGATGCTGACATTGTTGTTGCTTCACTCCTGTGCTGCCGCTAGCGCCTCCATTCCTCTGCTTCAACTCTGGTTGGCTTCTGTGCAGCTTTTGCAAGGCTTTTGCGTGATTCTTGACTTTGTTGCTTTTATTGACTTTGTTGTCTTGATTATTTTGCCACATTTGTGCTAGAAGCGTAGCTAGGGCTTACCAAAGCTTGTATTTGTTGTTATCAGGGCTATAGCCTATATGTTATTATTTATTGGCATTGACTAATGCCATAACCATGACTATGGTCTAATTGGGGTTTCTCAATATTGTGAGACTTAATTGTTTGGCATTTATGCCTAACTTTTATGCAGTGCATACAAAACACCTTTAAGAGATTCAACCGTGGAAGTTTGCAATCAGATAGTATACATCTACTTAGCGCTTTTATTCAGATATGGTGTTTCATTTATCTTGAATGTTTGCAATTTTGTATAATCAGTATGTTTTGTTTTATACAACTAGTTTGCATGGATGCACATGAAATAACGAGGTTTTTGTTGCACAAAGCTCTGAAATTTCTCTGGTGCATATATGTGCCAAAGAGCTACATGGTTAGTCTATCCAGAAGCTAAATATGCATTTTCAATTCTCTTGCGGAATATAAGATAGTAGTAATGTTCATAATTCTGATGCTCGTCAGAAATTAGCGTATATTTATTTCATGGTTCTGCAGCTAGGTGAAAAGCAGCACTATAAAAGGGAATATTACAATTTTCTCCCTTGTCAAAAAATCCCCATCAACACAACTGTAAAAATAATTTTCATCGAATTCAATGTCTAGCTCGGGGTTTCTTACTTGTATGAAAAAAAAAATCTTAGTTAGAGTAGTTAAAGTCTGCGGACCGGCATCCAACTCAAAACCAATTGGCAATGAGTGGAGTGGCCCTTTCATATTATATTTTAAGTTTATTATAGGAATATTAGTGATGTGAGACTGTTATCCTTTACATGAATTTTCGTGAAAATGAAACTTTGTTAACGTAAACGATTCTTATATTAATTTGAGAGAGAAATTTGAACTAGCCGGTAAAAATTGAAAGGAAGTGATAATTGTTGGTGCTACTTCCAAGTTTTTACTACACCTACGTGTAGAAACTTTATACTATAAGAAGATGAAAAAATTCAACGAAAGGAACATCAATCTGATTAAATTCCGACGAACAAATAAGGATACAAACTTACGAAGATACTACTAGAGTACTACTACCAGACTACCAGTCTACCACTTTTTCTGCCATCTGTCACTTTCCTGCGTCGTCACTTTCTTACAAGTCTTCTTCTGTCTTTCCACCATCTGGATGACTTCAGGAAGCAACTTGCCTGTTTTCTTTTTACTAACCTGGCTCCCCTAAATATTGTTTTTTCTACTTGGATTCTATGTATTAATTTATCAAACAAAATCACAGTAAAATTGCTTTAATATTGCCTACATATTATATGTCGATACTCACACTTCCGGATAAAGTTGAAAAAAAAATGGTGGAGATCATGAGAAGATTTTACTGGGGGACAAAAAATAATAAGCTTAAAATGTGTTGGGTGTCTTGGGAGAAGATGTGTACTTCCAAGGATAATGGAGGCTTGGGTTTGAAAAATTTAAGGAGCGTGAATAAAGCCCTATTAACAAAATGGATTTGGAGGTATTGGGAAGAGAAAGATCATCTATGGATAAGAATTATGCAACAAAGAACCAGCAGAAATGCAAATGACACCCTTCCGGTAGACATGAGGATTTAGCAAGGAAAAGGGCTCGGGAAAGGAATTCTTAAAACGAAAAATTGGATGACACATAATATAAGAATTTCAATAGGAAAGGGGAATAATTTATACTTCTGGCATGACAATTGGACGGTGAAGGACAGTTACAGGTTCGATTCCCAGTGATATATAGGAAAGCTAGAACAAAATGGGAAAGCATCGTAGGTTGTGTGGACAAGCAAGGGAATTGGGACCTAAAGCTGGGAGTTGTGACATCTCCAAGAGTCAGGCAAAACTATTTTGAGCTAATGAGAAAGATCGGTTCCCCACCAACCTTTGCGGATAATGAAGACTCAGTCAAATTTTTCAATGAAGATACATGTAAATTCTCTATCAAAAAATGCTACGAAGCAATGAGCATTCAAAGTTTGGATGGAGCTCCCTCCTTTACTAAATTTCTATGGAAAAATGAAATACCACCCAAAATATCTATGTTATTGTGGTCTGTTTTTAACAATTCTCTGCCTACACTTAAAAATCTACAACATAAAGGAGTAGTGGTGACGACATTAATATGTAAACTCTGTGGAAAGGAAGAGGAGGATGCGAATCACCGGTTATGTCACTGTGACTATACAAGGAAGGTGTGGTTCTACTTCATCAAAGAGTTTAAAATCTCTTGGTGCATGAATGAAAATCTTCATCAAAACTTCGAAGCGTGGAGTCTCAAAGTGTTTGCGGGTAGAAATGAAAAGATTTGGAAATGGCTCCCATATGCTGTGATTTGGAATGTCTGGAAAGAAAGAAACGCGAGGACTTTTGAAGATAAAATGAAATCAGAAGAGGAACTAATTTTGGAGACAAAATCTTCTTTGATTATGTGGGCGTCTGAAACCGATCTATTTAGAGGGATAACTATAAACAGTATCTTGTTTAATTGGGCAGCGGTGGTTGATTAGGTTTTTTAGACGAATTGTCTTTTTCCTAATTGTGATGGATTTTTTTTTCTTTTTTGGATGGATTTGAATTTATAATTCTTTTAATTTTCTTTTATTTTATGAATTTAACCTTTTTATCAAAAAAAAAAAGTAAAATTACTTTAATTAATGTATATATAAAAGATTATGTCAACTACCAATATTCTGCTGGTCCATGCATGGCTGCGGTACCCATTTATCATTAATTCCCTACCCACCCTAGGCAATTATGCTTTCTATTGTAATTCATGGCTAGTTTTCTAACGGGACAGGGTTTTGATATTCAAAGCACAGACTTGGTGGAACTCTAAATACCATCCGACTGCAAAATAATGGCATCAATTTATGATTGATAATGTCACCCTGAGTGGACAATTAGAAACCGCCGTAGTCGCTGACCCGCTCCAACAAGCAGTGGTCTTGTACAATTGTCAATTGTGTCTTAATTAAGCCAATTCTATGTGTTCATAGAAATGAAAACAGTATTGTCGAGGAAATAAATAGCAAGTGTTTGGAATGATATAAACTGTTACCTTCGGTGGTTTTGTTCAGCAATTTGGCGGTGGTTTTTTTGTCGGTGTTGGTGGTTATGTTCGTCAATGGTAGTGGGTTGTTAATGGCAGTTAGGGGTGGATTAATGGTATTGTAGATAGGGTACACCCAAGGTAGTTACATATCGGATTTCGGTTCGTACCGGTAGAGGGCGATACACTGGTACGCCGGTATATCGGGGAAATTTCGGTTCAAATATCGGTGAAATATCGGTTCATATATTTTATACCTATAATTTTATGAAAAAATACTAGTTCACATTTTATAATTATAAATATATTTTAGCACGTTATAACAAACGTTTTTTCACAAAGTTTAGAAAGAAAAACTAGTAATCATCTAAAATATATAGATCCATAGATTTCATACAAAGTTCAAACTGGAAACATAAGAAAAACAAGAACAACTTCAAAGTTCATCGTCTAAAATGCTAATTAAACAAGGATACAATTCTAATCGAAATCATTAGATTAATTATAGATATTATCATATCCATATATAAATATAAAATATCATAAAAAATATGAGTAATATTTGAAACCCTAAAACAAGGATTTTTTTTTTTAAAAAATATTTTTTTTTTTTTTTTTATTTTTTTTTTTTAAATTTGATTTTTCAAAAAAAAAAAAATCGTCCATATCGGCCATATCGGCCGATATTTCGGTCCATATCGGTCGATATTTCGGTCAAATATCGATGGCCGAAATTTCGGATTTCATCTTCGTTTCACCCCGAAATCCGAAATTTCGGCCATTTCGGCGGAAATTAACTACGTAGGGTACACCTTGTTTTCTTGGCTTTATCAACTTCTTTACTATGAGTGCAAATAGACTATGGTGGTATTAAGGTGGATGTGGGCGTATGCATCAGCGGTGATGTGCGGTAACATACGACTTTCCATTCAACTCATTTTTTTTTTCTTTACGAACCAGGGAACTTATATTAATGTAGCAAGATATTTTACATTAAATCAAATTTGTTATAAAACTTGGCCTTCCATATCCGTTTTTGACGTTAAGTATAAGTCCTTTGATTAGAATACGCTAATTTGATTCTTAATTAGAGTTTAAGCAAGATATCCAGCTAATCTACCACACCTAGAGTTGTTTACGGACCGGGTTAGGGTCAACTCGTGGAGGGTTAGACGAGCCGCGGGTTGGGAGTGGTGAACCCTAACCCTAGTATTGTTTCAAAACGGCCCAAAACCCCAACCCTAACCTTAGACGGGTTGTCTCTGGCGGGTTACGGGTTGGTCCTGGAAAATTTATACTTTATTATTTTTGTATTGAAAAGAAAAACCTCAAATCTAAAAACTAAACAATATATATAGAATACATTATGCTAAAACTAAAACGATTAAAATGCACCAAATCAAAATTACCGAATACATATATAGATAGTTATATATATATAACCAAATAAAATTACAACTTTTACAACAAGCGGCCTAGTGTATCATATATCACTACACCAAATCGCTTGATTTGAGACACTTATAAACGTTACTTTGAATTTAAGCAACACTTATAAGTGTCTCAAATCACGCGTACTTAATTTTTGGTACGGATGAATGCCGCTTATAGCGTCGCTTAGTTTAATTAAAGCGACTAATAGAAAGCGTCTCTTAAATCATTAGCGACGTTTCTTAGGTGAACCAGAATTATATTTTTGCCCAATTAAAGCGACGGTTATTTAATTTAAAGGACAGATAAAATCGTTGCTTTTAATATCGACGACTCTTATGTGTGTGTCTCAAATATTTTTGCG
The DNA here is from genome assembly GCA_023531435.1 of Papaver californicum. NCBI lineage: Eukaryota > Viridiplantae > Streptophyta > Magnoliopsida > Ranunculales > Papaveraceae > Papaver > Papaver californicum. The sequence goes on along the minus strand of JAJJMC010021281.1, from coordinate 1,123,438 downwards.
ACACATGATTTTATGGTGTAACACATAATATTCGTCGCATTGTTTGTTTGCCACATGTATATATTTCAAGTGGTACACTTATATACGTCTCAAATTTAAAATTAATTAGAAAATAATAATTTTTGAACTTGGTATTCCCAAAATCAAAATTTCCCTGCAGATTTCGTACACCTGCACTATTCTTTTCTCAATCAAATATGATCCCAATAATGCAATTAATTGCGTTCAATATCACATATGAATCAATTTCAACAATCACCATCAATCAATTAATCAATAATTTTTTCTACATGAGCATTTTCTTTTGTTTTCATAACTTCCAGCTCTAGGTAGAGCGGGTTCTTAGGATATGTGACTAACTAGTGCTCCGAACCAATATTGGAATAAAAAGAAATTTCATGACCATCATTGAATCAATAATAGACATGTAGTCAAGCATGTAACTTGAATTTACTAAGTTCTTCAGTTTCTAAACGATTAAATGGCAAGCTACACCATAAACAAACAATTTCAGAAGACTTTTACACGTGAACATTGAGTTTTATCCTTGTCCAGTTTTTGTATCCTGTCAAAAGAAAGATATAAGTTTTTATCGGTTTTACAAACCTGAAATGGTAGTAGAGATAGAGAGGTGCATAAGTATCACTAAGATTCTTGATTCATAAAATGGAAAATTATCCTGAACCCTGAAAGACTTACCCAAATTAAGAGTAAAAAGTACATTCATACTCACACTATCATCGCTAACAATAAATCGTGTTCCCAATAGGAATATTGAGTTTTCTAGATGAACCCGTTGTAAACACATGTATTGAATCTTGAGAAAACGAGATTGAACTGGTTGAATCCAAATATCAAATCTGACTTAAAATTCTGCAAACAAATTGTTATAGGTATAGTTAATTTTCAACAGAGAGATGAGGAAGTTTAAAAAAAATGTGAGCTATTAAAGGGAACTTCTTTAGAACAAAATGGTAAACTTGTTATGGATTATGGTATGAGCAATGCATCCATAACCTTGGTATCTAAACTAAGCACACTCTTTAGACCTGTGACTGCATTCAGTTTCCTAGACAACAAACTCAAATTAACAAAGATTTCCGGCCAATAGATCAATTATTTTAAACCAAAGTTTTAATAAACAATTATAGGTTTGTTCCATTCCATGTCCACCATAAATAAAATATTAATTCATAGAACCTAACCTTTAGAAACCATAATAGTCTTGTGTGAAATCTCACCAGGATCACATCCTAATTCCCATCTAACAATCTATGAAGTGTTCAAGACGGTATATTTCTGGAAATATATCATCTAAGATTCTACAATCTTGCATCATGACAACCTAATTAAACTAGGTAAATTCAGCAAGTATAGTAGTTTTCCATGATAGGTAACATAAAACAGGAAACACTAAGCTAAATGAAGAGAAACTAGAGAGCAACGACAAACATTTAATAATAGAAATTTAGAAGATAGGTGTAATATGCACAGTAAAGTTAACGAGGTATAGAAAATTAACAAGAAAATCGTTGTAAAATGAGCATGTATAATCAATATTTTAGTCAAATTACAAAAGATGCGCCTATATTTAGAGCCCATGATCGATGATAGTAAGTGTTCATATAGGAGAACTAAGGGAGATATTTTAGCATCTCTAAGCACAAATGTATTAAGATAGTAAGTTTTCATATATGAGAATTATAGATAACTCCAATTTACATAAAGTCATAAACATATTCACAAAAGACAAAATGCAAAAGGAATTTACTGAAAGGGCAACTGCAGCATGAGAGTTAAGAAGTTGTTGGGCTTGTCGCAACACAATACTGAGTGCTTCAGGTATTCGCAGTCCACATGCATTAAATGGAAACTCCGCTCTTGGTGGATCTCCAGTATTTTTTAAAGTATAAGGATGACCTCCTGAATCCAAAAAAAAATTAAAATATTATATTGAGTAACAAAGAGTTGTATTATTACAATATAGACAGGCAAGAAATTTTCACGATTAGCACCATTGACTCGCAAAACCAGCTTCATCCAGTTTATAAACTCCAAAAGTATGCTCAAAGAGTCGGGAATAAGCTAGCAAGAAAAGAAAGCAATTCAAAATGGTAAGCAGAAGAGATCAAGTAGAGAAGAGTGGACAAGGAGAGAAAATCAGGATTTTACCATTTGATGTGAATGAACATTTACAACTGCCCCGTCAAAGGAAATTGCAAGGACTGAGCTAGAGATTGAAATGGTTGATTTGGAAACGTCTGCCCACCCCTTCCGCCAATATTACCACGTGTTCCTTCAGTTTCAGCAGCTTGAGGGCCTTATTTGTAGTGTTGGACTGCAAGATACAAATACCAAAAATTGGTTAAAAGTTTCTATTTCATAATGAAAAAATACAGTTTCTCATAGGTATACTAGACTATATGTTTGTTGCTTTCATAGGTGATAGAACATTTTTGTGTCTCATTTGTCCTGTATTCTCTATTTTGTTAGCACTTATTTTGTACTTATTATGAGTTTTTAGGTCTTTGTAGGTATTTTTGGAAAATAAATATATATGGAAAAATCGGCTCAAAAAGTGATAAAAGCACCCGAGAAAAATTACTAAAGGCACCCAGGCTAGTTGATAAAGGCATTCGTATCTTGGATAGGGGCACCCCTTCCTCTTTGGTTCAAAAAAGAGAAAATGGCGAGAAATAAACTTCTCACCTACGAATTATTGGGGCAAGATTTTGTCGATGATTTGCTGGATTTTTTTTAACAGTTTGATTTGGTATGAGTTGTTATGACACAACAGGATTGCTACATGTGCTGGAATTGAGAGAAAATAAGAGTTTTCGACAAACAGGGTAGGAGAAAGTTTCAAGATTTTCAGATAAAGATTTGGGAAGTTACGTGGGGTTTGGAAGGTGGTATCGAGCTATCTACATGAAGAAACAACTCCAACACGTCAACTGGAGAGTTTAATGTCGTGAATAATGGTTGGAAACTCATGTTACAGCTGGAAAAGGAATTGGTTTTGGATTAAGATTATCATGAGTTTTAATTGGGATTTGGATAGAATTGAGAGTCCTGATCGATAAAGGAGGACTGATTAGGTTTTACTACACCTATAAAACCAACAGATCGAAGAAAAACAGGGGGGAGTCTCAGGAACAATTTTTCTATGTTGTTACGAGTAAGAAGACGAAGAACAGGGAACCGTCATTCTTCTGTGACGGTTCCTTCAACTGGCAACAACGTTTATCTTCATTAGAATATTTATCTTCATCTGTAACACTAAGCAGTTGCAACAGTTAATCTGTAACGCCTATACAGCGTTGCAGATTCCCTATTTTATTATTTTTATCTTCTTTTCTTCTTCTCAAGCCTTTTTGAGCTATGTACAAATTTTTTAAGAGTGTTTTGAGCATGATGAGCTAAACCCAACCACTGGGACAGGAGGAAGCCATATTTCATGAATGAATGGTAACTACTTTTGATTCTTAATGACTTTTGCATTGATTTTTAATTGATTTATTATTTTTCTTAATTAGTTGTGATTTTGTTTGATGGTGTATGCTGGGAATTAAGAGCTTTTGATGCGCCATGCTTGTGATTTACAGTTAATGTTTTAGAAATCTACTTTTGGTAAAGAAACAAAGTCAATAAAAGAGTTATAATTGTTAAAGAATCATTATAGAAATCATTCAGAAGTGATTTTGGTGGAATGCGGAGTTCCAGTTCTTCCCAATATTGTTAAAATATTTTACTTATTTTCTAGTTTAATTCAGAATTAGGTCTAAAACGAATCTTCACAAGTCTCAGCGAACGAACACATTTTTACCACTTTTCTGAAAGGATTAATAGGAATCTGGCTCCCAAACCCAATAGAATTTGAAACAACACCAACGATCTACAGAAGTGGCAAACATTTTGAAGCATAAATCATGTCATGCAAACGAATAGAATTTTCTCAGTTTTCTAATGGATTAATCATCCATTAGATGGATAGTTACTGGTAACAACTATTTAACATCTATCAATATTTCATAACTGATGACCTTACTTTACTATAACTAAGGAAAATTATGTAATTGTAAACAATAATGTTAGTAAATATCCAGAAGCGACAGTCAGCTGCGTAGCCACATGTAATATCCTAGATGTCATCAGGAAGCATTTCAAAGAAATAGAAATTAGACTTACCTTTCAACATACCCATTACAAAGTCAACCTCAACTGCAACATACATAAACATATATAACCAATAACAATAAGAGTTGTTTTTTTATAAAGAAGATTCAATACCTTGCTCATTGGTCTTTGCATTCGCCTTTTCAGAAGTTGTTCCAGATGAAGTTTGGGGTTGAACTGGTTGTCTTTCCATTAGATGCATTATATGTCCACCTTCCACATCTAAGTATGGTCAAAGGATACTAAAAGATGAAAATCTGACAGGGTGCACATGGAAAGCACATGTATGCAACTGCATTTTTATATCCTAATGGATCTGCTAAAACCTAAGCTGCAAACCTTGTATAATACTCTACTCCTGATAAAGCATGATCAAAATCTATTAGGATGTCATCATATTATTCATCATAATAATTTTTTTTTGTTAAGGTAGTAAGTCTGTTTGCTAAATCTTTTGAGAAAATATCAATTTAGTTATGCACATGCAAGAGTTCTAAAAGCAATAAGTACACATGTGAGACTTTGATCCTTTGACATTGCAAGTAAGTAATACTCCAAGTTCTAAATACATGAACATGTCTAGTGTACGATATTTTGAGAGGAACTAATTTTCCTTCAATATATTTCCCTTAAAAGTAAGACGATGCTGCTCAACTAGTACACCAACTGTCCCAGCTATTTTCTCCTTGAATACTGGAACTGGCATCTGCAATTTTTCAGCATTGAACAATGTCAATGATAATAATAATCAGCTATATGAAAACTGCAGTCAAAAACATGAATAAACAAAACTTACATTTTTTAAAACTCGGAACGTACGGATCCGTGAATCCAAGGTCTTTATATTAAGTTCAACAATAAAATCTGAACTTTCCCCAGCAAATGCACATGTACTGGCTTCTTAAGAAGAACTTTCGTCCGCCATATGAAACTCCAAAGTCTAAAAACTTGTGAACAATTCAGGATGACACTAACCATTCTAGGTAGATGGAAACTTAGCTGTTTTTCTATAAGAATTGGTGTGCCTATTTAAATGGTCTATTCATAAAAGGATGCCTAGCTCAGATGTTAGAAATAACATGATAGTTGTCACCATATCTCGGAGTCTATCTCGACCATATCACCTTCTGCTTTTATATTTGCAATTTTTGTGTTTCTCTAAGTGATTTGGTGGGGCACCAATATCGAATTGTTATCTCTTTCAGGATGAAGTTGAGTGTTTGAGATCAAGCCCCATTATTGTGTTATTTAGATCATTAGATAAAAAAAAAAAAAATCGAGTATTGACACTTTGATAGCAATATGTGTGTGTTCTCCCTGTCTCCGTCGCCTAAGAAAGCGTGGAATGCAGTATCCATGGGAACTATCATGTAATCTGCTTAAAAGGATCATGCGCTTAGATTCAAAAGATTTAATCGTGTTGTCAGTATAAAGATAATTATTTTATTTTCAATAAATCGACCGCTGGGGCCCTTGTATATACCAGTTGAGTCGATATTAGTATAAGGATTAAGACCAGTGGGAGCGTATCTCAATCCATTAGGGTTCATCTTGGCAGAGACCTTTAGACAGATATGGGAAACACCGTTCACCTTAGTCAACATGTGCAAACTTCATCTTGTCCACATCCATCTTCTAAGTCTTTTCATGTGATTGTACTTTGATAGATTCTGAGTTTTATGGTTGATCGACTATCTAAGTAGAGTTTTGAATTCTTGTATGAATTTTAGTGCGCTGAGTGAAAACTCGTGTACATCAATTGGACTCATCTAGAGTAATGATTCACATAGCCGAAGAATTTAGTATGCCAACTAAATAGCTTGTTTAGTGTCTATCCTTAATCGTTCACATGTAGTTAGGGTTTGGAGTAAAGGTTTTGTGGGTACACCTCTTGTAAACCCTCATGAGACTAAAACTCGTCCGATAGGGACACCTATGGGTTTAAATGCTTATTGAACACGCTAAGTGCAATCACGATACCTACGAAAGTGAGTTAGGATTTATTTTCTAGATTAGATTTGCTCGAGGACTAGCAAATAATAAGTTTGGGGGTATTTGATAGACACATTTATGTGTCTAATTTTCTCTCAACTTTTATAGTGTTGGAACTCATTTTGTACTAATATTGTGTTTTTATGTATTTGTAGGTATTTTTGGAAAATAAACATTGTTGGAAAAATTGGCTCGAAAAACTACTAAAGGCACCCATAAAAGTTGTAAATGCACCCATGCCTTAGATTACGGGCACCCACCTATTTCAGATCCATAATTTAGGCGTGAATTCTTCTTGGTCAATCTGTGAGAATTTCGTTAGAGATATTCAAGGAATTCAACAAGATATCCTCTTGCCATTTATGAGTTGTACACAGTTGAGACCCGTATAAAACTAATCTTTCACATTTATCTCTCGAGGAAAGAAAATCAAAGATATCCGATGAATATTACACATTCACGAAAAATCCTCGGCTCGGTTTGAAAATATCTTGGCAAGATTTGGACATAACAACAAATATTACTCTCGAGTTGTTTAAGGAAACAAAATCAATAATTTTGTTCGGGAGTTAACTGCCATGATGAATCGAGAATGAAGATCAGATCAAAAGAGGAAGAATATTCCTGAGAGAATATTGGGATTAAAAGAAAAGATTTGAGAAGATTTGAAGGGTGGTTGGTTGTTGTAGTATAAATAGGAGAGGTGTATAAGAGTTATGGAGGGGTGGAGAGGGGGGGGGCTGGAGAGCTCAGAGTGAGCCTGAGAGATCACAGAAAAAATTCCAGGAAGAAAAGCTTTCTGCTGGTGAAGAAGAAGGTGGAGAACATAAGGCGCCCAGAAACTGTCGGTGATAGTGTCGCTAACGCAGGCACTGAAGCAGTCTTATTTCAACAACACCTTAAGTCCGTTCTTTTCTCCTGTTTACTTTTCTTTCTTCTGTAACGCAGAGAACACTTCTCTGTAACGCTTATAAGCGTATCAAATCTCTTGTATTACTATTATTTCACCATTGGAAGCACTTTTTGAGCTATGGAATATATTTTTGAGGGCTTTTCCAATACAATGAGCTAAACCCCATATGCTGAGGTGACGGAGGAAGCCATTGTTTCAATAAAAGTGGTATACTTCTATTTTAATTAATTTTTTCAATTTCTTCATGATTATTTACCTTGGTTGAAATTTGATTTAATGATTTTTGTTAAGCAGTTGTGATTTCGTTAGATGGCACATGCTTTGACCTAGGTTTTAGATGATCCATGCTTTTGTTATACAATTGTTATTTTGAAAATCTACTTTTTGTAATATTTTAGAATCAAATTAAATGTTAGAATTGCATAAATAATAATTAGATTAAATCACTTTAATTGGTTAATGGTAAAATCCATAACCTCAGTATTTGTGAATATTATTTTCATATTTTGTACATATTTTTTGTTTAAAAATTAGTTATTAAAATCTAAAATCAGTCTTCACAAGTTCGAGAGTTTGAAACCATTTCTTACCACAACTACAAACACATCAACTACTGAGCCAACGTAGCAAAGCACAAAGCATGAAAATTGCACATATTGAAATTAGGATCAAAATATAGACAACACTCAACCAAGACTATTCCTTTAACCAAAAAAAATAAAAAATATAAAAAAGCCAAGCAAAACAAAACCATGAAACAATGTATCATACACTCTTGGGTAAAGTTAGAGTCATCTATAGATTTGGATGACTTTGTGACCAGTTTGTATAAAAAAAATACTTGTATCACTGTCCATCCAAAAGCACTTGTTCAGCACCAACAACTCACATATACAAGTGGAGAATAAGGTCACTACACATTTTTCAATCACCCAGTTACAACTGAAGTAAACAATTAGCAGCAACATCTGCAATCACCAATACAACCTCAAACCAAAAATATGCAGAGCTAACCGATGATAAGAAACCAATCAATCTGCACCACAACACAGTTTAGTAGCAATCAACCAACACAAATTCTACCAGATCTTACAGCTTAAGCAGAAACCATATATACTAACAGGACTACCAGTTCGAGAAGGTGAAACTGGAGGCTCATACTAAACACATTGTAGCATTAAAAAATAAAAATCATGAGGTGCGGAAATCCAAATCCATCTAAGCACTGTAATCCAAAAACTCTCCAACAAGATGAAGCACAATAACATACAAACATCACAGTTTTCGCAACAATATGTGTCAATATCACCATTTCTATGCCAACATCTAGAATCTATTACACAAATCGAATATCAGAAGTGAATCTAGCTGAACACCAAAATCGAATTCAAAAGAAAAAAAACTAGATAAATAGATCTGAGAAGAAAAAAGTGAACACGAGTTTTGCACATAATCATGAAATATGAATTGAAAATGAAACAAAAGAAACGAAAAGATGCATCATCTATAAAAAAATATTGTAAGTTTAAGAATCTACTTCTAGGGTATAAAAAATCAAAATATTCAAAATCTGTAAAATGGGTTTCTATACCATAGATTAAGTTAATAAAAAAATCTATAAAAATGGTTATTGATTTCTGGTATACTAAGCTTAGGATTGATTTTGGTCGATTTAGGGTTTGTTTCTATTTGGAAAACTAGATCTGATTTTCTAAAAAAAAATGAAAGGGTTTTATGCTGGGGTATTGATTTATGGAAAGATTTGTGGAAATAGGTTTGATTTTCGGTATGGATTTATTGCATGTTATAATTAAAAATCGAATTCTAGGTTTACAAAATCCATGATAGTGTCGATACTTTTGATTTATGAGGTTTCTAGGTTTTTCATACCTGAGATCGAAGGCTTTGATACTTTTGATTTTTGTAACTAAGATTTCTCTTTGGTTTCCCTCTGAGATTGAGTCACTGGTTTCTCTAGGTTGAAGAAGGAAGAAAAATAAGGAAAGAGGAACCCCTAAAAATGTAAAAAAAACGTGATTTTTTTGTCTCCAAGAGATATTTTGAATATTTAATTAAAAAAAATCTGAAATAAATGGAGGGGGAAAACATGAAATAAATGATGGAAATTAAATATCAATCATTTGAATTCATTTCAAAATAATTGTTGTGAGACATAAATTTTTGTAGGAGAAATTACTGTGAAAGAGATTAGAAATTGAAAAAAAAAGGAATTTTTGGGGAGAAAGTTTGGGGTTTTGGGGGAAACGAAATTGAAATTGAAATGGAAATGAAAAAATAAAATATAAAATATAAATTAGATATAAAGATTTATAATTGATGTTATTACTAAGTTCTAAAAAGTTATAAATTTACAAATATGCCATATTCGGAGACGCTTATAAGAGTAGCATAGGTGTCTCTTAATTATTTCAGATTAACCTTAATTAAAACAACACATATTTTTAGTTTGAGACTTATATATGATTAGCATTAGCTACCTTTATACGTGTCTCAAACCAAAAAATCAATGTGGCTCAAAATAGGTCGTATGGTGTAGTGTATGTTATTTTCTTTGTCCTTTGATACACAAAAGTGGACAAACTAAAGTTATTGTATCTGACTTGAAGTCTTGAATCACAACCTGAAACATTCATATGCACTGCACACACATATACAATATATTTATACTATATCGATATCTATATGTTATGTCTCCATTCATATCTATAAAAAAATTGGAGACGGTGATATATAAGATAAGTCTAAAATCTTCCTTATATTAGTGTCCAAAAAATATCCTTTTTTTCATGTCTTTATCTGTGTTTTAGAAGCGTATCACTTTAAGTCGTTCCAATATGAATCTGTAATTTCCAGTAAATATAATAAATCAAATAAAAAGATGTATTCAATACATAGAATTTGTATAATTGCCCGTTTTATATCGCAGAAATACACATACTAATTAGATGCATAAGAACTTACTGCCCCATTGTTGTTCGTTGATTCAAATTCCAATACATCTTCACTAATCTCATTATCTTTCACTTCCACTAGATCAGTGGATTCAACTCATATAAAGCATTGAAAATAAACAAATATCAATCTTATATATATATATATATATATATATATATATATATACATATAGTGTT